>JANTQA010000071.1:0-47484 GCA_027625915.1 Anaeramoeba flamelloides
AAAATAATAATTCAAAAATTATTTCAATTTTTCAGGAAATAGAGTTTTATAAGGGAATCTTAAAACTATAATAAAACTTTTTGTATTTCCTACATATTGAAATTCATTCATAAGTATGGTTACCAAAACAACTCACTCACAAAAAAGTTTAATCGATGTTTCAAAATAAAAAAGTGTTTTTTTATACCTTTAGTTCCACTTTAAATGTATAAACTTTCATCAAAAAAAAATAAGGCACAAAAAAATCTCAGATTAAGCCAACAAAATTTTTAATTCTAATTTTACAATTTATTTTATTAGAATCTGAATTTTGTGCCTTAATTTGAGTTTTTAATCGTACCTTAAATTTTGTTGCAGGTTTGTGCCTTAAAAGTGGAACTAACTACATGTTTTTTTAGTTTTCTAGTTTATTTGTGACGTGTTCTAGGTTTTCTTTCAAGTTTTCTATTTATTTCTAAAGTGTTCTAGGTTTTTTTACTTTAGAAATAAACCGAAAAATTTTTAAAATTTTCTGTTTATTTCTAAAGTAAAAAAAAAAAACATAACGAAAATCAATAGATTTTCTAAATAAAATAGAAAACCTCGAAAAAAAACTTAGAACACATCACAAATAAATAGAAAACTCAAAAAAAACCTAGAACACTTTACAAATAAATAGAAAACTCAAAAAATTATGTTGGATAAGTGTTGTAGAGTGCCGAGTTTTTTTTCAATTTGAGAAATATAAAGACAATTATATAAATTTTCTAAAAATTCCTAAAAAAAATAAAAAAACTCAATGAAAAGTGCCGTAGAGTGCCTAGGTTTTCCAGAATTCAAAATAATCGAGTAAAATCAAAGATTTTACTCAATTATTTTGAATTCTGGAAAACTCACTGGCTGTTTTTTTGAAATTTTCCATTTATTTCAAAAATTCTAAAAAAACCTAAAGGTAATTTTCTTGAGGTTTTCTGTTTTATTTGGAAAATCTATCAATTTTCTTTTTTTTTTTTACTTTTCGAAATAAACCGAAAATTTATTAAAATTTTCTGTTTATTTCAAAAAAAAGTAAAAAAAACCTAGAACACTTCAAAATATAATTGAAAACCCCAAAAAAACCTAGAACACTTCACAAATAAACAGAAAACTCAAGAAAAAGCTAACAGTGGTTTTCCAAAATTCAAAAGAATTCAGAAAAATCAATGATTTTACTCAATTCTTTTTAAATTAAAAAAAACCTAACGGCTCAAAGTGGTCATTAATCTCCTGAATTTTTAAAGTTCAAAATAATTGAAAAATTAAAAAATTAAAAAATTGACTTTTTTAATCACTATTTATATCCATATAAAGTCCAAGATCAATCAGCTAAGAATCAAAATAAAATCCAGTTATACTCAATACAAGATAATCTTATATCATCTTTCAGAGATTGAAAGCCTTAAGAAAGTATTCAGATCAAGAATGAAAGTTCAATTTTTACAATCGGAAAATTGCAGTTTTGTTTTTTTGTTTCTTTAGTTCCTTTGGTTCCTTTGGTTCCTTTGGTTAATATATTTCGTGTTTATTCTTGAATTTTATTTTAATTTTTTTGTTGTTTTTTGGGATTAGCGTCTTGTAAGGAGAAGTTTATAATTAAAAGTTGGATGTTATTGGATATAAATTGAATTAGTCAGTTAATGGTTCACATTTGAATAAAAAAATCCTAAAGTTAAGTAAACTAAAATTCCAAAAAAATTGGACACAGTTGAAGCAGTTTTTTAGAATAACAATACCATAATTCAAATTTAAATTTAGAAAGAATATTGATTTTACAAACATTTTACTTTGAGCAGTGAAAAAAATACTGAACATGAAAAAAATCCCGGACAAGATTTTTAATTGTGAATATTAGTAAAATTATCGTGTAATTTCATTTATTTAAAATCAAATCCTTTTTTTAAGAATCGAACTTTTTCAATTATAACCCCCCCACTTATTAGAATAATGATTGTTGAAATCACACTTGTTCAAAACACCATTCAATCAATCAAAAAACAAGAAGAAAAATTATCATTTTCCAAACTCTAGTAAACCTCTATAAAACTCGATTGTTTTTCAAAAAAAGTTGATCAACATTAGGCTATCAAACAATTACTTGAGTATTCTAGAGACACCTTACTTTGATGGACTTTAGGTAGGTTTATTACTAATATCATAAAAAAATTGGTTATTTATAATAAGGATTTGATTGAAATTAGACAAAAATTTTACTAATACCCACAATTAAAAATCTTGTCCGGGATTTTTTTCATGTCCGGTATTTTTTTCCCTACTATATTTAATTTTTTTGTTTTGATCTAATTTCCAATTTTGTTGTTATAAAATCTGTTTCCTTTAGATCTGAAAATTTTTTTCCAGATATAGTTGATAGAAGGTTAATGTTGAGTTTGTTAAATAGAAAAATCCAAATACAATTAGTAGATGGTATCTTATCATTTGATCGATCAACAATATTTGTTGGTGAAATTTCAACAAATTTACCAATACATTTTCTGTTCCTCTCTTTTCATTATTTTAGAAATTTGGAAAAACCCTGATTTTTATTTTTGAGTTTTTATATTTTAATCTTTTATTTGGATTAAAAAGATTACTTATTAAAACATTAATACTGGATAACTTTTATATTGTTTTATATTATGCTTGGAAAAATATAATATAAATTGAGTTTATTTTATTTGTATATTTTTGATTTTGATATGTACATATTTTTGGAATGGGGTTTAGATTCAAAATAAAGAATTGGGCTTTAAAATTACAATTTCTAATCTTATAATCACTACAACTTTTAAATGTGACAAACTTTAAACTAAAATTCACTTTTAAAAAAATGAATTCCAAATCAAATAAAAAAATTTGGATATGAATATTATGATTTATGTCAGTGAAAAAAAAAAAAGAAAAATTCAAATTTGCAATTTGGATGTCTCTAAAAGTTAAAAACTAGGTTGGCAATTGAAAATTTGATGACTGATATGTTTAAGAGAGGGTTTGGTTGTTGGTAAATCTAACAAATATGTCTTCAGGGAGATCTAAGTAGGAAAAAATAAATTTGTTTTTCCAGAAATGTAAGAATTAATCTCTACTGGTTTCTTTTGTGATTTCTGTGGTTTCTGTGATTTCAGTGGTTTCTGTGGTTTTCAGCTTCTGGGATTTCTCAAAAGGGAAAAAGGGAATTTTTTGAAAAAAATTTACAAATAGCTGAAAATTGGAAACGATTTGACCTTGTTAGCAATTTGCCTTAGCCGATTTTAAATGTGTGAGTTAAGATGAAATGGTATTCGACTTTCACCTCAAAGGTCAAAATCTTGATAAAAATTAACAAAAATTTGGAATTATTGTTAAAAGGTTCTTTGTTATTTCTAAAACAAAGACTAAATTGAATTAAGACAATTCAAAGTATTGGTATTGTATTGAATCCAACAAATGTCCTCATTTCCGAATTAACAAAAGAGTTATTTTTTGTAAACTGACAAAATAGTTTGTTTTTTATTTTTAAAGGGTTAAAAAAACTGACTAAATTTTGGCAAGAGATAATTTTCTCAAAGATCCTCAAATGCAAAATTCCATAAAACAATCTCACTAGGCTGCAATTCACTTTGTCTCGAAAAGATAACCAATTGAGTTTACAGAGAAACAATCCAAAATGAAAAAATTATCTCTTAAAATCAAAAAGCTGTTCCAAAAAAAAATAAAAAATGAAAATAGAGATGTGTTTTGCATGGTTGAGATTCTTTCAAAATATAAATCCGAGTAAATAATATCCACCCAAGATCCTAATGAGAACTTCAATTCAATACATAACAAAAATAACCAAAGGAACCAAAGGAACCAAAGGAACCAAAGGAACCAAAGGAACCAAAGGAACCAAAACCAAAAAAAAAACTAAAGAGAAAGTCAGAATTCCTTTATAGGAATTGTTCTGATTTGTGGTTATAATTGAAAATTCAAGCAACTCAATGATCAAAACTCATTACCACACGATCTTCAAAAGTTAGAGTCGTTTATCAAAGAATGTTTGAAGTGATCTATATTTTTTAGGCTCAAACAATAGTGATTATTTGTCTTTTTTCATTTTTAGGTTTCATAATAAGGGTGTTCGAGTTTACCTATCTTAAATTTTTTTGTTCATTTTTTTCTTAAATAATATGGTGAAAAATTTATTTTTTTTTAAAATTAATGAATATCAACATTAAGGTCCCTTTTATAATTTTAATGAGAATGGGATAAAAATTGTTTGTAACAATTTTGTGAATTTTCAAAGTATTTCTGAATGGTAGATTTGAATTGTATTGGATATTTTGAGTTTTTTTGATTTTTGAGTGTGTTTTTTATTTAATGGTATGGTTGATACAGTTTGGTTTTGTTTTGAGTTAATGATAATGAGTTTTTTATTGTTGAGATAATGTGTTTTTGTCCATTTTTTATTGAGTTGTTAGAATGTTTATTCTTGTCAGTTAGAGTATTAAGGTACACATTTTAGGAAAATGTGGGTATAGTTATGTATCTCGAATTGAGTTACTCAATTCGAATTTAAGGATCATAATTTGTAATGTTAAATTTCGTAATTGTATGCTTTATTAGTTATTGTTTTGTGTTTTAAATGTAATATTAAATTTGATTATGATCTTGTTATTGTCTGAATTATAGATGAAGTATTTGATATATAAGTATATTTTCAGTCAGTTCTATTTTTTAATGACAAATTTTTAACGAAATATTGTGAAGAAAGTAAATCTCAAATTAAGATTAGAAATTCAAATTTTGTAAAAATAAATTTTAGATTTTAAATTTTGAATTTTGTGTATTAATTTTTGATTTTGTTGTGTCTGAAATTTGGTCAAGAGTTTGTGTATAAAGTGTTTTACCTGTTGTAAATATTTGTTATAAATTATGTCGTTTTTAGTTGATTTGATTATTTGATTAATGGATGTGTTTTTGTATATTATTGAGTTTGTGTTTTTTAGTTATTGTTGTGTTTTGAAGGCCATCTAAAGATGGCCTTTCATTTCTACTAAAGTAGAAATGAGATTATTATCTATATTTACAATTAAAATCAAAGAATATAAATTTATATTCTCTCTTGAACATGTTAACAGAAGAGCTTAAAAATGAAATTTATTTGAATCAATCCATTTACTTACAGCAGTTCCAAGGCTACCATAAAATTTTATATAAAACAAAATGGAGTTTTCTATTCTTATTTTCCATTTTCAAAATATTCAGAAATAAGAGTGATTATTCCAAAAAATTCATAATAATAAATGGGCTATTATTTAAATTTTGTAAAATCGAAAAAAAAAATCAAGATCCCATGAAACTTAGAAATTATCGGTACAAAAAAGTTCAAAAAAAATATCAATATTTACTGATCTTTAAAAATTTACCTTTTTTGAACAATATTTTTAAAGTGTTTCAAGAATCTTCAATTTTTGTTTTTTTTTTGATGATTCAAAATTTTGAATAATAGCTCATTTATTATTAAAATTTTTTTTGGAATAATAACTCTTTTTTCCGAATATTTTGAAAATGGAAAATTAGAATAAGAAATTCAATTTCGTTTTATATAAAATTTTAGAGTTGCCTTGGAAAGACTGTAATTTATTCAGAAATAATCTAAAAAATAAACTTCAAATTAGAGTTGATAATTCAAAAGAACTAATACTTGAAAAAACATTAAATTTTCTAAAAAAATAAAAATCTGATGATTTCCAGCATGAAGAAATGAAGAAATGATGAAATGAACTAGTTAGAACAAAAAATTATAATGGTAATTTTGTTGAAATTCCTCCAACAATTGTTGATCGATCTGATGTAGGAATACCATCAACTCATTATATGATATTTTTTCTATTCAACAAACTTAACATTAATCTTTTGGAAACTATATCTGGATTAAAAAAAAAAATTTCCTGATCGAAACAGATTGAGATTAGAAAATTTAGAAAATGAAAAATAAAAAAATAGAATGATGAAAAAATGATTTTTATATTTTTGTAAAAATTAAAATTATGTTCAAATTAAATGTAAAATTAATGTATTGTTATTCTTTCAACTATTTTAAATTGTGTTCAAATTATTAATATTTTGTTAATATATATATATATCTATGCCGCCACGGCCTGAAAGGTAGTAAATTTTTAAATACAAAAAAATTGATCGAATTCGAATTAATAAAATTTTTAAATTCAATAATTTTAAATAATTCAATATTAACAATAAAATATGAAAAAAAAGAAAGTTTTATTATTTATTGAAGAAATAATAAATAAAAGCTAAAATTTTTGTAATAAAAATTAAAATTTATATAGAAATTAAATTTTATATAAAAAATATGTACCCGATAAAAACATTTCTTATGAAATGATAAATTACAATTCATACAGAATTTAGTTGTACTGGATTTTTTTTCTAAAAATCTTTGACAAAAATAACATTTTTTCCTTTTATATTTTCCAACTAATTTATGTTTTTTATCAAACTTTGGAGTTTTAACAGATGAAATTTGAGTAGTTAAAATTGTTAAAAATTTCAATTTTGTCAGTTTTTTATTTGAATTTTTATTTGAATTATAAATTATTTGTGTGTTATGAATCAAAATATTAAAGCAATGATATAATAAACATCTTTTCCAAGATTGGTGTTTATGATTAAAACTATAAGAATTTATATTTTAGTTGGCTCTATCTATATAGTTCATATTATTAATATAATCTACAACACACCATGGTTTTATTTTTATTTTATTTTGTATTTTCTTTTTTTTTACTTGTTTTCTCATTAATTGTAATTGTATCTTTTTTGGTAAAAATTCATGTGAATGGTCATCTTCTGAATCTGTTATTAGATTTACATAAGATGAACCAATTTTCTTTTCATCTCTATAACATGTTACATTAACCATTTTATTATAAAAATTTTTTGAAAAAGTTCTACATTGGTTTAATTGTAATTTAGTTTGTAATCCATTACCAAATAAAAAAGAGGGTCTGTTTTTTTTGAGTTAAAGATGTAGTTCTAATCTTTAATTTAACTAATTCTAAAGAAGTTTTTAATGAACCTAAATATGAATCTGTATAAATATGAAAATAATATGGTGGGTGTTTATCTAATGGTAATTTTTTAACTAATTTAATGATTATTTCTTGATTAGTTTTTTTCCTTTTTTTAAATAATTCAATTCCATATATATAAGAACTTTCATCTGCAATTGAATTTAATTTTAAACCTTTTGATATGGGTTTTTTTGGTATAGTAACGTTATATTTACATCTACCACGGAATTTTACCATCATTTCATCTACAACGTTTTTTGAACCAGGATCCTATGAATTTTGAAAAATTTTTTCCATTTGTTTTAATATAGATTTAAAAGATTTTTTCTTTGAAAATCTCCAACAATTATGAAGTTGTAAAAATCTATCTCGAGCTAAATTTTTTTTGAATAAATTGATTTCCAAACAATAAAGTATTTTTTTCCCAATAGCACCTTAAATTGGGTTGGGGACATAATTGCATCTCAATAAATATCGAAATAAAATTTAATAATTCTTGTTTTCTAAATGGTTTGTAATTTATTTTATATTTTCTGTTTTTTTTTTTGATTTTTTTCAATAATTTTCAATTGTGTATTCAAAATATTTAATAATTTATCAATTAACTGTTTATTAAATAATGATAAGAAACAATCCTTTACTGAATTAAGTTTTTCAGTAATAAGTTTTGTTTTACCAAAAATATGTTTTTTAGAATTAATTTTATTTTGTTCTGTAGTGTCTTTCCAACCCTCTTTATTTAACTTTTTAAGAATATTTTCAGGTAATATGTGGAAATTAGAATTGTTTTGATTCCATAAATTAAACTTTTTTCTTTTATTTTTAAAGATGATTTTTTTTCTTTTTCTTTTTAATTTTTTAGAGTGTTTTTTTGGATACATTAATTTTTTCCTTTTTCTTGTATAATTTGAAAGTTGATTAACTGCAATTGTTGATAAAATTTGTAAATTAGTCATAAGAGTTGTGAAAAAAAAAATGAATGTAACTTCATTTGCAGAAAAATCATAAAATTTTACCAACTTTTTATTCTTATAAAATGGCCAAAAAAATACAGTAGCAAAATATTTTACATTTTAAAAATTTTGATTTGATCAATCAAAAAAAAAAAAATTGATCAATCAAAAAAAAAATTAATTGATCAAAAAAACAAACTTTTTTTTAAATAAAAAAAAACTATTGATCATGAATTTATTAAAAAAATTGAATTATTTTGTTTAAAACTATTTAAACTCGTATAGTAACCGATTAAACTTTCAAAAATAGAATCATTTCATTATAATTATACAATTAAAAGTACTAATTTTAGGCTCCAATGTCAAAAAAAATTGAAATAGTTATTACAAACATTTTTTTTAAATTTTTTTAGACTTTAATGTCATGATTTTCATTATTTTATTAGTTTTAGATAAACTAGAAAAAAGAATCCTACATAAATACACTTTTTTATAACATAATTAGTAAAAATATGAAAATAATTAGTTATTTTACAAATTGAGGAAATGATTTTTCTTCTTGACAATAAAATACCTGAAATTCGCGAAAAGGTTTTTTTTTCATAATGAAATTTGTTATTTATAAGGCAATCCTTTTAATTTTAAATTTTATTTATTTTTATTAGTACTGTGAATAAAATAATTACTAATTTTAGGTTTTTATTAAGAAAAATTTTGATTAATTTTTCAAGAAAAAAAATTCACATCTAAATCCAATAATTAACAATACAAATATAATCTATTTGATAAATTTATATTGAAAATCATGAGAAATTGATATTTATTAGTTATTATTAAATTGACTACAATTTTTTTTTTTGTAAAACAAAATTAAAAAAGGAAATTATATTATCATTTTAACTAAGGTACCAATGAACAATGAAATATCTTTTATGTTTTATTTATTATCAAATACCACGATTAATATCAATTTGAATGATTATAATAAATTTCTTTTGATAAAATAAATAATAAAAAAATTACTAATATTGGTTATGGCGACATATATTTTTAATTTTTACTTTGGCTTTTCAAACCTTTTTTTTGGAAAGCTAAATGAAATTTTTCTCCGGTTAATTTTACATTTAACATAATATTCTAAATTAAATTACAATTCGATTGGCAACAGTGTGGAAAAAATTAAATCCAATTACTTTTCTGATGTTTAATTTTTTTTTTCTTGTTTCACCTTAGAGATAAAATAATTTTCTGAATTGATCCAAATCTTTGGGTTATATTTCTCAATTTTCAAAAAGTTGTTGATCAGTCTTTTTGTAGTTAAACTTGAATTTCCATAGTTTTTTATTTTCAAAGATTGTATTTGATTTTTCAATAGCACTCTGTTCGCTTTCTGTAATATTTTACTCTTTTATTAGAATTCACAAGATCAATAGTCTTATTGTCATTAGTAATTTGAACATTTCCACAAATTGTATTCCCTTCATCCACAGTTTTCTTGAAAGTTTGTTCCAAACTATTATCTGAGAATGGAAATTCATCTGGAAAATCGTTTGTGTAGTCAAGATTCGAAAAATAAAAAAAATTAAGAAGTCGTAAAGATTCCATCCAACTACCAAAAAACATTAAAAAAAATATATCTTTACTGAATTATTTTTTATTTTCGAATATACTATTCTTCAGATTGTTTTGTCTCAGTTTTAGTAAACCATAAACAAAAATTTTCAAATGACAAAACTTTCCTGAATTGAGTACTTTCAAACAAAAATTAACAAAGCCTACAAATGTTTGTAAAGGAAATAAAGTAACGAAAGTAACCAAAGTAACCAAAGGAACCAAAGGAAACCAAGACGAACCAAAGGAACCAAAGGAACCCAATAAGTTATACGATCAATAACACACCAAAGACAGTAGATATATTTTCAGTTTTTAATTCTTCTTCAGAAGGTGAAAATATTTCTTCATTCAATTTTCCATTTTTTTTTGTAATTAATTTCTTTTTTTTAAATTTTTTTTAAATAATGTATCAAAAGAAATCATCAAGCCAATACAAAGAGGACCAATGGACAGAATTAAAAAATGAAGTGACAAAGAGAAGAAACAAACTGGATAATGAACGTGAAGAAATGATCGAAAGACGTAAACAAATGGAGGAAAGAAGTAACAAGCTGGAAAATGAACGAGAAGAAATGATCCAAGGACGTAAGCAGATGGAACAAATACGTAAACAAATGATCCAAGGACGTAAGCAGATGGAACAAATACGTGACAAAAAGAAAGAGGAACTTAAGCAAATGCAAAGAAAGTTATTTATATTTGATCTTGACTCAAAGTCACTCCAAAAACTCTTCAAAAATGAACAAGACAAAGAAAAAAAAAATTCAATTGTTCAAATGATTTTTTTAGTAGGAGATATTGAACAACAAAATGAACAAATCAAAGAACAAAATGAAAAGATCAAAGAACAAAATGAACAAATCAAAGAGCAAAACGAACAAATCAAAGAACAAAACCAACAAATCAAAGAACAAAACCAACAAATTAAAGAGCAAAACCTCAGGATAAAAGAACAAAACCTTCAAATAGACAAACAAGATGAACGGATCGAGAAACAAAACCTTCGAATCAAAGAACAAAACAAACAGATCGACAAACAAAACGAACAAATAGACAAACAGGACCTTCGAATTGAGAAGCAAAACGAACAAACCAAAGAACAAAATCAACTGATCGAAAAATTAAATCAGAGACTTGACATTGCAGATCATGGAAAAAAGAACAATTTGGATCTTTTTCATTTCAAACCAACTCAAGAGGGTTCTCTCAAATTAAAAACAATGGGTAAAAAATAATAAGAAATTTAGCTTTTTTTTTTTTTTTTTTTTTTTTTTTATCATTTGGTCTTTTATTTTTGAATTTTCTTTTCTTATTTTTGCTCTGAAATACCACATTCCAAAAATTAGTTGAACAATATCTAGATTTCACACAACAACAAAAAAACAAACAAACACTTGAGGATGAAGATTTAATTAACAAATTTAATGAAACAAATTTAAGGATGATTAATTCTAAATTTAATGAGGATTCGATACCGTTTGTAAATCGAGAAGATGAAATGAAAGAAATTATAAATGGAATTATTTCTGATTTCCTTGAAGTTGAAGACCAAACTCTTGGGAAGAAAATTACCAATTTAACTTGTTTTGGATCAAGTGGGATTGGAAAAACAAGACTTGCAAAATCAATTTTTTTCCAACCAAAATTCAAAAAAAAATTCAAACAAACCTTGATGGAATATCAAAATGAACAAAACATAAAGAATTTAAAGGAATGTTACGATAATTTTCTGAAATATCATTTATTTTTTTATATTAATTATCAAGAACATGCTTTGAAAAATTGGGAAACAACAAAAATAGAGAACAGTTTAATTTATAGATTATTCTGTGCTTTAACGAAATTTAATAATGATCCATATTTTACTGATGATGAAGAACTATTCAAATTGAGCAATAGCTTTCAATCTGTTGATCCAATTTTTAATAATTTTCAACAAGTACTTTTTTCAAAAAAGAAAAGAACAAAGCAAGATCCAAAAAAAAAAGAACAAAGCAAGATCCAAAAACAAAAACAAAAGCAAAAACAAAAACAAATTAAAAACCACAATCAAAAACTAAAGATAATGAAAAAAGAAAATTCCAAAGAAAAAAAAAACAAGATCCAAAATAATTCTCGTAAAAGAAAAAAACCTAAAAATCCTACAAGTATTGGCAGTCAAAAATCTTTCAAAATCAAAGAACATAAAAAAAAAAAAGAAGAAAGAATATAGGAAAAAAAGATCTAAAAATACCTGCAATAGAATGCCTCCAAAAAGAAGAAAAAAAGAAAAGAAAAAGAAATTGAAATTGAAAACAAAGCCAAAAGCTACAAGAATAATAAAAAGAAATGGTTAATGATTATAATTATTTTTGATGAAACTAATGAAACTTTCAAAAATAATTCATCTTATCTTGGAAAATTATATCAAATAATATTATCACAAAAAAAAAATTTAATAAAAAAAAAAATTTTTTTATTTCCAGTGTTTTGTGGTACTCAATCCAAAAATTCTCTTGAAAATATTTGTTCAATAAGTGAACGATATCCAAAACAAATTACAATAAATTTAATGAAAAAAGAAAATTATATTCAAATTCTGGAAAAATTAATCAAAAAAAAATTGAAATTTGAAGATCTTCCCCAAGGCATCCAATTTCTTCTTGTAAATATTGAAGGTATACCTAGATTATTTCAATATTTTTTAATATCTATTCTGGAATACTATTTTGGTAAAAATAACTTTTTGAATTTTCGCTCATCTAACAAAATAAAGAGAAATTTGATAAATCAATTTCTTGAAGAGAAGGATTCAAAAGAAGAAGACGAAGAAAAAGAAGAAGAAAACGAAAACGAAAACGAAAAAGAAAAAGTGGTTAAGATACTACTTTCTGAAAATTTCGAAACATCAAAAAATTCAGAAAATGAAAACAAAAATGAAAATGACTTTGATAATAATAATGAAAACTCTGGATCTAAGTCTGAATCTGAAAAAAAAAAAGAAAAAAAAAAAGAAAAAGAAAAAGGAAAAGGAAATGAGAGAAAAAAAATCCAAAATAATGAACTTATTAAAAAATTTATTTTTGTTGATTCAAAAAAAAATCCAAAATTATGTACTAAAAATTTTTAAATCTATCAAAACAAAAATACAACACGAGGTTCAAATGATCTCAATTAAAACTTTAATCAACCAGGATATAAAATTATTATTCCAATTATTTGGGTATTCACATTTTGAAACTCATTTGTTAAATATTAAAAAATTTGAAATTAAATCTTTAAATAATCAATTTGAAATAAAAACTCTCAAAGATTTAGAAAATGATGGATTGTTATTTTTAAAAAAAAAATGATGAAAATACAAGTATAATCATTTTCCCATATATCTATCTTGATTTAATTTTGGAGAAAATCAATAAAATTAATACCCTATATTTACCAAGAATCTTGGAAACACCAACAAAAACAAATGACTTTTCTACCAATGAAAATGATGATCTTAAAAAATTTTTGCTTGAGATTACAAATATTATCCTTTCTTGGACCAAAGGAAAAAAAAATGGAAACAACAATTGTTAAATTAAAAAAGATCTTTTATTCTCCTCAATGTTTACAAAAAAAAAAAAAAAGAAAACAAAAGAATAATAATAATAATAATAATAATAATAATAATAATAATAATTTATTTTGTTCAGAAATGAAATTTAATATTGAATTCGATAAAATACAATTAATTAGATTACAATCAACATCAAATCTTAAATTTAATAATAAGAAGAACAATTCATATTCTAATACAGGACAAATTATATCTTCAAATTTTAAAAAGCAAATTATTAATGGAAAATTATTTTCAAAAGGAATCGGCTTTGTTAATGTTCCTAATTCGCCCTTTGCAGATTCCTTTCTGGTATTACCAATTAATGAGGATTATCAAGAAATTGCATTAGAAAAATGGAAATGGCAAAGAAAACAAATTTATAAAACACATCGATTCAATAGTGGAATGAATACATTGCAAATGGAACCTACTACAAAACCTAAACATTTTCTGATTTTAATTCAATCAAAAAGTGGATTAACAAATAAAATCAATCTTTTAACTGAATGGAATAAAATAAAATTAATAAGCAAAGATTTTCTATTTATCTTTCTATTAATTTCAGATTCAAATTCTGTAGCAGGTAAACAACAACAAGAAAATAATCAAAACATTATCCCTGAAAATTTAAAATCATTTATATTTATTTTTACACCAAATAATTGGGATCAAATTTTTGATTCAAAAAACTATTCTATCAAGGAAATGGCACCATAACATCCCATTTTTAGATAAAAAATAACATAGAAAGTAATTAATTAATTCAAAAAAAAAAACTAAACCCCAAAAATTGTTATTCACTTTAAATTATTAGTTACAAAACGTTTTTGACATGTTTTCATCCTATTTAGAAGAATTTATCGATTTAAGAGAAAGTATAAATTTTTAAAAATGTTAGATTTTGGCATAATTTTTTTTTTTTTTTTTTTTTTTTTTTTTTTTGAATGCAGAAATCAAAATGTCCAGAATTTTACATACACACCACTCAGTTGGAAGGAATTGACAAAAAAAAAAAAAAAATAAAAAAAGGATCTTAACATTAATGCACTCCATATAAAAATTAGAGGAAGAGGAGGAAATAGAAAAAGAAGACCAGGTCCAGGATGACAAGCAGCCATGTCTGCACTTGCTAGAGCTGGAATGTAAAATTAGAAGAATTGAAGATGTCACACCAATTCCAACCGACGGAACAAGAAAACATGGTGGTAGAAGAGGAAGAAGACTTTAACTGTTATAAATTTGTGATTTATTAAATTCACTTCTTCTTTTTATTATTTTTTGAAGGGAGGAAATTAATTTCCTCCTACAGCCGTTAGGTTTTCTTTAGTTTTCTGTTTATTTCGAAAATCAATTGATTTTCAAAATAAAACAGAGAATTAAAAAAAAACCTAGGCACTCTACAGCACTCAACATCACTCTACGATATGGCCCTGATTTCTAAATTTTTTTTTAGAAATTTTAATAAAGAATCATAATTTTCTTTATCATTAACTAATGACAAGATAAATAATGAATCTTTATTTCTCAGAACATCAAAGATATTATTCTTTAGTAGTTTATTGTTTTTTTTTATTTGAATTAACTTTTTAATCAAAATTTTCGTTAGGTTTTTTTTATTTCTAAAATTAAAAAAAACCTAGAACACTCTCGTTAGGTTGTTTTTCAATTTAAAAGAATGGAGTAAAAACCATCAAAGAAGCTACTTAATTCCCTAAATAAAAAGAAAACTTAGAACACTCTTCAATTATTTCATTGGATGGGGAGTCTTTAGGTTGTTTTTTAATTAAAGAAATAATCATAAATTTCAGAAATTTTAGGTTTATTTCTGAAATTAAAAACAACCTAGACACGAGTCCCATAAAAAATGATCAATATCTTCAATAATTCTTAAGTTAGAGTGATTTTTACATAAATTATAAAATTTTTATTTTATTTTTTTTTTTTTTTTATCATAAACATAAGAATATCTATTAAGATAATTTGTGAAATTTCTTAGTTTTAGAATAGAAGTTGAACTTTCCCATTTTAAAATATTTTTTTGTAGTTAGGTTTTTTTTTTAATTTCTATGAAATATAAAGAAAATTACTTTAATTTTTATTTTTTTATCTCTAATTAAAATAAAAACCACCGTTATGTTTTTCTTGAATTTTCTGTTTATTTTGAAAATCAATAGATTTTCAGAATGAAACATAAAACTTCAAGAAAACCAAAATACCTTGACAAAGATTCAAAAAAAATAAAATCATTGATTTTACTCAATTCTTTTGAATTATGGAAAAGCGCCGTTAGGTTTTTTTCAATTTTCGAAATAAAAAAACAATTTAAGAAATTTTCTTTTTATTTCTGAAATTGAAAAAAACCTAGGCACTCTACGACACTTGGCGACACGAAAGTGTTTATTGATATTATTATTTTAACTTATAATTTTCAAATATTCTTGACATTTCCATCCAGAACTATTTATTAATAAATTTTGTCTAAAATCATTTAGATTTTTATTTAGTAATTTTTAGTTTTCTATTTCCCAATTAATATTTTCTTGATCTTTTTTTTGAGAATTTTAATTTTTCTGAAATATGCTCAAAACCCAGAATTTCTAATTTTTTTTTTTGAGTTTATATCTTTTTTTATAGATTGAAATTCTGAGTTGATCAATTTTTGCTTCAGTTTTATATATTATTCTTGGTGAATGTTTATAAATTTTTAAAAATTTTGTTACTTCTTTATTTATCCAAACATCTATAGATTCATAATCTTTTTGAGTCAAATGAAAAATAACTAATCCATAAAATAACTGACTGATACACATATAGATTTAAACATTTGTAATTTTAGACCATTGCTTTGCTAAATTTTGTTGTTTAAAAATCATTTTTATTTTTTTTAAGCTATTTTTGACTTTATTAAGGTTTTTTTTTGTTATGTTTCTTTTTCTAACCAAATACCTAAAGATTTTATTTTGGTTAATTGATTTGATTTTAAAGTTTTTTTTTATTTGGATTCATTTCAAATTCTTGAATAATTTCATAATTTCTTTCCAATGTTTTGTCTATTTCAGATATTGGACTTTCCATTACCAAAAGCAAATCATCTGCAATCATTTGAATATGTTTTAACTGAAGGTTGGATTTTTTCAATTAAAAAAATGACTAAAAAATCTAAATAATAAAGTTGATAATGAATCTACTTGAAATAAACTCCTAATCCAACTTTTTTATTTAATGAATTTTTTAAGCCAGATTTTGATTTTTTCATTTTTTATATATTTATCTAAAGCATTACAAACTAAAATGTCACTAATTGAATGTAAACATTTTATAATATGAATTGTAACAACAAAGAATTCTATGTTTTTATATTCAGTTTTGAGTTTTTTTTTAATAAAAAAGTAGATTTAAAACTAATAAGGTCCTATTATTATTTTTAAATTCTAAAAAAAAATGAAGAAAATATTTTATCTTGTTGTTTTATTTGTTAGATTTGTAATAAGGATAGTTTTTTTTTCAAGTAAATCATTATAAAGGATTTAAGTTGAATATATAAATTAAATTATTTTCTGCGAAATAAACCCCTTTTCCCTAATAAAAAAAAAATTATATAACATGTTATAAATTCGATATATCCCTTAGCACCCCAAATATACTAATTCTCTATAAAATATATTTTTTTTATTTGAATTCTTATAGAAAGATTATAAGATTTAGAATTTATTAATAATTATCTTAGAAAGAAATGTGTGAAATTAAAAAAGGTATAGGAGTTTACAATAAAAAAAATATCTTGGAAATTATTTTTGAAGATTTGAAAAATATTCTTAATTTTTATGATTTCATTATTTTCAAAAAGAAAATTGTCAAAAAAAATTTTTTTGGTATTTTTTTTTTTTGAAAAGTTTGTATAAATATCAAAAACCTTTAAGTTTCAATGATTAAAACACATCATTCTTTACTGGAATTTATTTTGGGGTCCTTTCCACCCCAAAAGGACCTAAAATACTTTATTAAATAATTTATTCATCTCAGAAGATATTTTCAAACCACATTGAAAAATTATTTTATCTCTTGATTACACTTCAACAAACATATATATATATATCTAATTTAAAATTATTGTTAGATACTAAAAAATAATAATTAAAAAAAAAAATATATATTATTTTTTTTCCTTTTAAAATTTGATAATTTTTTTCAGTAAAAAAAATTTACAATTTAAATTATTTGACCATCGGTTCGAGTCTGATAAACATGTGATTTTTTTTTTTAATTTTTTTTCAATTTCATATTTTTAAACTTTTTAAAAAACTACACTTAGGATTAACAATATTAATCAATAAGAGAACTTAAATTAAAAATTCCTTTTAAAGTTCTGGATTAATTTTGATTTACAAATCCAATTTTCACAAAAATTTTTTCAACTTTTTTGTCAAAATACAAAATTAAAAAAAAAAAAAAAAAATTAATTTTTTTCTTAAATATAGGGATTACCTTATATCCCATTGTATAATATTTCAAAGTTGATTTCTATTTTTTAAATTGAGGGTTGATTATTTTGCCCGGTTGAGAAATTTTTATTAATATAATTTAAAATAATAAATCAAAATTATTTAAATATTTTTTTGTGTAATTTTTTTATATTAACCAAATTAGTGTTTTAGAAAAATATTCCTATTAAACTTTGAATTTTAACTCAACTAATAAATTCTATTTTCCTCTCAATGCAATATTCATTGGAATTTTGTATGAAAAAACAAAAAAAAATTCTCAATACAGTCAGTTTCACTTTTAAGGCACAAACTTTCAACGAAATTTAAGGCACAAAAAAATTCCAAATTAAGGCACAATTTTTGGGGATATTTTTTTTCTCAATTTATTTTCCTAGAATCCGAATTTTTGTGCCTTAATTTGGAATTTTTTTTGTGCCTTAAATTTCGTTGAAAGTTTGTGCCTTAAAAGTGAAACTGACTGTATATCTTTTTTTTAATTTAATAGGCTTATCCGAAAATTAACAAAATTATTTAAAGACTATGAATAATAAATAAAAGATTTGAGTTTTAAATTAAAATAAAAATAATAAAATTTTTAATTTGAAAACTTCCAAAAAAAAATCAAATATAAAAAAAAATATGTGAAAATCTAACATTATTTTTTTTTTCAAGATCAAAAAAATATATAATTAGAGAACTTATTTATCTTTTTTTTATTTCAACTTTTTTTTAGAATTAAAATATACGGGAAAGATAAATAACATAATAAACATATTAACATTTCAATATCATTTTAAATATTTGATTTTTAACTTGAGAGATTTTTGGCAAATCTGGGGTGCTAAGGGATATATATATATATATATATATATGTCGCCATAAACAATATTAGTAATTTTTTTATTATTTATTTTATCAAAAGAAATTTATTATAATCATTCAAATTGATATTAATCGTGGTATTTGATAATAAATAAAACATAAAAGATATTTCATTGTTCATTGGTACCTTAGTTAAAATGATAATATAATTTCCTTTTTAATTTTGTTTTACAAAAAAAAAAATTGTAGTCAATTTAATAATAACTAATAAATATCAATTTCTCATGATTTTCAATATAAATTTATCAAATAGATTATATTTGTATTGTTAATTATTGGATTTAGATGTGAATTTTTTTTCTTGAAAAATTAATCAAAATTTTTCTTAATAAAAACCTAAAATTAGTAATTATTTTATTCACAGTACTAATAAAAATAAATAAAATTTAAAATTCGAAAGTTTGTGTCTTAAAAGTGAAACTGACTGTATAAAAAAAAAACCTTTTCGCGAATTTCAGGTATTTTATTGTCAAGAAGAAAAATCATTTCCCCAATTTGTAAAATAACTAATTATTTTCATATTTTTACTAATTATGTTATAAAAAGAGTGTATTTATGTAGGATTCTTTTTCTAGTTTATCTAAAACTAATAAAATAATGAAAATCATGACATTAAAGTCTAAAAAAATTAAAAAAAATGTTTGTAATAACTATTTCAATTTTTTTTTGACATTGGAGCCTAAAATTAGTACTTTTAATTGTATAATTATAATGAAATGATTCTATTTTTGAAAGTTTAATCGGTTACTATACGAGTTTAAATAGTTTTAAACAAAATAATTCAATTTTTTTAATAAATTCATGATCCATAGTTTTTTTTTATTTAAAAAAAAAAATTTGTTTTTTTGATCAATTAATTTTTTTTTGATTGATCAATTTTTTTTTTTTTTTTGATTGATCAAATCAAAATTTTTAAAATGTAAAATATTTTGCTACTGTATTTTTTTGGCCATTTTATAAGAATAAAAAGTTGGTAAAATTTTATGATTTTTCTGCAAATGAAGTTACATTCATTTTTTTTTTTCACAACTCTTATGACTAATTTACAAATTTTATCAACAATTGCAGTTAATCAACTTTCAAATTATACAAGAAAAAGGAAAAAATTAATGTATCCAAAAAAACACTCTAAAAAATTAAAAAGAAAAAAGAAAAAAATCATCTTTAAAATAAAAAGAAAAAAGTTTAATTTATGGAATCAAAACAATTCTAATTTCCACATATTACCTGAAAATATTCTTAAAAAGTTAAATAAAGAGGGTTGGAAAGACACTACAGAACAAAATAAAATTAATTCTAAAAAAACATATTTTTGGTAAAACAAAACTTAGTACTGAAAAACTTAATTCAGTAAAGGATTGTTTCTTATCATTATTTAATAAACAGTTAATTGATAAATTATTAAATATTTTGAATACACAATTGAAAATTATTGAAAAAAACAAAAAAAAAACCAGAAAATATAAAATAAATTACAAACCATTTAGAAAACAAGAATTATTAAATTTTATTTCGATATTTATTGAGATGCAATTATGTCCCCAACCCAATTTAAGGTGCTATTGGGAAAAAAATACTTTATTGTTTGGAAATCAATTTATTCAAAAAAATTTAGCTCGAGATAGATTTTTACAACTTCATAATTGTTGGAGATTTTCAAAGAAAAAATCTTTTAAATCTATATTAAAACAAATGGAAAAAATTTTTCAAAATTCATAGGATCCTGGTTCAAAAAACGTTGTAGATGAAATGATGGTAAAATTCCGTGGTAGATGTAAATATAACGTTACTATACCAAAAAAACCCATACCAAAAGGTTTAAAATTAAATTCAATTGCAGATGAAAGTTCTTATATATATGGAATTGAATTATTTAAAAAAAGGAAAAAAACTAATCAAGAAATAATCATTAAATTAGTTAAAAAATTACCATTAGATAAACACCCACCATATTATTTTCATATTTATACAGATTCATATTTAGGTTCATTAAAAACTTCTTTAGAATTAGTTAAATTAAAGATTAGAACTACATTTTTAACTCAAAAAAAAACAGACCCTCTTTTTTTATTTGGTAATGGATTACAAACTAAATTACAATTAAACCAATGTAGAACTTTTTCAAAAATATTTTTATAATAAAATGGTTAATGTAACATGTTATAGAGATGAAAAGAAAATTGGTTCATCTTATGTAAATCTAATAACAGATTCAGAAGATGACCATTCACATGAATTTTTACCAAAAAAGATACAATTACAATTAATGAGAAAACAAGTAAAAAAAAGAAAATACAAAATAAAATAAAAATAAAACCATGGTGTGTTGTAGATTATATTAATAATATGAACTATATAGATAGAGCCAACTAAAATATAAATTCTTATAGTTTTAATCATAAACACCAATCTTGGAAAAAGATGTTTATTATATCATTACTTTAATATTTTGATTCATAACACACAAATAATTTATAATTCAAATAAAAATTCAAATAAAAAACTGACAAAATTGAAATTTTTAACAATTTTAACTACTCAAATTTCATCTGTTAAAACTCCAAAGTTTGATAAAAAACATAAATTAGTTGGAAAATATAAAAGAAAAAATTGTTATTTTTGTCAAAGATTTTTAGAAAAAAAATCCAGTACAACTAAATTCTGTATGAATTGTAAATAAACATTATTTTTTGTAAAGAAAAAATTTTGATATGCGTAACCACTGCATAGTCACTGTGGGGGGAATATCGCACGATAACCACCCTTATTTTGACATTTTTTCACTATGTCATAATTTTTTTTAAATAATTTAATTTTTGATAAAATTTTTAAATTTTTTTTTTTTTTTTTTTTAATTTTTTTGATCTCGATCAAATAAAAAGATAGCTTAAATTACTAAATTCGTGTAATCTTATCATTAATCTTATTATTATGATTCACGGGGGTGATAAAATGTCAAAATTCGAACAATTGAAATATTTTCAAAATGTGTGCAAAATTGTTTGTGAGAGTGGGGGTGCTTGCGCACCCCCAAGCCGCAAACACAAACCCCACAATAAAACCAAATTAAAGCACAAAAAAAAAAAAAATAAAAAAAAAAATACATTATAGCACACATTTCAAAAATATTTGAATAATTACAATTTCGTCCCCACCCACCCCCTAATACCCACCCGTAGACGAAGTTTTAATCATTTTTTTGACTTTTTCTTTTTTTGTTATTTATACCTTTCGAAATAATACATAAGTATGAATATGAATGTTGTAAAAAATAGAGTTTTTTTCAATTTTCGAGATAAATAGACAGTTATACAATGATACAAAAGTTTTGATAATTTTAAATTAGAAATTGGATTTTCTCACTGGGTTCAAAACAATTTTAGGTCTAAAACCGTCTTGAAATTACAGTTATTTTGTTTTAAAAATGAAATTTTTTTTTCAATTCAAAGTATCTGCATTCTCAAGGTAGTTTTTTGATTAAGAATCTTTTAACTCTATTGAGAAAATCTCATTTTGCATTTATAATTACAGTCAGTTTCACTTTTAAGGCACAAACTTTCAACCGAGTTTAAGGTACAAAAAAATCTCAAATTAAAGCACAAAATTTGGAATTTGTTTTTTTTACAATTTATTTTTACTAGAATTTGAATTTTGTGCCTTAATTTGAGATTTTTATTGTGCTTTAAATTTCGTTGAAAGTTTGTACCTTAAAAGTGAAACTGACTGTATCAAAACTTTTGTATCATTTTTTAACTATCTATTAATCTCTAAAATTGAAAAAAACTCTATTTTTTACAACATTCATATTCATACTTGTGTATTGTTATTTTAAAATATTGAGAAATACTAAAGTTACAATAAAGAATAAACAAATAAATTTTTAAATAAATATTTATTTAAAATATTATAATACGGTTACAATAAAAGGATCAGAAATTAAGATAAAAAAATAAAATGAACAGTAATTTAAAATTAAAAAATGATATTTTAGTAGATTTTAGTGAATCTGATATGATGAAATTTTTGAAAACATTTTTTATGTAAATTTATTTGACATTTTGTGCATTTATAATGTGTTTTAGATTCAATTTTTGTTGTTAAATAACAGAACTGACAATTTCGACTCAAATTTTTATTATTATGATCAATACGATCTAATTTATGTGTTTTATCATTTTCATCAGTTTGTGATAATATTTTTATAATTTCAATAATCCATTCTTTCATAGGATAAGTCTTTTTCAATTTGTTTGTTATTGAATATAAAATTCTACTATTACAGTAGTTTCTTTAACACAAACTTACGAAATTTAAGAAAAAAATCTCAAATTAAGCACACAAATATAAAATAATTTGAAAAAATCAAATTCCAAAAAATTGTGCTTTAATTTGAGATTTTTTTTGTGCCTTAAATTTCGTTGAAAGTTTGTGCCTTAAAAGTGAAACTGACTGTATATATTAACAAAATGAAAGTCCATAACATAATTCGTAATTTCCAACTTCTGATTTTATAATCAAAATGATAATTTGATATCATTTTATCAAAACATCTACAAATCTCATATATTTAACATAATCAAGAATTAAATCGGGTTTCCAATGATGAAAATTATTTTTGAAATAAGGATGTGTTGTTATACAATTAAATAAACTTATTTGTTTGTTTTTTTTTTTTTTGATCTGAAATTGAACATGCAAAAATATCTTTCTTTTTACAGTCAGTTTCACTTTTAAGGCACAAACTTTCAACGAAATTTAAGGCACAAAAAAATCTCAAATTAAGGTACAAAATTTGGAATTTTTTTTTTTTACAATTTTTTTTACTAGAATTTGAATTTTGTGCTTTAATTTGAGATTTTTTTTGTGCCTTAAATTTCGATGAAAGTTTGTGCCTTAAAAGTGAAACTGACTGTATTTGAAAGTTGTATTTCTTTAAAAAAATTTAATAATTTTGTATCAAATAAAGAATAAAAAAAAAATCTTAATTTTACGATTTGGTTGTAATTTGGAATCTCCAAGTCGAAATTCTGTCTCGTTAAAATATTTACTAAAGACGTGATTTTTTTGACATTCAATTAAATATTTTTCCTCTTTTATTAATATCCATTTTGATTTTTTTTCTTTATTTTGTGAAAATTGTGTTATGATTGTGTTGGATTCTTCTGAATTTGATATTGTGTTTTTTTTTATCGTAATTTTCTTCACAAGATCCATCTAAACGATTATTTGAATTGTTTGAACTAGTTTCAGAAGAAAGAACAATTTCATCATCTGTTGATTTTCTTTCTTCATAAAATAAATATTCATTCTCATCAGTATCTTCTTCATCAACATAAGAACTATCGGATGAACTTTTCTCACTTTCAATATTAAAAATCTTTTTTAAATCTTCTGAACAATTGTTTTTTATTATCCTCCTTTTTTATTTCTATTTGAAGACATATTGAAGGTAAAGTAAATTAAAAAAAATGATTTTTTTAAAATGTAATATCTTTTTAAATTAATTTTTCGTAAACACGTCACTATTTTTCAAAAACACGTCACTCTTTTCTACAAATAAATATCTTTGTGTTTTAAAAAATTTTTCGGACCAGTGGATTAAAATTATTAATTTTGAAACTGATTTTTTTTCATGAAATACTCATTTTATTTCAACCAATTGATTAAAGTTTTGATATTATTTTTGTTTCGATTAAAGAATATTAAAAATATACATTATTTCCGAATAATGAATAATTAAAAAAAATATTTAATATATTTTTTTTATTCTAAGAATCGTTCTACGATCAAATACAAAAGAATAAAAAAAATATCAAATTCGAAATAAAAATGATTAAAACTTCGTCTACGGGTGGGTATTAGGGGGGTGGGGGGGGGACGAAATTGTAATTATTCAAATATTTTTGAAATGTGTGCTATGATGATAGTGGGGGTGGGGGCGCTTGCGCCCCCACTCTCACAAACAATTTAGCACACATTTTGAAAATATTTCAATTGTTCGAATTTTGACATTTTATCACCCCCGTGAATCATAATAATAAGATTAATGATAAGATTACACGAATTTAGTAATTTAAGCTATCTTTTTATTTGATCGAGATCAAAAAATTAAAAAATAAAAAAAAATTAAAAATTTTATCAGTATTAAATTATTTTAAAAAAATTATGATATAGTGAAAAAATGTCAAAATAAGGGTGGTTTATGTGCGATATTCCCCCACAGTGACTGTGCCGTGGTTAAGCATATCAAAATTTATTCTGTACAAAAAATAATGTTTGTTTATGACAATAAATCAAAAATTGAGAGTAGTCGATTTGGGCTTATAAGGGATATAAAATGAACTAGTAAATTTTGAGTAAAATTCAAAACAAATTTTACATCCTCTTGTTTAAAAGAATAACAAAATTCTTATATGAAATACTACAATAATAACTAACTTACTAAATAAAGCTTTTTCCAAAATTTTTTTATTGTTTTAAAGGTAGTAAGTGCATTTTTCAAATTATAATTACAGTCAGTTCCACTTTTAAGGAACAAACTTTCAACGAAATTTAAGGCACAATAAAAATCTCAAATTAAGGCACAAAATTCAGATTCTAGTAAAATAAATTGTAAAAAACAAAAATATTTCAAATTTTGTGCCTTAATTTGAGATTTTCTTGTGCCTTAAATTCCGTTGCTAGTTTGTGCCTTAAAAGTGAAACTGACTGTATGCAACAATTTATATAAAACTGAATCTTTCAAATCATTTCAAGGTCCAAAAACATTGAGATTATATGTAAAATGACTCATTGAGTGAATAAGGTTTTTAATATAAATTAGGTACATAAAGTATGTCTTAACAGAATTACTCTATTATAGATTTGAAAAATAATTCTGAAAAAGAAAATTTGCCAGTTTTATCCTTAAGTATAAACAACTCACTTTTTGTAAAATATTATTTTGGAATTTTGATTTATGATTTTTGTTTAAAAATTGTAAAATATTTGTAAACTACTCTTAGAGTGAATTATATTTTATTATCACTTAGGTACGTTAAGTAAGTATGGACAGAATTTCTCAAAATACTTTTGGAAAAAAAATTGTGAATATAAATTTTTACGATTTTGTTTATATGTATAAACAACTTCAAATTTTTAGAAAATATTATTTTGGAATTTTGATTTATGATTTTTGTATAAAAATAGAGATATTTGTCAAGTACACTTAGAATGAATAAATGTTTTGATATCAAGAAAGGAGATAAGTCTGGATGGTATTTCTCTAAATAATTTTGAAACGCTTTTTCTTCACTAAATAAACAATATTAAAATTAAACATAAATATTTTTTTTTTTTTTTTAATGAATTAATTTATTTTTATTTTTTTTGGCATACCAAAAATTTAAAATATCCAATAATTTATTAAGCATATTATTACAAATAGTTTGAACTATCACCTAAATAATAAATCACTCTTTAGAAACTAAATTAATTGTTTCATTATTTGAAAACTCATTAATAGAAAAAAAATCTCTCTTTATAATATATAAAAAAAGTCATGTACCAAAAATTTTAAAATAGGGTTTGTCAAAAATCAACTTTTTATTTTAAAATATAATAAAAAAAATTGTTTTTAATAAAAACCATTGATTGATTGACCACCTCTTTCAATT
Organism: Anaeramoeba flamelloides; assembly: GCA_027625915.1. NCBI lineage: Eukaryota > Anaeramoebidae > Anaeramoeba > Anaeramoeba flamelloides. The sequence goes on from JANTQA010000071.1 coordinate 26,239, forward strand.
ACCAAGTTGTTTAGATATTTTATATATTGAACCCCCCCCTTGATTATGTAATATTAAAATATCTATCTTCGAATATTCTCAGTAGTTATCTTTATTTTTTTCTTATGTTTAACCATCATTACAAAAAATAAATTAAAAAAAAAATGAATGAAAAAATGAAATAAAACAATTTTTTAAAATTTGCAAAAATATATTTTAAAGCCAGATTTATAACAAACCAAATATCAAAATTTTTAATATAACACATCCGAGAACTGCTGATATCTGAATGAATCAAATTAAATATAACTATATATTGTCTTAAAAATTGAAAAAAACTAAAATCGATTTAGCACCATTGATAGAAACAAGGATGTTCATTTTGAATTTTCAATTGAAGATTCAAAATGAAAATTCCAATAGAAATTTAATAAGATTTTTTTCGACAATCATTTTCTCAGTTTCGTAACATTAAATTAACACACTTTTACTTTGTGTCATCATATCTAGTAAGAAATAGTTTTTTACAAATAAATTTCCAATCAAAAAAACAATTGAAAAAAAATTAGTTAGAGAAAAAATAATTTTGATTTTGAAATTTCCAAACTGAATTTTTTTCTTTGTAATATCAAATAAAATCCTTAAAACACCTTTAATACATCCACTATAACTGGGCACCTTTGACACAAAAATAGTTTATAAGTTTCCGAGTAATTGTTCTTGATAAAAATTTTCATTTTCAGAGTTTGTAATTCTGATTATTATTATCCATTTTAGTATATCTTAATTAATTATATTTTTTTTTCTTTTTCTTGCTGCTCATTATTTTTTTTGGTTTTACCTTTATAGGTGTAAAAATTTTTGTAATTGGTTGGTTAGGATTTTTTAAATCATTTAATGCACTATAACATTTCTCGCCAATAAATGATTTTAATTGATTTGGATGCAAAAATATAAGATTCATTTTTTCTGGGATTGCAAGCATTTTTTCATATTCTTCATTCCCCTTCTTTATATCTTCTTTTTTTTTTTTTTTTTTTTTTTTTTTTTTTTTTTTTGATCACAAGACAATTTGGTGAAAATTGAATAATTTCATCATTAACAAAACATTTTTGAAAATATTTTTTATGTTTTTGAATTTCTTCATGAATATTGTTAATTTTCTTATTGCTCAATTCATTGGTTTTGGATAATGGAAGATACAAAAACTCTGATTTTCCTTCAAATATTCTATTGAATTCTCCTCCTTGCTGTAAATTAGTAATGCAAATTAGAAAAATAAGTTCAATATTGAATTTCCCTTTTGTGTATTTAAGTAAAAGTTGTGTTTTTTTTGATTTCTTTTTTGAAGAGTAGATACATTAAAAGATGTAGTTGTTGAATAATTTTTTGCTTGAATTGCAAGAACAACAAATTTAATATTTCCGTTCTTTTCCTCTTTAACTGTGTGAATTAAATATAAATCAGCTGAATGAGATTGTGGTCCTGGTTTTAAAATGATAGTTGTTGGGTGTTCATATTTTTCTTTGATAATTTTAAAAAATGTGCTTCCAATTTTCTTGTTTCATTGTTCTTTGTTTATTAAATTTGTTAATCAAAACATTTATATCTTCTTCTTTTTCTCTTCTTTTTTTTTTTTACCTTTTTCTTTATATTTTTCTTTTTTTTTTTCTTTTTTCAATTTTTTTGTAAAAGGATAATTGGTTTGTCTAATGGGAACTTAAATGGTATTACATTATCACCAAAATCTAAATTATTTGATTTTTCTACCTTATTATAAGATTCATTTTCTTTTTCATTTTCATTTTCATTTTCATTTTCATTTTCATTTTCATTTTCATTTTCATTTTCATTTTTTTCTTTTTCTTTTTCTTTTTCTTTTTGTTTGGTTTGGATTAAATCACAGAATAAAGAATTAATATTTGGAGATAATAATTTTAAATTCTTTGTCATAATTAATTGAAATGCCAAAATTTTTAAAATAATTTGTTCAAAAAATTCTCCTTGATCAATTATTTCATTCGGTGTGTCTATGTTCAATAATTTTAAGGGATTGATTGTTTTATATTTCTCTTGGAATGTTGGTTCATTTTGAAGATACTCAATCAAATAACCAGGAATAATGATTTTAAATTTCTTACGCACAATGTTGTTTTTCATATCTTCAACTTCTTTGATACGAAGATTAAATTTATCAATAAGATACAATGCATTATATGAAATAATTTTATTCATCTTTTGGTTTTGAATTTGAAATTCAAAATCTTGAGTTGAAAAATAAATACCAAGTGCCCCAATAAATATCAAAAAATAATATTCACAAATTAAGTCTTCAGGAATATTACCAAATGATCTCTTTTTTCTAGCCTCTGTTTTAATTATTCTATTAAAAACATCTTTTAAAAATTGATTAATAATCTCTTTATTTTTAAATACTGGGGAATTTTCTCCATTGTGATATTTATTCAAAAGACGAATTCCGATCCATTCAATTAACCTTGGTGTTCCTCCTGTTTTAACTAGAACTTGTTCAAAAAAATAATTAATAATTTCTTCATCAACTTTTTTCATCAACTTTTTCTTTTTTTTTTCTTTTTTCCTGTTCATTTTCTTTTTTTTTTCCTTTTCTTTTTCTTTTTCTTTTCTTTTCTTTTTCTTTTTCTTTTTCTTTTTCTTTTTCTTTTTCTTTTCTTTTTCTTTTTCTTTTTCGTTTTCTTTTTCTTTTTCTTTTTCTTTTTCTTTTTCTTTTTCTTTTTCGTTCTTTATTTTTTGGAATTTATTATGATTTAAACCAAACATATATCGATAATAACTAACATTCTTGTTTTCATTATTACCTTCATCTGTATTTTGATTATTGAAAGAAATAAATGATTCATTGAAAAGTTGTATTAGATTTTCTTTAGTAAAAGGTGGAAGTGAAATTCTATAAGAATCAGTTGGTGAAACGCTCAATTCTCTATTGCTCTTATATTTTAAATATCCTTGACCAATTAAACTAAAATTCCAAGACTTTCCTGCACATAAAAGATGGATCTTTTTGTTATTTATCAAAGATGTCAATTTTTTTTCCCAAAAGTAATAATATTTTGTAAGTTTTTCAAGTTCAAATGAAAATTTTTCTGTGGGTGATTCAATATTTTTGCTATAGCTCTTAAAATCTTCATTATTCTGAAAACCCCATCTTCCAATTTGACCAATTTCATCAAGAAAAATATAAAAATGATGATTTTTGGTTGCTTTTGGAAGAAATAAATCAAATGCCTTTTTTTTGTATTCTTTTTCTCTCTTCTTTACTAATCTCGAATTCTATTTGTTCAAACATTCTGTCTTTTAGGTACTCTTCAAATAATTCATATTTCGTAATATTTATCATATCAATTATAATAATTTTGGAATTTAAAAAATATTTGAGATCCTCTGGGTATGATTTGATTTCCTTCATTAGTTTGTCAATTTCCCTGTCTTTAAATCTAATGTCGTTATTTGACTCCTCAAGAATTTTGCGTAATTGATTTAGAAAATTCTTTCCAAACCATGTTTTCCCACTTCCAAACATATTCGATATAAAAAATAGAGTTGGTTTCTGAAAGCTAGTCAAGATCTTTTCTTGTTTTTTTAGTTCTTCACGAATCATAGATTTTGCAAGAGTTAAAATTTCCTTTTCTCGATCAACAAAAGTGAAGTTATCTGGTTTATTTTCTTTTTCTTTGATTTTTTTTTATTCAGATTTTTTTATATTTTTTTTTATTTTTTTTAATTCAGATTTTTTTTTTTTATTGACAAGAAATAAAAATCACAGTATAAAAATGAAGAAATTCAATTTTGTACATGTTCAATGAAGAAAAAAATAAAAAAAAAGAAAAAAAAAGTTTTTTTTTTTGTTGTTTAAATATTAATTTAAGAAGAGCCTTTACCTTGAGTTTTATGTTCTTGTGAAACTTTTCCAATTGAGAGACCTTTTGCTTTTTTTGTAAGTGTATCCATATTAAATCTTTCAAATTGTTTATCGATCCTGTTGTTTTGTTCTTTGATAAGTTCGTTTTGTTTTTCTATTTGAAGGTTTTGTTTATCGATTTGTTGGTTTTGTTCTTTGATCTGTGCATTTTGCTTGTCTATTTGAAGGTTTTGTTCTTTAATTCGTTCATCTTGTTTGTCGATCCGTTCATCTTGTTTGTCGATCCGTTCATCTTGTTCTCTAATTTGATTGTTTTTATCTTGAATGTCATTTACTGAAATAATCATTTCAGCAATTTGTTTTAATTTTTTTTCATTCTTCTTTATTTTGATTTTGAACATTTGCAACTTTTTTAATTTCTCTTCATTATTCTCTTTTAATTGTTCCAGTTGTTTTTCATCTTTTTCTTTTTCTTCTTGTGCCTTTTTTAAATGGTTTATTAATTTCTCAAAGTCCTCATCAAAAATCATTGACTTTAATTTTATTTGCTTAAGTTCCTCTTTCTTTTCCTTACATTCCTTTTCCATTTGCTTACGTTGATCGATCATTTCTACTCGTTCCTTGTCAAGTTTGTTACTCCTTTTCCATTTGCTTACGTACCTCGATCATTTCTTCTCGTTCCTTGTCAAGTTTGTTACTTCTTTCCTCCATTTGTTTACGTCGTTCGATCATTTCTTCACGTTCTTTTTCCATCTTGGTTCTTTTTCTTTCTTCTTGTTTTTCAGTTTCACTTTTTTCTGGTTGAATTTCTTTGTTTTTGCTCATTAAATGGTTGATTGCTTTTTAAAAAATTACAACAAAATTTTGTTTTGGAAAATTAATAAAAAAAAAATAAAAATAAAAAAAAAAAAAAATGGAAAATTTTGAACTCGAAGATTGTTTTATTCTTTCAGTTCACAGCAAGATCAAAAAGGTTAGGAAAAAATCTAGTTATCATAATAAAATAGAGTTTTAATTTAGAGATTATCTCTGATTTTAGTTTCTGTATCTTGTGTGATTTCGGTAATTTTCTGTGATTTGTTTTTTTTTTTAAGATCAATGAAATTACAAACAAAAAAATAAAAGGAAACTTTGTTGTTTTCGAGAAACCTTTCTTGAGCTCACGGTCCGAAAAAATAATTGGGTACAACTAAAACAAGTGATACTGAAATGATTTTTGATTTGACAAAAAAATTTAATCTTTGAGAATGCTCCGTGGAGGGATTTGGTTGTTTTTGTTTCTTTTTTTTTTTTCATTTTTTGGATTGATCAAAAGGAAAGAGTTGTCTGTGTTTAGAAGATAAGGATAAAAATAAAAAAGAGAGTCTTTTTCTTTTTTTTTCAAGAGTCGGTTTTTTGAAGATTTTGATTAAGAAAATTTTGTTTGATATCGGGATCTCTGGGAGCTTGTTTTCTTACCTCTTATTTGTGTCTTGTTGTTATAATTAGTATTGATTGGAATAACGAGGATCACAAAAGGTAAAATGGAGTGACAATAGTTTGAAAGGGTAGGAACAAATTAGAGTCATTATTTCTGGTTTATTGTTAGTTAATTAAATATTATTATTCAATTTTTCAATTTTTCTCTCTGTAATAATTTATACAAGTTTTTAGGATTTCTTCACGTTCCTATCTCAGAGAAATAATGAGAGTGAGAGAGAGAGAGAGAGAGTGGAACTTTGTAAATTAATCATTTTACTTCTTAAAATTGTTAGGATCAGATTTCGAATGATATTAATAAGAATCAAAATCCAAAGTTAAAAGGATGGGTTTGATCTGAGGATGTTGGTGAACATAAAAGTGGTTTCACAAGTGTAAATATATTATCTCTTGGTACCAACTATGGGGAAATTCACTCAACCAATGTATTAATTTTGATATAAAATATGTTATTATGTGTGGATAGGTCACGTTCTATATCAAAACTTATAGGTTGGGTAATTGAATTTTCCCATAGTTGGATACCCAGGAATCATATATTAAAACTTGTGACAAGAGTAAATATAAAACCTGGATCAAAAATTTTTTTATTGCTCAATAAATTCAAAATTTTTAAAAATTTCGATTTTTGGTGTTGAGAAGTCTCTAGGACGTCTAGTTTTTGAGATATTGCCCAAAATCGATTTTTATATACAAATTTTTTAATAGTGATTTTTCACAACTATTTTGGGCAATAACTCGAAAAATACAAGAGCCCCAAAAAAATGAAAAATTGAGATTGTTTTTATATTTTTTTATATAGTGATCCTAATAGGTTAAAATAAATTCAAAGTTTTTTATTTTTATTTTTTTTTTCTTTTTTAATTATTTCTATCAAGTTTTTGCAAAATAATTTTTATTACAATGAACCGAAGTATCAATACTAAGCTATTTATTTCAAATTTACCAAGAGAATATTCAGTGGACCTGCTAATCAAAAAAAATTACAAAATGGATTGGTACATATCCAAACCTTCAAATTATACAAAACAAAAAAAATCCAAATAATGGACTTGCAATCCTTTACCCAGTTACAAAAGTGTAAATATGGATATCTTAACAAATAGAGTGTTTTTCAAAAAAAATAAATTTTAGAGATAAATATACATAAGTACATTGACCCCACAAAATGAGGAAGAGTAGATTGAAGAAATATCAAAATTTTATAATTGAGAACAAATTTTATTAAAAAATCGTGTCTCAAATACAGTCAGTTTCACTTTTAAGGCACAAACTTTCAACGAAATTTAAAAAAAAAAAAATAATTTTTTTTTCAAAAAAAAAATTACCTATTTGAGATACCATTTTAGATTAAAAGTTAAGTTTAATTAGGTAATATGTTTTGTCATATTGTGTATAAATTTCAATTTTTTGGGGTCAATTTACTTATGTTTATTTATCTCTAAAATCAATTTTTTTTTTGAAAAAAACTCTATTTATTGAGACATCAATATTTACTCTTGTGTACCCATGAACAATCCATTATACTCAAACAAAAAACCAAAAAGAAGAAATTCTTAAATCGCCAACTCAATTTCTCGGACTATAAACCAAGAACAAAAAAAACAATTCCAAGCAAAAAAAAAAAAAAAATATTTTAATTCAAATAAAGCAAAAACAAAAAATGAACAAGAAAAAACAAAAAAAAAAAACAAAAAAAAATATCATTCTCCCATTAACTCAAATTTTAACCATGATTTCAGGCCTAATAAGACTGCCAATGAAGATTACAAGAAAATCGATTTTTTCGACCATGATCACGAAAGATCGAAAAATTACTACACAAAGAAACACATAACAATGGTAAAAAAGGCAACTCAACTGAGGAATTTAAAATTTTTATCAGTAACATAAATTATTCTACAACTGAAATTGATGTTAAAAAGGCATTAGAAAAGGTTATTAAGATAAAGCAATTGGATTTTCTATATGGCTCCAAAGTTGAAAAGTTCATTGGAAAGGCTACAACAGTTTCACTTTTTAGGCACAAACTTTCAACGAAAATTAAGGCACAAATTAAATCTCAAATTAAGGCACAAATTTTGTAATTTTTTTTACAATTTATTTAACTAGAATCTAAATTTTGTGCCTTAATTTGAGATTTTTTTTGTGCCTTAAATTTCGTTGAAAGTTTGTGCCTTAAAAGTGGAACTGAATGTACATTCTCTCTCTCAAATTTGAAAAAGATCCTAAAATTGAAATTTTTTTTTTTTTGAGATTTTAATCCACTGACTTCAAATAATTGAGAAAAGATCTCAAAAAAATAAACTTCATGATTAGAGTTGATAATCCAGAAATTGTAAATTTTTGAAAAAACTATAAATTTTCTAAAAAGTAAAAATTGTATTATGTCTAAAATGAAGAAATGATGAAATGATGAAATGAACGGGTTTGAACAAAAAACTATATTGGTAAATTTGTTCAAATTCCTTCAACAAAATTGTTGATCGATCAAATGATAAGATATCATCAACTGATTGCATGGGGATTTTTCTATTCAATAAATACAACAATTTATCCTCTATCTTTAAATCAAAAAAAAATTAATTTCTTTTTTTTTTTTTTTTTTTATTTTTGAAGAGAGAAAATTGCTTTTCTCCTGTGTGCCCTAATTTCTAAACTTTTTTTTAGAAATTTTTTTTTGAAGAATCACAAATTTTATTATCACTTACTAATGATAATATATATGATGAATTCTTTTTATTAATAATATCTCCGATATTATTAATTTTTTTATTTTTTTCAAAAAATTCAGATATCCAGATTTTTCGATTTATTTTATAGGCCGGACAGTCCCATAAAAAATGATCGAAATCTTAAAAAAAATTAATTTCGATATTTAATGAAACAGGTTATCAAAATGGTAAAAAAAGGGAAATAGAAAACAAAACAATAAAAAAGAATAATGAATTTTCATATTTTGTGAAAAATCAAAATTATTTCCAAATTGCATGTAAAATATAGTATTGCTATTCTTTCAAGTGTTTTATATTGCCTCTAAATTGTTTATATTTTGTTTATTTTATAAATTCTTTTTCAAACACTAGGTTACACCTTTCAAATTATCAATACTATTGAATTTTATTATTAATAAGATAATTACTTATTGGTGATTTTCATTTTAATTGTTCATTTTTTCATTTTTTGTTTTTTTTTATTTATCCGGTATTGAACAATTATAAAAATGAAACAACAAGATAAAAAGAAACTAATTTGTAAATAATCTAGGAATATAAAAATATACACAGTTTAAGTTTGATTTCGAATTGGCTAGATATAAGAATTTTGAAAGACCATTTTTTGATTGATGTATGGAATGAAGAAAAGAGAAAATAAAAAAAAAACAATTCCAACAAAATACCAGATGAATTATGATTTTACTTGAAAATGAGACTTTGATGAACATAATTTTGACTTGTAAATATTTATTAATAAAAGTAAACAACTTTTTCCCAATCCACTGTATGGAAAGGTTTTTATTGATCTGATACAGTCAGTTTCACTTTTAAGGCACAAACTTTCAACGAAATTTAAGGCACAAAAAAAATCTCAAATTAAGGCACAAAATTCAAAGTCTCGTAAAAATAAATTGTAAAAAATGAAATTTCAAATTTTGTGCCTTAATTTGAGATTTTTTTTGTGCCTTAAATTTCGTTGAAAGTTTGTGCCTTAAAAGTGAAACTGACTGTAATTTTTTTTTCCCCAACACTTGAAAAAATGATATTACTCATTTAAAATCTAAGGGAAAATCAATTTTTATAAATATTTAATTTTAATTTTTCAATTTTTGTTTTAAAGAGTTTTAAAGATTCAATTGATTGTTTTTTTAATGTTTTTTAGAATTTCATATCTTTTAGAATGATACTACAAATAATTTGATTCATTTCTTAATAATTCTTGAATATTTTTGTGTGCCAAATTATTTAGATTTAGTTAATATATATATATATATATATATATATATATATATATATATATAAACTAAATTTCATAATAAATGACCCACCTTACATTTGAATAATGAATTGCTTTTGTATGGTTTTGAAGTTTTTCCTCTCAGAATGAAAAGTTTGCAAATAAATCATTTTTTCTCTTTTTTATTTTTTCAACAGTGCTTTGTTAAAATGGAAAATGAAAATGAAAAATTTGAAAGAAGTAACAGATGAATTTTTGAAAAATTTGGTTTCAAATATGAAAAAGAGATTAGAATTAGTTATTCAAATCCAAGGAGAATCGATAAATGGGTTTTTTACTTTTAAAAATTTTCTATTTTTTATGTAATGCTTCATTCAAAATAAATGGCCCAATTTTTTTTAACAGTTTTTTTTATTTTTTTTTCTTTTATTTTTAGACAAAAAATAAAGATCTCTTGAGTATAGAATTGAATATTAAAATCGAAATTTTTATATTATATTGGATAAATTCAATTATTCAAAATATTTTTACAGTCAGTTTCACTTTTAAGGCACAAACATTTAACGAAATTTAAGGTACAAAAAAAAATCTCAAATTAAGGCACAAAATTTGGAATTATTTTTTTTACAATTTATTTTTACTAGAATTTGAATTTTGTGCATTAATTTGAGATTTTTTTTGTGCCTTAAATTTCGTTGAATGTTTGTGCCTTAAAAGTGAAACTGACTGTATTTAAAATTTGATTTTTAATGGGCCAATTATTATGAAAGATTTCGATTTTAATCTTGTTAAGTAATGATGTCTGAATTCTCCTACGTACCTAACTACAAAATTTTCTTTTCTTTTCAAAAAAAAAAAAATACTCAAATATATATTTACGCACCTATAATATTAGGTGCTATATTACCTACACCCCCAAACAACCTGAAGGGGGCTTTCATTCCTATACCCTACTTTATATAATTAGATGATTGAAATTAAATTGATTCAAAATAAGAGTTAGGGTTTTTAAAAAATCATAATTTTCAAATCTATTAAACATTCTTCTTCTTAGATTTAAAGTATAATTTTTAAACTAAAATTCAATCCCACAAAATAAATTTACAAATCAATTATTAATTTTTGGATATTAATAAAATGTTTTCTGAATTCCTAAATAAAAAAAAAATCTAAAATTCAGAAATTTTGAAAATATTGTCACTAAATTTTAACGACTATGTTAGTAATTGAAAATTTTCAGTATATTTAAAATTGGGTTTGGTAGTTGATAAATCACACAAATATTTATTCAGGGAGATCTAAGTTAGAAAAAAATGAATTTGTTTTATAAGAAAATTTCATAATTGATTTCTACTGGTTTCTGTGATTTCTGTGATTTATGTGATTTCTATTATTTTTGCAATGTCTCATTAATGTCTGTGTTCTCTCAAAATACAAAAGAATTATACGGAAATTGGAAAAATCGAATTTTTGACGAAAATTTACTTTAAGGTGAAAATTGAAAACTATTTGAACTTTTTTATAAATTACCTACAGTTTATTTTTAACATGTGTGAGTTAAGATGAAATGATTTTCCATTTTCATCTTTAAAGGTTAAAAATCTCAAAATTAACATAACTTTAAAATTATTGTTTACAGGTTCTTGGTTATTCTCAAACAAATTCGAAATTGTATAAATACAGGTAAAGTAAATGGTATGGTATTGGTTCCAACTAAAATCCTCATTTCGTAAAAAAGATCATTTTTTCTCAACCTACTGAGGCGAGGTGAGATAAGAAGCAATTACCTTTTTAAAAATAAACAATGAAAAATTTATTTTCTCTTTGAATCCAATGAATGTCAAATTCCAACAAAACCTTTACCATAAATTCCGCATTCTCATTTTGTATCTGAACACAACAAATTGAGTTTTAAGAGAAACAATCCAAACAGGAAATAATTTTATCAAAATTGCAAAAAAAAATTTCTCAAAAAAGCACAAAAAAAAGACATGTATGCTTGTCATGGTAGATTCTTTCAAAAATACAAAAACAGAGTTAATAATATCCACCAATGATCGGATTAAAAACTTCACTTCAAGAAATAACAAAAAAACCAAAGGAACCAAAGGAACCAAAATCAAAAAAACAAAGAGCTAGGTCACAAATCCTTTGTAGGAATTGTTCTGATTTGAGGTTACAAATTGAAAATTCAAGCAACTTGATGATCAAAACTCATATACTCTCGATCATCAAAAGTTAGAGTGGTTTACAGTCAGTTTCACTTTTAAGGCACAAACTTTTTGTAGTAATTTAAGGCACAAAAAAATCTCAAAATAAGGCACAAAATTTTTTTCTCAAAATAAGGCACAATTTTTTTTTCCCAAAATTTTTCAAAAAAAAATTCGATTTTTTTAAAACAAAAAAATTTTGTTTAATTTACTGTAGAAAAACTTGTTTTTTTTGAAATATATTAAAATGGTTCCTAAATACAAGTAATTTTAATGTCTCGTCAGAACTCGAAAAGTACACGTTTTTTGAGACTCTGGAGTTTGAAAAATCGATTTTTCAGACGATTTTAACACAGATCAAATAATACTGAGTGTATGAAATCAAATAATTGATCAAAAATCACGATCAGAAAAAATTTTTTTAAACACAAAGAAAAAAATGACAAAGGAATTAAATTTTCTTTGTCATTTTTTTCAAAAAATAACAAAGCACCTTGTAAAAATCCCCATGCTCGGAAAAAAAAAAATAACAAAGGAATTAATTTTTTTTAAAAAAATGACAAAGGAAATAAAAAAATAACAAAGAAAATTTATTTCCTTTGTTATTTTTTATTTCCTTTGTCATTTTATTCAAAAATGACAAAGAGTCCAAAAAAATAACAAAATTTTTTTTCCGAACTCTATTTCTTAAGACATTTCATTTTTTGTAAAAAAAATAATTTTTTTTTTAGAAAAAAATGAAAACTTTTGTTAGCTTATTTGGATATCCTGGAATGTGGTGCGAAAAGTACTTTTGATGTTATACCATGAGGACACCATGTCATGAAGTTTGATATGGTTTAAACCTCAGGTCTCGAATCATAGTTTTATGGCTATGGCTCACCCCTTGACATGTATAGGTCACCCACCCCATGTCACATAGTATATAACACAATGGTTGATGGACCCATTGGGGTTTTGCACATTTATGCTACGTGTATATGCTATAGTATAGGGCTAATTTCACACATATGACTCGACAGAGTCACGCCGAAGTTACCCTATAGGGTACTCAACAGGGCTAACTTTGCATTGGTAACTCGACATAGTTACCGTAGAGTTGCCCGACAAGGGTACTCAGCAGGGCTAACTTTGCAATTGTAACTCGAGAGAGTTACCGTATAGTTGTCCGACAAGGGTACTAAGCGGGGCTAACTTTACACTTGTAACTCGACAGAGTTACCGTAGAGTTGTCCGACAAGGGTACTCAACAGGGCTAACTTTGCATTGATAACTCGAAAGAGTTACCGTAGAGTTGTCCGACAAGGGTACCCAACAGGGCTAACTTTGCACTGATAACTCGACATAGTTACCGTAGAGTTGCCCGACAAGGGTACTCAGCAGGGCTAACTTTGCAATTGTAACTCGAGAGAGTTACCGTATAGTTGTCCGACAAGGGTACTAAGCAGGGCTAACTTTACACTTGTAACTCGACAGAGTTACCGTAGAGTTGTCCGACAAGGGTACTCAACAGGGCTAACTTTGCATTGATAACTCGAAAGAGTTACCGTAGAGTTGTCCGACAAGGGTACTAAGCAGGGATAACTTTGCACTGATAACTCGACAGAGTTACCGTAGAGTTGTCCGACAAGGGTACCCAACAGGGCTAACTTTACACTGATAACTCGACAGAGTTACCGTAGAGTTGTCCGACAAGGGTACTCAACAGGGCTAACTTTGCACTGATAACTCGAAAGAGTTACCGTAGAGTTGTCCGACAAGGGTACCCAACAGGGATAACTTTGCACTGATAACTCGAAAGAGTTACCGTAGAGTTGTCCGACAAGGGTATTCAGCAGGGCTAACTTTGCACTGATAACTCGAAAGAGTTACCGTAGAGTTGTCCGACAAGGGTACCCAACAGGGCTAACTTTGCACTGATAACTCGACAGAGTTACCGTAGAGTTGTCCGACAAGGGTACTCAGCAGGGCTAACTTTGCACTTGTAACTCGACAGAGTTACCGTAGAGTTGTCCGACAATTGTATTCAACAGGGCTAACTTTGCATTGATAACTCGAAAGAGTTACCGTAGAGTTGTCCGACAAGGGTACTAAGCAGGGCTAACTTTACACTGGTAACTCGACAGAGTTACCGTAGAGTTGCCCGATAGTGGTACCCAACAGGGCTAACTTTGCACTGATAACTTGACAGAGTTACCACAAGGTTATAATATAATATTAACACATAGTGTTAATATCCCCTGTTAAATAAAACGATAGACAAATTTGGTACACCTAGAAAACATTTTTGTTTTTTTAAGCACGATAGACAATAATCAGAAATAACTTTTTCCCCTCTGAATATATTAAGTGGAAATTGATACCAATTGTATAAAATTGTTTCAAAAGTGTGATAGAGCTCATGAAACACCTCGTTATATACTATTTGGGATTAAACAACCATATGTATATTATCACACTTTTGTTGGTTCGAAGATAAAATATCGATAATTTTGATCAAAGGTACCACTTTGAACAAAAAAGAACAATAAATATTTTTAAACGCGTTTATTGTTTACTATGATAGGATAAACTCATGTTATCCCAATGTTTAGATCAATCTATCGATAAAATATACCAACGTATGATTATAATCAAAAGATTATATCTGGTTAAATTATGTATTGTATTTTTCAATTAATCAAAATAAGTTTGACTCGACTCCTTATTTTTTATACTAGAATAAACATCGAATTATCTTTTTATTCTAGCTAATTGAATGGTTCGATATAAGCATTTATTCCGATTTGATCTTTGATTATAATCATATGTTGGTATATTTTACCGATAGAATGAAATAAACATTCTAAATCATTATATATATATATATATATATATATATATATATATATATATTAATAAACCATATAAAATAGAATTTATCAAGGCGTTATCGAAAATAATGGGGTAGGGGCTTGATAAATTCTTATTATATTTTTTATTATTGATTTTAGAATAAGAATATAATAAGACTCGAATTATTGATTTTATATTAATAATTCAACAAACCACCAACAAAATATTTTATTACACTCTTTATTTCATTCAATTATGTCTGAAAAAAAGAAAACAACCAAACACCAACAATTCAAAAATTACAATTATTACTGAAGAGGAAATACGAAAAATGTATTCTTCGGAAGTACCTCGGGATTATTCACATAATAAGAGGAAAAGGAAAAGTTATGAGAAAAAATTCAAGTTCGAAACAGTTCAAGAATATATGGACAGTGTCATAACTTGGAAAAGACTGGGTTCGAAACGTGATGTACCACACGACACAATCCGCAAATGGAAAAGTCAGGTAATTAAAATGTATCAAGATCCTTCTATATCTGCCCTCAACCGCGAAGGCAATACAATATTATGGGATTGGATCAAGAAGCATCTAGTAATGGAAGGTGACGAAAAGACGTATCCTGAAATTGTAGCACCTTTAAAAAGGACCATATATCAGAAGACACATCATTGGGTTACTAGAAAATAAAAAATACCGTAGTGGTAAGGCTACAAGTGTCAGTAGAGCAGCTGTTTATCGCTGGATGAATTTGCGCGGTTTATATTGTAAATCAATTGACCATGTTGAAGATAGACCCAAATCGGAAGAAGATAAAAAAAAGAGATAATACTCGTTTTTTTCCAAACTTATACCCATTATATTGAAGAGAACGAACTCACTTCAGATCGAATATGGTGTATGGATGAAACACCGTGCCAACATTCTGACACTCCAAAAAAATCATTTAAACTTCGCAATTCAAGTTCATTCAGTAAAACACATGGGTTTAACCAACGAGATACACTCGTAGCATGTATACGAGCCGACGGGGCAAGATTAGCACCGATGATAATAGAAACCCGCAATGCGTATCTCAATAAAAAAGATTCATCAAAATCGCGTGAAAAAATTGGAGGTATGTCAGAAGATTTCATGATCTTTTGGCTTGAGTATTTTTCACAATTTACTCAAAAAGGTGATATATTGATACTCGATAATTTATCTTCTCATAAAACGAAATTAGTTATTGAGAAAGCTCGTAAATTATTCATTAATTTGATATTCACACCACCAAAAGAGGCAAAAAAGGTATTCACCACTGGATAATTCCTTTTTTGGAACCTTTAAAAGAACAAGGGCAAACTGCTTACCACATATGCATAATTATACAAGAATATTAAGATTGCTTATTATTTCAAAGTATTATTATGATGCAACTGAAGAAAGTGTACGTGGCAATTTTATAAAAAATGGCTTGGCATTATGGAAGAAAGGGTGCACCGAAAAGATCGAAAGTATAAACAATAATTTATACCCCGGGGTCAAGATAATCAAGCCCACATTGAAAACCAGAATGGATGATATTCGCTTTAATGGGTTAACCGTGAAACCTCATAAGGGTTTTGTCATCTATTTTTTAAATGGTATAAGATGTGATTTCACGGATTTGAAAAAATTATCTGAAGACGATAATTTTGGGATGAAACATCGGAAAAAGTATCAAAATTTCATTGACCAAAATGAATCTGAAAAGGAAGAGTTTTTCAGAGTATGTACTGATATTCAAATGAATAATATGAAGACCAATTCTCAAAAGGGTAAGAAAAGGGTGCAGAATGCTGGTAAAACATCGCTAAGTCAACCGATCTTTACGGAAGATGGACTTGAAGAAAGACCACTATCAAAAAAGAAGACAACTCCACCAAAAAGGAAGAAAAAGGCGCGAAATGCTGGTAAAACATCGCTAAGTCAACCGATCTTTACGGAAGATGGACTTGAAGAAAGACCACTAAAACAAAAGAAGACAACTTCACCAAAAAGGAAGAAAAAGAGAAAAAATGCTGGTAATGACTCGCAAAAAAAAGAATGATATCAACAAGAGTCCAACTAAAGTAGGACTAAAAAATGACAAGAAGTTCAAAGAATGATTTACAAATTGATGAAGATATATCTTTGCCTTTTGATATCAATCATTTGACAACTGTTTGTGAGAAGGCGAGGATGGAATATACAAATAAACTTGTCGCAGTGGAAAGTAGCGAATCAGACGAGATAATGGTAGTTTCTAGTAATGAGACACTTTCTCAAAAGGGAAGTATGGAAAAAAAAATAGAATCTATCTTCACAAACACGGACGAAGACGAAGACGAAATATTAGAAGAATGGAGCGAAGATGCAAATTCGGATCGGTCGGGTGATACTAAGTTATCGAAAGTGGTTTTTAGAAGACAACATCATCGGAATCAATTGGCGGGATAACTTATGTTGGTTCGATAGTGTGATACATTCACTTACATTTGTTGAGGGATTTGTTGATTGGTTGAAAGCCATCGATACCAATGAAGCAAAAAATGTTGAGAGCAATGCTGGTCTCAATTAGAAATTCGACGACAATTTCTCGTAGAAAATATCGAGAATTAAAGAATTTACTAATGTCTGCTCGGGATAAATTATTAAAAAAGTGCTCCTCAAGAATACCACAATGGTGATTTAAACCACGTTTCAAAGTGCAATCGTGATCTTAGATGCAATTTTCCAAAAACATCCAAAGTATAAAGGCGATATGACATCTGATTATTTCAGAGTTTACGATAAAAATATTTGCGAAGGTAAAAAGGTAGTGCCGCTTGCCCCAACTGTAGTTTATTTAAAAGATAAACCTCTACTTAACGATTTACCCGTTTTATGTAGAGACTTTTTTTAATGCTACCAGTTGGGAAATAAATAGTACAGAGTATTACTATAATTATTCCCCAAGAGGTTCATCTTATTCTCGATCGTGCACCTAGTGAATATTTATTCATTAGTTGTTCAGATTTGGATTTTAGGTTTGATAGTCTCCTTGATTGGTCTCTAGGTGGAAATAGATATTGGCTTCAAAGTCTTGTTCTATTCCAGGGAAATCATTATACATCTTTAGTGCGGATTATATCGACTTGGTATCATTTTAATGATATTGGCAGGTCTACATACAAAGGTAAAAAATTAAAACCCCTAAAGATTTTAACAATCTTTTAGCGGGTAAAACAGTTTCTCTTTTGATATTTTCAAAGAGTAAATATTAACTGATATATATGTACGGACGTATGTATACATGTATGTGTATGAAAACATCTACACATATGTATCAGTCAAAAATAAAATCTTTTAGAACATTTTTTGTTTTTATTTTGATTTTTTTTTTGTTTGATAAGTATTTGACTTAATACTTATTAATTTTATAAAGTGATATTTTCACTTTATTCATTAAGAGTTAAAGACTTTTTAATTTACAATTAGTTGATGTCGAATAAATTTTAGTTTTATAAGAGTATACTAAGTTGGTAAGTTATCTTTTCTTTTTGTTTTAAGATTTTTTCAAAGTAGTTTTTTTTTGACTATTTTGAAAATTTCGTTTTTTTTTTTGTTTTTCCAGAGAGGAGTGCATAGTTGACTGGATTCTCTTTGAAAAAATTGAAAAAATGAAAAAAATATTCAAAAAAAAAAATGTGCTTTATTTTGAGACTTTATGTTTGTGCTTTAATTTGAGACAATTTGTGCTTTATTTTCAATTAAAGTTTGTGTTTTAAAAGTGAAACTGACTGTATCAAAAGGTTTGAAATGATCTATCATTTTTCAACTCAAAAATCATGATTATTTTTCAATTTCATTTTTAGGTTTCTGAATAAGGGTATTAGAGTTTATCTATCTCGGTTTGTAAAAATTCATTTTCCATTAAAAAAATGTAATTTTGATTCAGATTGGTGTATATCTTACTTTAACCTTCCCTTCATAATTCAAATTAATTTGGATCAAAATACTTTTAGAATATTTTGTGAATTGTCAATTTATTTTTGAAGTTCAAGGTGAAAATTGAATTGTTTATTTTAATTTTTTTGAGAATTTATATTTGTTTTGGGAAATAATTCTGGTGAGTCTTTTCGTTGAATTTTTGAATTGATGTTAAGAATTCAATTTTGTTGTGTTAATTTATGATTTTTTTTTGATATTCTTTAAATTGTGTATTGTTTTACATTGATATAGAGGTTTGTTTGAATTTGATATTAGTTGTGGATTATTGATTATCATTTGTTTGATTGTTTAAGATCAGTAGAGTTTTAAAAGTATTGTTATTGGTTATAAAGTTGTAATTTGAATGATTATTTGATTAAGTTTTTGAAGTAGTGTTTTGAAGGCCATCTAAAGATGGTCTTTCATTTCTACTAAAGTAGAACGAGATTATTGTATATGTTTACAATTAAAATCAAAGAGTAAAAAATTATATTTTCTCTCCAATGTCAAAAGAAGATCCCTAAAAATAAA
Source organism: Anaeramoeba flamelloides (assembly GCA_027625915.1). Classification (NCBI taxonomy): domain Eukaryota; family Anaeramoebidae; genus Anaeramoeba; species Anaeramoeba flamelloides. The sequence continues at coordinate 45,098 of JANTQA010000071.1, forward strand.
AATAGAAATTTTTAAAAATTAATACACTTACTTGTAATAATATTTAGAAGTGATCTTAAAAAATAAACTTTGTGATTAGAGCTGATAATTTAAGATATTGTAAATTTTTAAAAAAACTATAAATTTTCAAAAAATTAAAAAATGGAGGGCCCAAAAAGAAAAAAAAAACAAAAAAAAAGGGAAAATAAATTCTATTTGTAAATATTTTGAAAAACCATCAACAAACAATTTTTGATCGAGTAAATGTAAAGATAACACCAAACCCATAATCTGTGGATTTTTCTATTCAACAAACTCAACAGAAATATACTATCATTAAGGGTCGAGTCATTACGGTGAAATTTTTTATTCTGAAATGGAAAAAAACTTTTTAGTAATTTTTATTTTTATGGACATACCTAAAACCAATCATAAACCCAACCAACCTATGATATATTATCGATCTCCAAAAACCAACAACCAAAAATGAGGACATTTTTAGAAAAAAGTGCCAAAGAGCGATACTCAATTTCCAATTAGAATGGTTGTCAATTACAATTTTGAAAACAACTATGTCAGTTTTGAAGTGTCGCTCTTTGGCGCTTTTTGAGATCTTGGTGACTTTTTTTTTCAATTTTTTCATTTTACAAATGAGTTATTTTTATCTCAAGAATATTACATAATCCTTACTTTGTCAAATTTAGAGGGTAAAAAAATAACCACAAATCAGACTAATTCGAATAAAATTGATTGCGAAATTCAAGAAAGCAATTTGTTTTAAATTATTGAAATTTACTCATTAGAAAATAGAAAATGAGAAAATATGAATTTTTTTTAAAAATTTTGATTTTTTGAGAAATGAGAACTCTTTTTCTTAGTTGAATTTTTTATCAAAGAGATCCAATGGAATTTTTAATTTTGTTATTTGAATTTTGTCAACCAAAAGAAGGGTTATTTCACAATACCCTTTTTGGTCTCAGGTCACTCCTTGAGTATGGTGCCTTTTAAAGGTAAATGACTTGACCTTTAAATTAAAAAAAAAAAAAATTCCAGATCTAATGAAACAGATTACTTCAATGGTAAAAAGGAAAATGAATACAAAATAAGATATACAAATAATGAATTTCCATATTTTGTGAAAAATCAACATTATTTCCAAATTGCATGCAAAACATAAGATATTATTCTTTCAACTATTGTAAATTGTGTCCAAATTGTTTATATTTAGTTCATACATACACACACACACATCTATATATATATATATCTGTATAAATGTATTTGAATCTTGTTAAGTAATGATGTCTGAATTCTTTAACGTTGCCAACTCAAAACTTTCTTTCAATTTGAAAAATAAATAAAAAATAAAAATATATAATTACGCACCTAAGATAATAGGTGCTATATTACCTACACCCCCAAACCCCCTGAAGGGGGCTTTCTCTCTCATATCCTACTTTCTGATATTAGATGATTGAAATTAATTAGATTCAAAATAAGAATTGGGTTTATAAAAACATTTTTTTCAAATCTATAATACATTCGACTTCTAAGTTTTTAAATTGCAAATTTTAAACTAAAAATACAATCATACAAAATAAAATTCCAAATCAAAGTTTAAATTTTGGATATAGAATAAAATGATTTCAGAGTTAAAAAAAAAAAAAAATTCAAAAATTCTAATTTTGAATTTATTGTCACTAAATGTTACTGACTAGGTTGGCAATTCAAAATTTGATGTATGGTGTGTTTAAAAGAGGGCTTGGTAGTTGGAAATTCTCACAAATATGTATTCAGTTTGATCTAAGTAGGCAAAAATGAATTTGTTTGATAAGTAAATGTCATAATAGATTTCTCTGGTTTCTGTGATTTTTGTGATTTCTATGATTTTTGAAATGTCTGTGTTCTCTCCTTCTATCTTAAATTGCAAAAGAAGGTTCCGAAAAAAGGAAAAATCGATTTTTTGAAAATTTGCTAACAGGTGAAAATTGAAAAACATTTGATCTTGTTGGGAAAAAACCAACAGTCTATTTTTAACATGTGTAAGTAAAGATGAAATGGGTTTTCAATTTTCATCTTAAAAGGTCAAAAATCTCAAAAAATTGGCAAAAAATTGGAATTATTGTTTATAGGTTTACAGGTTCATTGTTATTCCCAAACAAATTCTATATTGAATTAAAACATGGTAAAGGATTTAGTATTGTATTAAATCCAACATAATCCTCATTTCACAACTAAAAATCTCATAACTTTTTTCAAGCTTGCAACCGATTCAAACTTTCAAACACTTCCAGACAATTTAAAAACCTTTCAAACACTTTCCAACTTTTTTAAAAGAGGAAATACTTTACAAAAGTGAAAGCTTTGTAATAGTCACAAGATTTTTTATAGTGTTCCTTAAAACAAAA
>JANTQA010000072.1:3600000-4055000 GCA_027625915.1 Anaeramoeba flamelloides
AGTTTACCAAAATTGGTAATTATTCTGATTATTCAAAAACAAGGTGCATTATAATTATCAGTTTCTAATTTTGCTTATTTTGCTAACATTAAATCAACAAATTCTATTGTCAGTTTCACATAAAGAAATTAAAAAATATATTAAAAGAATAAAGAAAGAAGAGATAGAAAATTTATTAATGGTTAGGGAAAAAAAAAGGAAAAAAGAAGAAAAGGAAAAGAAAATAAAAGTCACACCTTCGTAATAAATTTTTCCTGTCCCATTAGGATCAGCTTCTTGAATCATTTGATCAGCTTCTTCTTTGGTTAAGGCTTCTCCAATTGTTGTCATAATATGATGTAATTCCCCTGAAGAAACAAAACCTTGTCCTTCCTTTAATTAATTATAAGACATGGTTAAGAGAGAAAATAAAAAATCGGGATTAAAAACAAGCACAATGATTTTAGCTTTAGAGTTCAGGCATGAAAAATTTCAAAGTTTAACTTACACGATCAAACACTCTGAAAGAATTTATAATATCTTCTGGATCTTCTTCTTCTGATAATTTTTTTGTTATTTTATTTAAAAATGAATTAAATGTTAAAAGCCTGTTGGTTGATGTTTGTTTATTTTAATTTTTGGGTTTATTTTGCGAATTTTGAAAGAAAAAAAACAATAAGAAAGGGATTTATGAAATTTTGAATTCCAAAAAAAAAAACAAAAAAATTTATGAAAGAAGAAATTAAAAATTTTACCCATTTTCTTTGTCTTGAATTTCGTTCATCTTTAAAAATGTTGATAATTTTGAATATAATTGATCGTTTATACATTAAATGTTCACAATAAAAAAAAAAAGGATCAATTAAAAAAAAGGATCAAAAGAATAACAAATTTGTTGTTGTGTAAAGTGCAAAATATAAACACAAAAGGCTAAAAAAAAAAAAAGTTATTTTTACCATATCTTGAAGTTCTGTTTCAGTGGGGTTGATCCCTAAAGCTCTAAGAATGGATCCAATTTCTTTTCCCTCAACAACTCCCTTTTTATTATTGATTTTTAAAAAGTATTTTTTGTTTTGGTTATTTTGTTTTGGTTATTTTGTTTTGTTTTCGTTTTATTTGAATTATTTTGAATGTAAAAAGAAAAAAAGTTTCTTCTTTGGAAATACTATTACATTTCCTTCCTTATCAAAAAGATTAAAAGCTTCTTTAAATTCTTCGATTTGTTCGTTTGATAAACTCATAATGAAAATTTCAAAAAATGATTTTCATTTTGAAAAAATTATACTAATAAATAGTCAACACTTTTGATTAACTTTTTTTACGATTTCCATTTATGAAAATCTAAAAAGTCAATTTTTCAAACAGTTCTTTATACTGAGTTTTTGAAGATCAACTAATTTTACAAAGTTAATAAAGATTTAAAGCAATAAAATACTTATTTCAAATCTAAGGGAAAAACGTTTGTAAAATGGAAAGTAAAGTTATCATTTTCAGAGACCTATTTGAATTTATCAGTATTGTTTTTTTTTGAGATTTAAGGGACTAGTAAACGTAAAAAAAATCTTCAAGTAAATTTACTAACAAATAAAAAAAATTTTACCGTATCTTGAAATTGAATAATAAAGTAAAAATCTGATAACTACAAAATATGGCTTCCTTTTAATACTATTTTCAGAAATGAATTATTGTTTTTAAAAGACTGATCCATTTTTCTCATTTTTGAAAAGTTCCAAATTCAACATATTTCCAAATTATTTAAAAAAAATTATTTTCTTTGAAAGAAGATTGAAATCTTATTGCCTGTAAAGGAAGTGTACAAAAATACACTTTAGAAATGAAACCACTAAGTTCTAAAATAACTAAGTTTAAAAAATCTACTTAATCTCAAAAAAAATACAATAATTATTTTAAACTTGTAAAAAATATAATTTTTAGATTCAAAGAACAGACCAAATCTATTTTTTCTAGGGATTAAATGAAAAAATATTCAGAGAGAAAAAGAACCAAAGAATCGAATAAAAATTCTCCCGAAATACTTTTTTAAAGCATGGAAAATTCAACTTATTATCTAAAGAAATACTTTTTAATTTGATTATTTATAATTAATAATTATAAATCCAATCTTAATTATTTCAGTAAGTCATTAACAACCCAATGATTAACTTTATAAAATAGGTTTTTCATTTATTTGTCAATTTTTTCAAGATTTTGCAACAAATAAAACAATTCAAATGCATATTTCTAATAATAAAAAAAATAATAGATATTATCAAATACCTGATTTTAATACTCACAGTTCCTTGTTTATACTCTAGATATTTGAAAAAGTATATTGACAAGTTTTTTTAAATTTCAAGAAATTTAATAAATATTTGTGAATAAAATAAATGTTCAAATTTTTTTAGATCTTCAAGGATACAATATTTGATTTATTTTTCATGTATTTTTAAAATAATATTAAAGATACAAGGTTACTTGTTCATAAAGACTCTCAAAAATTACTAAAAGTGATATTTCTTCAAAAATAAATTTTTTTGCAATTTTTTATTTTTCGAAATTGATCCAAAAACCCAACAAAAAAGGATCAGATCTTTTGACTGAAAATTCCATTGGAAAAATGAAATCTTTTAAAAAATGATTATTCATTTCTCTAAAGTTGACAAACGAAGTTTCTTATTGGTCTTAATTGTATCCTTATGTAAATAATTACTCTATTTCCTTTGGGAAAAAAAATAAATAAGAGTTACTATTCCCTTAAGGATGACAATTTGAGGTTAAAACAGTAAAGTTGTTGATAAAAAACACTTTTAGGACAGTTTTCATATCTCAGTTAAATAATTACACTGAGAATTTATTTTTCGAAAAAATGTGAACTTTTTTTTTAAATAATCGAACTTTAAGGGATTAGCGTCTACCAAGGAGAAGCCTCGAATCAAAGAATGTCGTTATTGGGTGAAAACCGCATTAGTGCTACAAGGGTCAAAGGTCTTAAAAAAATTGATTAGTCAAGTAGTAATATTTGTTGATCTCATCAATTAAAAATGATCCTTGTATTGGTAAAAAACCCAACAATTTCAGAATAAAATCTGCATTTTGCCATAAATTTAAATGCTGAATTATCAATTTTCAGACTACAAAGTCAAAAAATATCTTTCTTAAATTTGTGGCGAAATGTAGATTAGTTTACTAAAAAATTTGTGTTTTTTTTTAAAAAATTAAATAATCAACCAATAAATTTTTTTGACGAATTATTTCTCAAATCATACAAATATATTGATAATACAAGTACCTTTATAAAAAGCAAACAAAACTAATCAGTCTTTGTGCTTTCAGGTTGATGATTTTGAGTTAATCTTTGAAATTAAAAAATTATAAAAATAGTTACTTTTGGAAGTTCTAAATCTAAATTATTAAATACCAGAATACTGTAATTTGGGTTTCTATTTTTAGATTTGGTAAAAGGAATTAAAAAAAATTTTTCAAAATGAAACTTATTTAATTGTGATCATTCGTAAAAAATGTAATAATTTGTTGTGTAATAAGATTTATAATGAATTTTTTAGAACTATTTGAGCCATGGAGCACTAGTATCATTTACACCCAAATTACCATATTATTTGATTATTGAGAAATTTATGGTGACACTAATCCCTTAAGAAATCAAAACTAGATATAATTAATGATTATTATAGATACTTTATATGTTGAGTGTATATGTTTTATATATATTTTTACTAAAAATATAAAACTTTCAGAAATCAATGACATATTTACTCAGGGTTTATTGTTGGTTTCTTTGATCATTTGAAACCTATAGGTCTTCTATAACAAAATAACATCCTTTTTATTTTGAAACACAAATTAAACAATTCTGCTCTATTATTTTAACGAAGTAATTCGGGTGTTTGAAATATATTCGAAAATCCCCGAAAATTTTTTAAGCACAAAAAAAAACTTTTTGAACATCTTCAAAGAAAATCCTATGCCAATATACTCATTTTAATGGTAAAACAACAATTTTACTTTTAGACAAAATATTTTTATTGAATTTTTTACTTTAAGCCCCTCTAAAGAGTTTTTGGTGCCTTTTGAGTATATTTGATTAATTGCTACTACTTATTATAGTAAGTATATAAGTATCCCAGAGTATGGATATGATTCATGTTTAGCTTGGTATCGTATGTATTTGTATCTTTTGGTTAAACCAGTTCCTTTGATGGAATGGGGAGTTAAAATAAAGTTTGGTTTGGGTCACTTGTGTATTAATGTGTATGTATAGTTTACTATACGATTAGATATTACTTGGCTATTTCTGGATTGTATTTAAGATTACAAAATTAAGGGTAATAATACACAATTTGAAATTGTCTTTATAAGTACATTTTCTCTCATTTAGTTAATACCATTCCGAAATGATCAGAATATTACAGTCATCTAAGATACCAATTTCTTTCACTAAATGGGTTGAATATTATTCCCTCAAATTTAAATTTCTTGATAGTTAAATTCTTGTCCCTAAAAAAATTTTTCTAAAATAAAATTCGAAATATACCTCAAATCTGAGTATATTGGCCCTAGGATTTCTTAGAAGTCGTTCAAAAAGTGTTTTTTAGTTCTTAAAAAACAATTTGGGTATTTTGAGGAATATTTGATACTGTTGTCAAAATAACTCGTGCAAAAAAATATAATGCGTGTTTCAAAATAAAAAGCGTGTTTTTTTGTTATAGTTGGACAATACATTAACCAATCAAAGAAACCAACAACAAACCTGAAAAAAATATGGTATTGGTTTCTTAAAGTTCTATTATTTAAAAAGAAATTCTAAAAATGAAGGATCAAATTGTATAATTTATCTCTAAAAATAGAGTTTATTTTTGAGAAAATTTTAATAAAAAAAAAAACAAAAAATTTCAAAAAAATTGAGAAAATTATGAAAAATTATGAACTATTTACCTGAATAATTTAAATTTTACTGTAAATAACCAGACCTTTACTTTCAAAATTGATTTGAACTTGGGTATACTATTTGTTAGTAGATTGGATGTTGCCTGGGTACAAGAATAAAAAAAAGCATGGATAATATTTTGAAACACGTATTATAGTCGTTGTGCACGCATTATTTTGTTCACTGTAGATTCAAGTAATTTATTTTGAAAAATTTTAAACTTTTTTTACTCAAGCTTTTAATAAAGCTTTTTAGATCTTTAAATGTTACTATTTTTTGAAAAATTAATTGATCTTCAAAAAATTTTTTTATAAGAACTGTTTTAAGGTACTAATCTCTATTAAATTTTTTTACCAAAATTATTTAGTGATTGAGAAAATTTTGTGCCAATTACTTCGATATGAAACCCCTGTTTATTTTCAATATTAAATATATTTCTAGATAAGGAATATTTATTTTGAAATTGGTCAAAAAAAAAATAATCGTAGAATAGTCCCTTAAAAGTAGAAGTTATAAGATTCTCAAAAATGGAAATTGAACTAAAAAATAATATATCTTTTTTTCAATTTATCAAGAGCTTTTTTGATTAAAACTCATGACGAATATGTTCGTTTATTTGTGATGGGTGAAAATTTAGTTGTTTTTAGAGATCAATTTTCAAGTTTTAAAGATAAATTGAAATAAACACATTTTAAAATAACTAACCGTTAATTAATTATTTCTAAAAAATAACAAAAAAAAAACAAAATCAGATTTTTGATTTATAAAACTGCCAGATTAAAAAGTCAATAAAAGTAATCAATTGGTTCATTAAGGATTAAAGAAGGAAAAAAAAAACTTCGTTTTCATTAAACATTTTTTTAAAATTTTGATTTATTCAAGAGATCAATAATTTGTTAAAAAATTATGTCGACAAAATTGATAACACCAACCCCATTGTCAACAAAAAACCGAACCCAACCACTTTCACAGCAGAACGGAATTCAAACAAAGAACTCAAAACAAAACAAAAAACATCACACAAAAAAGAAAAACCAAAATGAAAAAAAAAATAAACAAGAAACAAAAGAGCCGGTAAAAGTCTATTTGAGATTAAAGCCAACAACAAATGAAAAAAAGATTGTCTCTCAGTTGACGAATGACACGATCTTTATTCAACAGGCACCCACATCAAATAATTTCACATATAGCTCAAGGTACACACAGAAATCGCAAGCCCAGCAATGTTTAAAATTTAAGTTTGATAAAATATTCAAGGACAACTGCCAACAGAAACAAATTTTTCAAGAAACAACAGTACCATTATTAAACGATGTTCTTCAAGGAACAAGAAATTGCTTATTGTTTGCATATGGCGTAACCAATGCAGGGAAAACATATACAATGTTTGGGACAAAGAATTCAGAAAACAAAGATCAAAATAATGAAGGAATTATCCCACGAACATTGGACTTACTTTTTAAGACAATCAATGAAACAAACAAATTACCCTTTGATAATACAATTTTGAAAAATACTAATGAAGAAAACAAAGAAAATGAACCACAACAAATTCAAAACAACAAAAAGAAGAACAACATTAACAATAACAACAACAACAACAACAACAACAACAACAGCAACAGCAACAACAACAACAACAAACGAAATCAGAAAATCAATAATAAATCACTCAAAATCGATCCAAATAAATATTATAAAATCAAAGTTTCCTATTTAGAGATTTATAATGAAAAAATCTTTGATTTATTGAAGCATGAAAATTCCCATTTTCAAAAATCAGGATTACCAATTAGAGAGGATAATAAGGGGAACATATTTATTGAGGGGCTCAACGAAATTAGAATTAATAATGCCAAAGAAGGAGAACAAATTTTACTCAAGGCACAAGAGAACAGACACGTTGGCGATACGCAAATCCATAAGGATTCAAGCAGATCGCATGCAATTTTCCAAATCAAGTTAGTTTCATATCCAAAATTACACAAAAACAACGTAAAGCTTAAAGGCAAAAATAAGTCTAAGGGCAAATGTACAAATACAAACACAGGAAATACGTTATATGATCCAAAATTCAAAAAAATTACACATTTCTCAATTATGGATCTGGCAGGATCTGAAAGATCAAAAAAAACAGGTAATATCGGCCAACAATTAAAAGAAACTAGTAATATAAACACGTCTACAATGGTTCTTGGTAAATGCATCAGGGCATTGAGGGACAACCAACTGATCAAAAATAATGACAACTCAAAATGTGTGCCATTCAGAGAGAGCAAATTGACAAGATTTTTAAAAGAATTCTTTTTAGGGAATGGTAGGGCTTCAATGATTGTGTGCATTGAACAAATTTTTGATAATATACAGGAAACAATAAATGCACTAAGATTTGCCACAGTCGCTAATGAGGTTTTAGTTAACGATCCTAATGTTGTGAAAACCAAAACTACTCAATTTGTAAAGCTTCCAAGCCAAACAAATCACAAAAAAAAACTTTTCAAAAATAGCAAAAAAATGCAAAAAAATCAGAAAAAAAAAAAGCCCATTTCACAAAATAACCAAAATAATCGTAATGAAGACAATAAAGAAAATGAAAGCATCGACAAAATCAATTTCAAGAAAAATCATAATCGTGAACAAAATAATGCCCCAAGAAATTTAATATTACAAACTAATAATGAAACAGAGTCTTCAAACGAATTCTATTTCCAGCAATATGTGATCGAAGAAATCGAAAAATTAAAGTCAACACTATCCTTTTTTGAAAATGAATTCCCAAAAGTTGAAATGCAAATCCGAGAAGAAGTCGCTTCGGAAATGGGGGAAAGGTTAATTGAAATGCAAACAAAATATCAAAATTTAAGGCAAAAAGAAGAATTGATCATCAATGAAAAATATGAAAAAAAAGTTCAAATGATGAATGAAATCTGTGAAAATAACTTAAATAACAAGAATAATGGGGGTGGGGACAATCAGGCAAATGATAGTGATGGTATTAGCGGGAATAACGTTGATGATTTAATCAAAGAAAGAGATCTTTTAATTGGAAAAATAAAATCGTTTGAAAAAAAACTTTTGGAGATTAAAAAAGAAAATAAAGGATTATTGAACCGATTAAATGGATCCAAAGAATCAAAAAAAAATTTAGAAACATCCATTACACAAAAAATTGAAATGGATTATGAGGAAGAAATTTCAAATTTTAAAAAAAAAATAAAAGAATTAAACGTACAAAATGAAAACGATAAAAAACAATTTAAAAAAATTGAAAAAGAAAAAAAACAACTTTTAAATAAATACAACGATTTAAAGACAATCAAAAATAAAAATACAGATCAAATATCCAAATTTAAATCTGAAAAAAAAGAATCAGAGAAAGAAATCAAAGATTTAAAATCTCAATTAGAATCATCTAAAAAGGTGTGCGAAAAAAATAAAATCGAAATTCAAAAATTAAAAGAACTATTAAAAAATGTTAAAAAAAAGGCAACCAAATCCAACCAAGAGGGAAAAAATAACAAATCAAAGAGCAAAAAAAAAATTTCACCAAGAAAACGCAAATCGGAAAAGAAATCAAAATCCCCCAAAAAACGAAGATATAATTCTAAGGTAAAACAAAAGGTTGTAACAGATGATGACGATGATGACGAAAGCGATGACGATGATTCTGAAAGTGATATCAACGAGGAGGATTCTGATGATGATCTTGAGGAGGATTCTGATGATGATGATATGGATTCTGATGATGATTCTGAAGATGATGATCTAAATTCTGACGAAGATGATGATCTGGATTCTGATGATGATTCTGAAGATGATTCTGATGAAGGTGATTATGAGTCAGAAGATTCTGATGAAGATGACGAAACCAATTCAGATTCAGATTTTGAAAAAACAAAAAAACAAAAAAATACAAAAAAAGGAAAAAAAAAAAGAAAATAATGATATTTTTTCGAACAAAAATTATCTTAAAGTCGATATTATATATATATATATATATATATATATATTGATAACTTTTTAAATTACCGACTTTTTATTATTTTATTTTATTATTATTAAATGTTTTTTTCTCTAATTCAAGAAAGAAACTACCATTAAATAACATATATTATATATACATTTTTTTGTTTTTTATTTTTATTTTTAGGGTATTCTATCAACTAAATGTCAATAAAGAATAATAATAAAAAAATTTAAAACTTAATTTGAGTTAATTTTAATCATTTTATTCTGTTCAAACAAATTAGATCAAAAATTGTTTATATTGCGAATTTTCAATTTTTCATTATAAATATTTTTGATGATTTTTTTTGAAATTTGTAATTTATTTCATTTTTCAAGTTTGTTTTTTGTTTGGATCAAGTCATCACAAAAAACAAAAATTTCTCTACATTTTGATTTTCTAAATTTTCTTATGTTCTTTTTTAATTTGCTATCAACAATATCAAAATATAACAAAATAAAAATAGTTGCTGAAAGTTCAAAAAAAGTAATAATGAAAAAACCAATCTTTCAAAATATTTTTTTGTGTTTGAGGAAGTACACTTTAATAAAAATATATACTTAAGAGGATTTTTAAGGTTTTATGTATAAATTCTGATTTATTTCTTTTTTATATATACTATATTTTTCTTTATCTTTTTTTATTATTTTATTTATTTTTTTAGGTAATGTTATTTTAATTTTACCACAAAAAAAAAAATCAAAAAATTAATATTGGCTTTTATTTGTTTGATTTGGAAACAAACACTTTGTTGTTATTTGAGTTTGGTCTGGAAGAACGAGAAATATGATATTGTTCGAAGTGATAGAAGATGATATTGGTTTGTTTGAAGAACGACTATTAATATCATCATAGTATCAGAAAAATATGATATTTTGAGTATGTCAGAGAAGCCAAAACTTGGAAATATAACAAGTATTTATTGAACATATAAAACAATATGAGATTTTTTAATATTTTTTTGGGGTAAAATTAAAATAGCATTAACTAAAAAAAAATAAAAATAAAAACAATAAAAAACTAATTGGTTATATTGTTACTGATACTTCGAAGAAATTGCTCTTCAATTGATTTTTTCTCCCAATATAAGATCGAAAAGATTCAAATTAAATGTTCAAATGGTTCCATTTGAATCAAAACTTTCGTTTAAATTCTACTAATATAATCCAAATTATCCAACCTTTCAGAGGTCTTTTTTTCCTCTTTAATTGTATGTTTGTTAAGAAAAATCCAAAAAGGTGAGCAAAAATAAAATCCTCAATTTATTATATGTAGTGTTCTTTACAATTGCCAATTTAGGAGAGTATTCTCTGAAAATTTCTTGACTTGTCATCGTAAAAAAAAATTTTTTTTTTTTTTTAGTTGTTTATAATTTTTCCTCCATATTTTTTTCCTAAATAATTCCTATAATTATAAGAACAATCTAAAAAAGATCATTTTTACAGAATTTTGTGAATTAAAAAATGGTAATCTTTCTAATAAAATGACCAATTTCTTTTTCAAATAGTAATTGAATTATTTTAAATTATAATAACTACTTATTATTCTAGATTAAGTACTTTGATGGATATTAAAATAATTTACTTTATAATTTTATTTATTTATTTAGATTAACCTGAAAAATACTGAACAAAAAAAAAAAAAAAAAAAATACATTGATTATCAAAAAAGACAGACAAATGTGATAATATAATTAAACCCAAAGCAAAAATCAAATATAATTATTATTTATTATTGAAATTAAAAAGGATTTTCGTAAAATATAATTTTTTTAAAAAATATAAAATCGATTATTTCAAGAAAAGTTGGAGAGTATTGTTAGCCTTTTGCATTTCTGTAAGAAAATCATAAAAGTGAGGTAAATCCAATTCAACATGCAAACCTTCAACTTCATATTTTTTATTTGATTGCCCCGATTCATTATCAATAATGAATTTTAATTGTAAATAAGTGCTACCTATTGAAGAGAGGTCATCGCTAGAAGCAGTTACTCCAAATCTCCAATCCATATCAATTAAACGATTGACATTTAAAGTTTGATGTCCAATTATTCTGGATAAGGAAAGAAAATTCTTTTTCCATTGATCAGATATTTTTTGTGATATATCTTCGCTCAAGCCTATAAAATATTTTATTTTAATTTATTTTTAATTTTTAATTTTATTTTTATTTTTATTTTTATTTTTATTTTTATTTTTATTTTTATTTTTATTATTATTATTATTTTTAGTTATGCTTTTATTTTTTTTGAAATAATTTTTAATTTTTTTTTTTTTGGGGGGTTTTCGTTACACATCACTAGTATGAAAAAATAAAATTGAAAAAAAAAAGTTAGACAAAATTATTGCTTCAATTATCATTTCATCCTTGTTAAAAGAGTTTATTCACAATATGCTCAACATTCCAGTTCTTCAAAATCTTGAGGTTGTTGTATTTATTTTTAGTTAATAGTATTATGATTTTTAAAAGTCTCTACGCTCGAAAAAAAGGTCTATTTAGGGGTAAAAAATTTTCAATGGATGTGACAATGAATTTTCTTTAAACTCAACTTTAGGATATTTTTTTGAAGAGATAATAACTAATAGTTTTGAAAACACTCTTATCATCTAAAAAAACTCAAACCCAGTAAAAAAAAATAACTGATGATAAATATTCCTTGTCGTCAAGTGCTGTCAAGTGCTGTAGAATTTAAAATAATTGAGTAAAATATTTGATTTTTCTCTATTCTTTTGAATTCTGGAAAACCTACAGAAAAGTGTCCGTCAAGAGTACCGTAGAGTGCCGTAGAGTGCCTAGGTTTTTTTTTAATTTCAAAAATAAAAAGAAAATTCTTGAAATTTTCTTTTAATTTCTAAAATTAAAAAAACCTAACAAAAATCTATTGATTTTCCAAATAAATAGAAAACTCAAAAAAACCTAGAACAATTAGCAGATAAAACCGAGAGGATCAAGAAAAGAGCTGAGAGGTTTATCAGGATTCAAAAGAATGGAGAAAATTCAAAGATTTTACTCAATTCTTTTGAATTCTGGAAAAGATAACAACGGTTTTTTTTTAATTTTTGAAATTAAAAGAAAATTAAATAAATTTTCGTTTTATTTCAAAAATTAAAAAAAAATATAACCTAATGGAAGTGTCCTTAGAGTGCCTAGGTTTTCCAGAGTTCAAAAGAATAGATAAAAATCAAATATTTTACCCAATTCTTTTAAATTCTGGAAAACCTAACGTTAAGTGTCCTAGGTTTTTTTTACTTTTTGGAATAAACCGAAAATTTCAAAAATTTTCTGTTTATTTCAAAAATTAAAAAAAACCTAACGGAAAACCAAAAAAAAAATACTTTTTTTCTAATTTAAAAGAACAAATAATTCTTTAATAAGCCATAATAATTGATTCCCTATTTGAAAGATATTCGTCAGATTTAAAATACTTTAAAATATAATAAAATTACCTATTATCTAGAAGCAAAAAAATATTCAAATTTTTTACTATTAAATTTTGAAAAAAATCTTAATAGAGAATCCTTGGAAAATTTAATTTTCCAACTTAAATTTTTAAATATCTTTCAAAAATAATTTTTTGATCAAAGATCTTTTATTAACAAATAGTGTTTATTATAATTGAAATTATTTAAAAAGTGTAAAATTCGCAAATGTTGGTTATTTTTTTGAAAAAATTTTTTCTTGATAGTGATGTGCAAAAATGATTTCTGAATTTTTCATTTGTTTTTGTTTAAATTGTGATTTTTATAAATTAAAAGAAATTAATATCGATGATTCGAGCGGCCAAAAGCGATCAAAGGATTTCAAGTTATTAATCAATAAAAATTATATTAATCTTAATCCTTTGGAATATTTTTCTAGTCAATCAAACTAAATTTTAGAATATTGCTGATCAAGCAAAATTCCAGATTCATTGTTTAAAACTGAAGAAATGGAACAGTTTTACTTATTAATGTCATTTTTTTACATTTGTTATACTTTTTTTTTTATTTTTAATTTATTGATATCCTTTTCGAATATTATCATTTAATAAAATGAATAAATTACATAATGGAAAGACACTTTTTTCTAGAATATGTTATTTTTTAAATTTTTGAAAATAAATATATGATATTTTTTTCAAGTTTAAAATAATTATTGTAATTTTTTTTGAAAATTAGTATATTTTTTTAAATTGAGTTATTTTAGAACTTAGTGTTATAATTTTTAAAGTATATTTTTGTACACTCCCTTCCTTCATAAACACTAAGATTCCTTTGTTCTTTTGGAAAGAAAATAATTTTTTTTTCAAATAATTTTGAAAAGATGTTGAATTTGAAACTTTTCAAAAATGTTAAAAAATGGATCGAACTTTATGAAAAACAATAATTCATTTCTGAAAATAGCTTTAAAAGTAATTCAGGCCTTATAGTACTCAGATTATATCAAAGATATGTATTTATTTTTAAACACAAACTTTTTATTTGTAAAAATTTAACTACATAATTCCAGATAACACCGCAGATAAGAAAGAGATTAGAACACAAAAAAGTTTAAGATAGTATTGTAGTCACTGTGGAAAGATTTTGGGAAATACTTTAGTTATTAGGAAAAGTTTGAAAATTTTCTAATCTTCAAATTTTCAATTATATTTAGATAAAATAAAAAGTATTTTACTAATAAATTACACTTTAAAAATGTTATTTAAAGTTATTTTAGAAGAGTTTAACCAAATTATTTTCCAAATTTTTAATCTCATAAATACCTTAAGGTTTGCCGCGCACAAGTATTTACAACATTGGAAAATTAATTTGGTTCAAGTAACCCAATTATTTGATCAATAGACGACAAAGAAAAAAGTTCATCAATTTTCTCCGTAAAGGCTTGGAAATCGAATGAATTCTCTTTCTTTGTTTAAAAACGATGCCGAAAATCAAACAGCGTTTTTGGTTTTGGTTTGAAAGAAATCAATCTCATTTTTAAAAAATAAAGAACGTTTGATCTCTTTTTTTCTTCAAAAAAAGAAAAAGAGAGCACTTTTATAGAAGAATTTTAAAATTTGAAAAAAAGACAATTACAAATTTAAAAAAAAAAGAAAAAAACAATATTTTTTTTTACTATGTCAAGTCAAGAAATTTTTAGAGGAAATTATCAAAATCATTCACTATTAAGAACACATAATAGTTGCATTGTTTTATGTTTGATCGTCTTTGGATGTTTCTAAACAAGCATCAAATAAAAGGGAAAATAGAGACTCATTGAAAAGTTGGACGATCTAGTTTGTCTCTGTGGGATTTTAAACAAAGTTTTGTCTCCAATGGAGTAAATGCAAAATTTAACTTCAATGTTTACAATGACTTCATTGGTATCAAAAGATCCTTTGAAAAACAAGTTCTTCAAAGTATTAGTAAAAAATAGAAAACTATTTTTTGAAATTGTTTTTTTTGTTTTTTTATTGTGTAGAGTTAGATCCTTAGTTCAAAAAAATAAATAAAATCTCATATTGTTTCATTTGTTCAAAAAACGCCAGTTATAATTCCTCGTTTTGGATCCCCTTCCAGACTCAAAATAATGATATTGTTCTAGTGCTAAGATTATATTAATCGTCGTTCTTCGAACTCCACAATATCATCTTATATCACTTCGAACAATATCATATTTCTCGTTCTTCCAGGCCAAACTTGTAACTTAACAAAGTGATTGTTTCCAAATAAAAACAATAAAGACAGTTATGACTTTTTTTTTTTATTTGGACTGTTAGAATGAAAACTTTTGGAAAGTGTTCTGTTTTAATAAAGTAGAAACTTTTTTTTAAAAAAATGCTTTTTTCTTCTCACTCCAACCTTATCTCACATTTAAAGGTTTACTCTTCAATTTTTTAAAATAGAAAACTTGAAAACAGTTTTAATTCTGAAAAATTTTTTACTTTTTTAAAATAGATAACTTGCGAAAAGTTTTAAAAAAAACTTCTCACTTTTTTAAAACAAATGTAGTAATCAGATTTTTACTTTATTTTTCAATTTAAAGCTGCTGGTAATTTTTTTTTTTAATTGGCTATTTAATTTATAAGAAGATTTTTTTAGTTTACTCATCCCATAAGGAAATAAAAAAAAAAAAAGATCTTCACAAAGCAGTTAAAAAACAGCATTTATCTTAATTAAATTTGTCTTTTCCGTATTTACTTTGAGAGAAAATTAATTTTTTTTTGAAATGGGAATTTAATAGTATTTAATTGCATATTAAATAATTAAAAGGCATCGTCCCCATTGATTTAAATTCACAAAATACATTTTATTAAAAAAAAAAAAAAGGAAATATTATTTAAAGTGATGGTTTTAAAATATTTTTAATTATATAAAATAAATTTTGGATTTGTAAGGGTCATAGTCATTTTCCGTGGATTTGCTTCATACTGAGGAGTGGCTTGACACATAAAAGGGTATTGCGAAATAGCCTTTCTTTTGATTGACAAAATTCAAATAATAAATAAAATAATTTGAGAGGATCTCATTGCCAAAAAAATCAATTTAAAAAAAAAGTTTGAGACTAAATTCTAATTGGCAAAAAATTCAATTTAAATAAAAAAAAAGTTAAAAAGAGTTATCAATTCAAAAAAAAATATTTAAAAAAATAATTTTTTCTTTTTGTAAATTTCCAAAGGGTTAAATTTCTTCAATTTAAAAAAAATTGTTTTCTTTAAGTACACAATCAATTTAATTCTATTTAATCTAATTTGTGGTTAGATTGTAACCTTTTATATTTGACCAAGTAAGGATTTTTTAACATTCTTTCAATTAAAATAACTCATTTGAAAAAATTGGAAAAAAAAATGAAAAAAAAATCTTGTAGATCTCAAAAAAACCAAAGAGTGGCACTTCAAAATCAACACAGTTGTTTTCAAAATTATAATTCATAACCATTCTAATTGGAAATTGAGTGTCACTCTTTGGCGGTTTTTCCTAAAAATGTCCTCATCTTTGGTTGTTGATTTTTGGAGATCGATTGTACATCATAGGTTGGTTAGGTTTAATTTATGTTAGTCCTCATAAAAATTACAAAAAATTTTTTTTCCATTTCTAGAAAATTATTTTTAACCGTAATGACTTGACCCTTAACAATGAAAATCGTACACTCAAAAATATATTTCATTTTGTATAAAACAGATTGAAACAAAATATGACTTTTCAATCTATTTCAATGTTTTAAATACAATGAAAGAGTTTTACAAATACACATACTAACCAACAACTAAGTTTTTAAAAAGCCACATTCATAAAAGGGCAATAGTCTTCTATTCAATCACGGCCACGAAAAATAAATATTTTACAATGAAAGACTTTGGTTTTAAGATCTTTCTTTTTTTTTGTATTTCAGACTATTCTTGTTTGTTTCGTGGACTTAAATCACTTTCTTTTTTTTTTATAGAATAATTTTAAATAGCTTTATTTCAATAAATATAATTCATTTTAGAGATAAAAAACACTTAAGGGAGTAGCCACGGTAAAGGAAAATTTTTCACAATTTTGCAATTCTGAAGAGGATCAGAAAATAACATTTTTTACTCTGGTTGTACCTCATTGATTTTTATTATTTAAAGTACTTCATTCATTTAATTTTTTAAATTTTTTTTTCAATGTCTCAAAGAAATTGCCACAATAGAATGTTGAGTTGAATTGCAAAAAATAGTGTTTTGAATGTTGAATGACTTATCTTTTATCCTTCTCTCAACATTCTATTGTGGCATTTAATTTTTTCATTTTTTATTTTTTTATCATTTTTGAGATTTTTTTAATCCTGACAAGATAAAGCAATTAGAACTATTTTTTTTAATCAGTGACATTTGGGATTAATGGATTTTGTTTAAAAAGAACAACAACATTACAACTGAAAGAATCATCAAAGGAAACATAAATGGGACTTAAATAGCTAGAAGGATTCTAAAATTAGAATAATTAAGTCAAATTATTACTTATTAGGATTTTAAATCGTTGGGTTTAGTAGAATTGGAGAAGTGAATATGATTATATGTTATCAAAGTTTTAACCACAAAATAGCCAGCAGTTTTATTCAAAGAATCTGGAATTATCTTCTCCCAAAAAAAAAACTAAACCTCATTCCAAAAATTTAGGACACATCAGAAAATCCAAAATAGGAAAAAAAAAACTCAATTTATTATATTTTCCCAAATGTAATATAAAACCATATTTAAGTAAAATAGTATTAATGTTTTTTAAGCCATCATTTTCATCCAAATATAAGAAAACAATATAAAATAAAAAATCAAAACAAGTCTGTCCAAAAAAAGGAAACGAGCTGAAATGATAGAATTTGAACCAAAAATATATTGGTAGATTTGTCAAAATTACACCAACAATGGTTGATCGATCAAATGATAAGATACCATGCACCGGTTGTATGTGGATTTTTCAATTTTTAGAAACTCAACACTAACATTCTATCAACCATCTATACAAAATTTTCAGATCTAACGAAACAGATTAAGTAACTTAAAAAAAGAAAATGAAAACAAAAACAAAAAAGACAAAAAATGAAATAGTTTGTTGAATTGAAATTAATTTCGAATTGGATGTAAATCATGTTATTGTTATTTTTCCAACTGTTTAAAATGTGTCCAAATTTATCGAATTAAGTTTATTTTAATAAAAAAATAATAATAAAAAAAACTATTTTATCAATATAATCTTAATTTTTTTATTGTTGAACATTACTAAAATTTAAAATCTCAAATAATTTTTTTAAAAAAATTTTTAGAGAATCTACGATCACACGTCACTAAAATAAAATGTTCTTATCTCATCTCACTCAAATTTTTATCATGTCTTATGGTGTAGCTACTCCCTTAAATATTATTTAAAGCCATGATTCTGAAATACTTTGAAATAGTTTAAATATAATGGAATAAATGTGCGATTTTTGTTGTGTTGCTGTCAACATTGTTATTATTTTTTGTTTTAAAAGTCAAAAAGTAATGAACAAATACTGTCCCAAAACAATAAAAAAAAATTTGATTCTCTGAACAAAGGATCTGTTGTCTTTTTTAACAAGGTTGTTTTCATAAAAAAGAGTGGTGAATGAAACTTTTAAGATAGGATTGTTTGAAAAGGTATTTATTGTCGAGTTGTGCCCTATTTCTAAAAATAGGGTTGGTCGTGAATTGTCACATAAAAGGAATAATTGTTGGTTGAGCAAATAAGAAAAAAATTAAAAAAGATTCTTACCAAATGTTTCAAGATCCTTTTTTATTGATGATGGCATTAATTTCTTTTTCAAGGAAAGGTTAAAAAAGAAAAGTGCTCCACGGAACGGGCTTGTTAATGCTGAAGAATTTAATGAATAAATTTTTGCTAACTTTTCAATTGAGTCTGTAATTTTAAGCGATGTGTTCGTAAATAACTTGAAAATTGAATCACAAACAGATAGAATTATTTCGTCACTTAACTCAGAGAATTTGTCCATATCAGATATCGTTTGTGGATCAACAGACTCGTTTGTGAATTTGAATTTTGATTTTGTTGTGCTCATGTTCGTAAATAAATTTATTTAATGATTAACTAAAGGTAGCAGAATATGAAAAAATGTTTTTCTGATTTGGCTGTTTTCAGGCTTTTCTTCCCAAAACCAAATATTAAATGGAATAATCATTCTTGGTTCAATTTTAACATTATTGTCCTTATTTTTCTGAAAAACAAACCATTTTAAATTGTTTAGAGTTATCAAACATAAAACTCTTGAATTTTCTGAAATCAATAAATTTTATTTACCATCTTTGGAGAAGTTACTGATTTTGGACACTCATACTCTCCTATAAGTAATCACTTAAATCCATTCTTTAACATGAATTGATGTATGTATGGCAAAAAAAAAATTAAACAAAAATCGGTTATCAATATGACCAAAAAGTCAATTTTGGGAATTTTCAAAAAAGGAAAAACATTTTTTTATTTGAAAAGGCCAAATAATATTTTAGATAAATAAAAAACTAAATAGGAAAAATAATAAAATTCTACTAATAGAAACACAATATTTTGACAAAAAGTTGGATTAAATATGACAAAAAATCATTTCGTATTGAAACAAGAAAGGTTTTATTTTGTGCCTATATTCTTTTGTGTATTTGATAAAATTAAATTTTATTGTAACAATTTTCTCAATTGAAAAAAGTCTTTAGTTGATGAAAGAAGTATCTCATACGTTCAGTTTATTAAACTCTTTGGTTAAAATTTCCCAGAACAACAACAATTTGAATTTTAGATCTTTCATATGTTTTTTTTAAATTGGTTATATTTAAATTAAAAAAATTCAATATCTAAAAACACCGTTTTTAAACAGAGATAATCTTGTCCTGATAATATCTAATATTAGTAAATTATAGGGTATGTTGTTAATGATTATTTATAATTGCAAAATTCTCAAAAAAATTGTCAATATTTGCATTAATTAAAAATACTAGTCAAAATTAATAAATATATTAACTTTTTGAAGATAATAAAATAAATTATAAATATATAATTTACCGTTCAGGGTTTTTTTTTCATTAAATCATCTAAATGTTTAAAATATTGCGTTTTTATGTAGATTTCAATCAAAAAATTCACAAATCTAAATAATTAATAGAATAATTACTCAAAATAAAAATCTAATTTATATTTATATAAACTAAATTCCAAAAATTTGGACACAGTTTAAACAGTCAAAGAATTTCAATACTACACTTTACATTCAATTTGGAAAGAATTTCGATTTTACTAACCATTTCATTTTTTGTCTTTTTTGATTTGTTATCATTTCCTTTTTTCCAGTTCCGTAATCTGTTTGGTTAGACCCGGATTTTTTTTTTAATGGTTGGTAGAAGGTTAGTGTTGAGTTTGTTTAATAGAAAAATCACATACAATTGGTTGATGGTATCTTATCATTTGATCGATCAATAAATTATTGGTGAAATTTCAACAAATTTACCAATACATTTTTCGTTCCGCGCGTTTCATTGTTTTGGACACACAGATTTTTATTTTTGAGTTTTATTTTTTTTTTCTTTTATTTGGATTAAAATGATTGGTTATTAAAACTTTAATACCGGGTAACATAAATGATATTTTGTATTAGGTTTGGAAAAATACAATAGATTGAGTTTTATTTTGCCTATTTTTGATTTTGGGTGTGTCCAAATTTTTGGAATGGTGTTTATATGCAATAATGATAATTATTTGTTTCAAAATTAAATATTTGAATAAATTATATATAGAGAAATCTGTTTGATAATTATTACCTTTACATTTAATGAGGGGAAAATATGTTGTTAAAAAATTCTTATGTAAAGTCCACCATTTAACAATAAATTTTAAAAAATTTATCACAGTTAAGATCTAAAAAAAAAAAAAAAAAACTCTGATTTTATAAGGTTAAAAATAACATAATTCCTACTAATAAAACTCTCTCAGATTTTATTAAACTAATTAAAGGAATATTTATCAAAATTAAATTTTAGTGTTTTCAATCATTTTCTCGATTTATTATTCAGATATTTTTTCTTTTTAGTTAGTTCCACTTACAAGGCACAAACTGCTACGAAATATTAAGGCACACAAAAAAAAATTCAAATTAAGGTACAGTTTTTAGAATTTTTATACACAAATAATTTAACTTTAATTCCAAAAAATGTACTTTAATTTAAAATTTTTTTTTATTTTATACCTTAAATTTCGTTGAAAGGTTATGTCTTAAAAGTGGAACTAGTTGTATTTAAACATTTTTTTTGTTTGAAAATATTTAAAAAATTGATAAAAATAATAAACCCTAAGGATACTTTAAATTTTGGGTTATTCTTAATTCACAAGAAAGAATTAAAATTGGGTTATGAATTATTTATTATAATTAATCAAATTAAAAATTATTTCTTTAGATTATACGTTGAAATTTTCCAGGTTTTAAAAAAATATTTTGGGAGAATTTTTATTTAATAATTTGGTACTTTTTCTAATATTTTTTTTTATACGAAAATAATCAAAAATTGTTTTTAGTCTGTACTCTGGTAATCAACAAATTGTAGTTATTTCAATTTTTCAAATAATTATTTCAATTTTTTTGAAATTAATTTGATTTTTATCAACTGAATTATTTCAAAACTTGGTGGTTGTGTTTTTAAAGGACACTTTTGTACACTTCTCTTTGCTGACAATAAGATTTCTTTCTTTTTCAAAGAAAATAATTTTTTGAAAGAATCTGGATATATGTTTCATTTTCAACTTTACCAAAATGAGTAAAATGGATCAAACTTTTAAAAGCAATTTCTCATTTCTGAAAAAAGATTTAAAGTAAAGTTTGATTAGTAGCAATAATCTGATTTTTATTTTGGTTTTTCTAATTTCAGAAACCTGTAAAAAAATTTTGTGAATTTGCTTTTAAATTTGACTAAAAGATTTTTTTTTATATTTGTTTGCCCTTAATGAAGTATTTTCAAATCCAACAATTGAAAAATAGTTCAAGACTGAAATACCTTGACTTGGAAATTCATAAAACCCCTCACTTTTTTTTCACTTTTCCAATAGAACAATATAATTTTAACCATTAACCAAAAAATTGGAAATGATAAAAAGAAAACCAAATGAAAAACTAATTTACTTGAAAATTCGAAACTTGCGACATTTCCGGTCAAGATTTCTTAATTCAAAATATGTCTGATGACCCAATAGGAATTCTTCAAATGGAACAGAACTTTTGTACTTTTGAGCAGAGTATTCTCAAATCGAAATTTTTTGTTGAAACCAATAATAAAACTTCACCCGAAAATTGAAAAGAGATTTTTTTAATCAAAGTAACCATATTAGGGGTATGTAGTTTTTAAAAATTCAAGTAAACGCAAATAACCACTGAAGATAATAAATCTTCCTTTTTCAAAATCCAAGAGAATAAAACGGAAAAAGGAATTAAATTTTCAAACAAAGATTTTGTTCTAAGGTCTGGTTGTCATTCTACCTTTCAAACAAATCATTTTTCTCAATAAAAATAATTTTTTTCTGTTTGTTGTGTGAAATGTCGATCCAAATCGAAATAGCCCAACAACACAAAAAAACAAAAAAAAAAATTGTTCGCTATCAAAAGATCTTAACAAAGTATTTTGGTAACCAAAAGATAAAACAAATAAAGACAAGTTTTAATTCACAAAAGGAACTAGAAAAACTTTGGAAACAAAGATGCGATTTTACTGAAAAAGTAGCCTTTCTTTGAAGGATCCTTTTTAATGGGATTTCGAACAAAATCTTAACTTTTTTTTTTTTTTTTCTTTTTTCTTTTTTCTTTTTTCAAAACCTTTCTTTGTTAAATATTTCAAAGGAACAATTTTCTCAGTGGTTTTTGACTTTTTCGAAAAAATTTTTACAACAATTCTCTTCGTGGAAACCACAACCCATTCGAATTGAAAAACTCCAGGTTCCCCTCAAAAAATTAAAGCAATATATCCAACAAAACCATTGCCAAGTTCCCGAACTAATTTTCCGAACAATCCAAACTGTTTTTGAATTTGCAAATTCCCTTGACGGAGAAGGTAAATAGTCTTGAATTGTTTTTTTTTTCTTTTTCCAAATTTTTCTTGTTAAATCCTTTTTTTCTTCTTCTTCTTCTCCTCCTTCTCCTTCTCCTTCTTCTCTTTCTTCTTCTCCCCCCCCCACTCTTTCTTCTTCTCCTTTTTCTACTTCACAGATGAAAACACAAATTTAAAATTAATAATCTCGCTTGAGATGGTAACTTTATTATTAAAATCAAACGTGAACCAAATTACGTTCTTAAAATATCAGATCATTGGTGTAATCAAATATCTTCTTTTAGTAACAAACGAATTGTTTCACAATCTTCTTTTACAAGTGAACGAGATTGAAACAACCACCACAGAAAACAAATTAAAAATAAAAGCCCTTTCACCAAAACAATCAAATTCTTTATTATTTGTCCAATATTTGATTATCAAAATTCTTGACATTTTTGCTGCTCTTACACACACTTATGAATTTTGGGAACCAGCTACTGAAAAAGTTTTTCATCCAATAAAATTTAATTCAATTGGGAAGTTTGGTATTGTTGACTTAGTATTCGGTAAGTATTTTTAAAACTTTTTTCCAAATTTTGTTTTCCTTTTACCTTTTTGCTATTGATTATTCAGGCAATAAACGTATTATTTATGAATTATTTGGAATTTGTTTCCGTGTTGGTCTTTTCAAACACACATTCCAAAATCCCCCAAGCCCCTGTTTTTGAAAAAAAATAAAAAAAAGATTGAAAAAACATTTCTTGTTTGACAAAAATCAAAGACCATTAAAAATCCTGTTTGACTCTTTTTGGAAAAAATTCAAATTTTATATCAAAGTTCAAAAAAAAAGAGCTTAATTGTTCAATACAGTGTAGATCAAAAGTTTGAGAATTTGGTGGCTCAAAATTTCATTTGAATTTTTTACTGGTCTGAATAGGTTGAGAAATTGGAGAGCCTTGTTTTTTAAATTTTCTTGGTTGCGATCTTGAGTTAATGAATTTTTTTTGAAATATTCTCAAATTCAAAATATTTTAATTTGAAGTTATTTTGGTTTCAATTACGATTTGAAATTCATCATTTATTTTTTCACATTTTAAAGAGAATCCCAGGAAAAGAAAAAAGAGTACCAATAACAATGAAACCAAAAAATTGAAACAGCAAATTGTTTTAATATACACCAAAGTAATTATTTGAGAAACATAATTGGCTAACATAATTTATCGTCCTGGAAAAAAAGTGAAAGAGGTAAAAAAAGTGAAACATGATTTTTAATTGATAACATTAATAGAATCACAGGAACCTGAAAACGAAAAGTAAAATCAATTTAAAGAAGAAACCAATTAACTTCGAAGAATAATCCATTATATTATTTTCAATCAAGCCAATAAAAACAAATTTAAATCTCCTTTCTTGATCATCGAAATTTTATAAGTGGTTTTGGAGATCCTCAAAAATAGTCAATTTTTTTCAACATATTTTAAATGATAGATCAATCAAAGAAAACCCCCAACCAAAAGGTAGTATTAAAAGAACTGTTATTGTGTTGAATCCTCCATTATTTCTTTAATTATTTATTTTTTCTTTTATTAATTGATCTCACTTTTTCATTTTCAGTGATTCTATTAAGGTTCCCAATTAAAAATCATGTTGAACTTTTAATCTCAAATGGTCAAAATAATTCAATTCCTATTTGAAAAAAAAAAAAGACCATTTTCATGAGAAGTGGCTGTTTTCAAAACCACCATACTGATAAATTCAAAAAAGTGTTTGAAAAATTTTTGCTTAATTTTTAAAAATTTAAAATTTTTTTTACATAAGCTTTGAAGTAAAGCATTTTATTTGTTTAAATGTTAAGAAAAATTTGGAAAATTAGTTGATCTTCAAAATGTTCTTTCTTTTGAACTGTTTTAAATTCAGAAGTGATTACAAGATTTACCAAGATGGAAATTAAACTAAAAACTTTTTTTAAATTTTTTTGAATTTATCAGTATTCTCGCAAAAATGATCATTTTTAACTGATTCTGATAACTATTGACATTATTTGGAAAATAACTATTGAGTACAAAATTCAAAATCAAAATAGGAAAATAAAATTTCTCAAGAAAAATGAAAAACTGTTTTTTTTTTGCACCATTTTAGATTGTATTCTTTCATAAATACCTTAAGTCCAAAGTTAAAAGTTTTATTGAACAGAATGAGTTTGGTTAAAAAATTATCATCGTTCACATAGAGAAGGTTCAATCATAAAAGTCACTGGGAAGATGCCTTTTTACTATTATTGTTTTTTTTTTTCAAAAAGCAAAGCAAAACCAAGATCATTATCACAAAAGTAAAGTGTAATCAAACAAGAAGATTATTTCCAACATAAAGCCAATTATTATTTTATTTTTTTTTTGCCATGTATTTTTTGATTTTTTGAATTGTTATTGAAAGGATTGGCTTTCATAAATATGAAATACTTGAATCACCAAGAGCTGGATAACAGATTAATGCAAAAAAAAAGATTTATAATCACGATTACTAAATTTTTAAACATTGAGTTTTGATTTAGTAATCATTAGATTTGGTAGATAACCTGTTCTCTTTTCAAAATCTAAATAATATATTCAATTAAATTATTATTGATTGTTTTCAAATATTAATCAATAATATTAGAGGTTTTTATGATATCTATGCTTAATTCACGATAAATTTACAAAAATCATAATTATTCAAGATTATTGCGATATTGTAGAAAAACGCTATATTCAATATTATCGATATAATATAACAAATCGAGATATTCGATAAAATTACGATAATTATTATAAAAATCCTGATAAATGCCAAAATATCGCGATTAAAAAGTAATCGCGAGATAATAGTTGATGGGTTTTTGGGCTAATTCAGCAATATTTTTACAAACTAATTTTTTTTGATCAGAAAATAGATTATGTGATATAAAAGTTATTCTTTTAAAAAACAACAAAAAAGGTACTTGATTCAACCAAGGATAAGATCAAAGAGTTTTATTGTGTTTTCATTTGATAGGGTTGACAAACCTATCAGATCCTTTTAGATCAACAACAATAAGAACTAAAAATAAATAAATATTTTCTCAGTCAATCTTGGTGTTGTAAATTGTGTTGAATAAAAGAGCTTATAAAACAACCGACCCTTTACCTGTTTCTTTAAAGAATGTGTTCCACGGTAAAAACATTTTCAATATTCTATGAAAGCTGAAAGGAGTTGGTAAACTTTTCAAAAGCTTTCACAACAACTTAGCCAGATGATCACCTATTATTAAGATTTTTTTTGTACAATTGTTATCTTCTTCTTCTTCTTCTTTGAGTATCTTTGTATTAGACACAAAACACAACTAGAGCTTAGAGGTTTTTTTTTGATCAATCACCAAATAAAAAACGAAAATTACTATTTATTCTTTTTGGTTATTTAACTTGTGAAGGTAACAACTCCATTTTAAAAAAACACATTGAATTTTATATTCAAGTATATTGTTGGAATGGATTATTATTAGTTTGATCATAAAATTTGTTTGAGATTTTATATTTTGATAAAAAAAAAAATGAAAAGAAAAAATTTTTGTGTTTCCACCACAAACCAAACTCATTCCATTTATAAAAGTTTTCTGTCTTTCAAAACTTTCAAACACTTGGAGACAGTTCACAGCCCTTACAAACACTTTCTAATATTTATTAAAGGGGAAAGCGTTGTAAAAGTCTCAAGTCTTTGTAAAAATCAAGAGATTTTTTTTATGGTGATTTCAAAAAAATAATTTTTCTTATCACAATAGTATTGAATATCGCGATAATATGGAATATCGTTATTTTATGATTTTTCGTGATAAAGTAGGACTAATCATGATTTTTTTAATATTATCGGGAATTTATTGTTAATATCATGATAATATATGTTATCATCAAAATCTCTATTGCGTGCAAAGGGAACAAATAATAAACTTTATCTCTTGATTTTTCTTGGTTTTATTTTCAGATAAATTAATAAAAAAATAAATAAAAATATCATTCGGTAAATAGAAATATGCAATTTTCATTAAAAGCTGGTTTTAATGTGATATATAATCAATTTGAAATTGAAACAAAAAATGTATCATTCTGTTCTAATACCTTTTTCTGTTTTTAATAACTTGTATTTGTTGCTTTACATTTTATGAATTGAAAAAAACCTTTCCAAAATGTAAATTTATCTCTTGAAAACAGTTTCTTAAATCATCGAAAACAAACATTCCAACTCAATAACAATATAGATTTTTCTCTTGAACTTGTTTTTTTTACATAAGTTCATCTTGAAAATTAAGAATAAAATGAAAGTAAAAAAAATTATTTTTTTAAGAGATAATTTTAACCTAAGTAACTAGATTGTTATCATATTATGGAGTATAATTATTGGTTACCTTTCCTGTGTGAATATTGATGCTTTTTAAACTGCCATTTTCTCGTGGAAATGGTCATTATTCCAGATCCGTTTGAAGACGAATTAGATAACTCTTTTTTACTTTTCTAATATTTTGCAAAGTTGAAAAATAGAAAATGAAAGATGAAATTCAAAATAAATAATTTATCAATTTGTGAAATTCTTTTATAGTACCAAATTGCGAAACTATGCAATTTAGGGAAAAATAATCTTTTTTTTTTTTTTTTTTCATTTCCCACTCGAATTACATTAGATTCTCAAACTTTTTCCCATTACTAACATAGAATTTTACATTTTCAATTAATTGTGCGAAGATCTATATTTTTTTTCAGCAAAACTATTCTTACATGATTTTGTTACTTTAACAAAAAATTTTCATTTATTAATTCGAAAATGAAAGTATTCTCCAGATAAAGATAACACGATTATATGAACTAAAAATAAAAAAGGCACCATTTAAACTACAATATATAAATATACTTTTTATTGGATATACAAAATTAAGATTATATAAAGTTAAAAAGAAAAGTACATTTACAATTTTATTATTAAAATTTTAATTATTTGAATTTTATATTTTTAACACGAAAAACTCATAACAATTTTTTTTTTTCTTAAATATTATCATTTTTATCCCTAGAACTTGAAAATATATTTTAATTAATATTTCAATAATAATTAGTTTTTAATTATTATTTTTTTCTTGTTTAACCATTTTTAGAGAATTTTAATAATGTGTAATTTTACAAGTTTTGGTCATTTATTTGATTTATTACTTTCAATTTTGTTTTATTAATAAAATGAAACATAAAAAACAAAAAAAAAAATTATTAAATAATTGATAAATTTACAAATTAATTTTATTCGTCTTTTCATAAAAATCATCAATACTAATATTAATTTCGAAATTAATAAATTTTTATAATAACTTTTAATTATTTATAATAGATTTTACTGATCTTTTAATGACATTTCGGTCAATATGTCATTTAAGTGAAAGGCAATATACCATTCTTGGAAAGATTCAAAATCATTTTAAATTTAGTTCAATATATAATGTAATTAATTTGGAAAAAATAGATGATTTTGAAAAAAAAATTATTTCTTATTTTTCGATAATTGATTTAAATATACCCTTCTTCCAACTATTTAATGATATGACACAAGCTTTTTTCCCAATAAAATCATTACTACAATTTGATTCTCGACAAATTAAAGAAAAAGAAAAAAAAATAGAGATTGAAAAAGACAAAGAACACAAGCCAAAACCAAACCAAAATCAAAAAGAAGAAGAGCAACAGGAACAAGAAAATGAAAAAAAGCTAACAAACATTCAAAAAATAACTTTTGATCAAAATAAAATTTTAAATTATGATGAACTGAACAAAAACGAATATCAATTTGGTCTTATGAATTTAAAAATAATATACTTTTTAGTTAAAAAAAGTTCTATTTATGAAAAATTTTTAATAAAGCAACAAAATTTATCAAAATTATGTGATTTTATTTTGTGGGTATCATTAACATTTCAACCAAATTGGGTGAAAAATTTTTTAAAGAAAATAAAGAAAGTTATAAAAAAATTATTGAAGAAATTAAAGAGTTTAAAAAAAAAAAAAAAAAAATAATTGAAAAAAGTATTGAAAATCAAATAACTAATACCAAAAATATGAAAGAATATAATCAAAAAAAAAGGAAAAATAAAAATAAAAATAAACAATTAAACAAAATAAAAAATAAAAGTTCAATTGATACAAAAAAATCAAAAAATTTTCTTCGATTTTTAATTTTTTCAACAGAAAATGAATATAATATTTTGAATAAATTGAACAACTCATCGACAAACAACAACCACAATAATAATAATAATAATAATAATAATAATAATAATAATAATAATAATAATAATAATAATAATAATAATAATAATATCAATAAAATCAATAATAATAACAACAATGCAAATGACAGACCGACATTTAATCCACCAAAAACAAGTTTACCAAGAAACGTTCGATCAGAAGCACTTTATTCCATTTTAGAACAAAAGCAAATCTTTTTCAAATCAGCTATTCTTGAAAAAAAAATTCAAAATAACCATTTACATCAAATTTTTCAAATTTTACAAAATATGTGCAAAATCAGTATTAATAGAAAAAATGATATTTATAAGGCAAGAAATAATAAAAAGAAACATTCCAAACGAACAAAAAAAAAGCACAAAAAGTTATCAACATTAAAAAATTTTATGCCACTTAATCCAAAGAATCTTTCAAAACATAAAACTATCCATTTTGGTAATATTCAAAATTTTTCTTCTTTGAAACAACATTTCGATTTAACAAAAGTTTTAATTGGCTTTTGTTTGGATTTATTTCGATATAATTTTCATAAATCAAGTATCAACGAACAAGCAAGAGATTATTTATTATCAATTAACCCAATCTTACAATTTTTTGTATTAAAATTTTTTTCTTCGGTAATTTCTTTAAACTCAATACAATTATTCGAATTCAAGGAAACATTTCATATTTTAATCTCACATTTTTTTTATTCCACTTTAAATAACAATATTTTCCCGATTAAGGAATCTCTTGAAAATTATCATTTGCTCGAATTGGAATTGTTTAATTTCTTAAAGCATTTCGCCACTTGCAATCAAATCCAAAAGTATAATAACATTAACCTATTTGAAAAATTATTTGATTTATTAAAATTATCAAACAATATGAAACTAATTAAAGAAATTTCTAATTTAATCTTAATTATTTTAAAATGTAGTTACCAAAGAACTCAACAAGAAATATTTAATTGTGGGGGATTTGAAATAATATCTAAATTGATTTATGAATTCCATCAATTGCATAATTATTTTTTATTACAGACAGATAACAATAATAAGAATGACATAAGCAATAAAGGCATTGGGAATATACCAATGATTAATAAAATTGAAGAAAAAGGTAACATGATCATAAATTTCAACAAGGAATTTAAAATACCATTTTCAGAGAAAGAATTTTTTAAAACTCGATTTTCAACCTTTTCTTTATTCGATTTTTTAACAGAATCAAAACAAATTGCGACGGGCTATGTCAAATCTTCAATGGGTATTTTAACTTTAGTATCGTTAATACAGGAGGCAGAAGTACAAAATTTTGCCTTTAACAAAATAATATCTTTATTAACATCAGCCCAATCAAATCCTTTTAAGCACCATTGGGAAACCTTTTTTTACTTACTATGCCCAATAATATTTAATTTTACTAAAAATTGTAGTGATATCATTTTGTTAAAAAATTTATTTAAAAAATTTAAATTTGCAATTCTTGAAAACCCCATTGCTTTAAAATATTATTTTAGAAAAGCTAATTTTTTCCAAATATTATTAAAAATAATCAAATTAGATGATATTGGCCATAAATTACTTTTTTCTATTTTGGAACTATTGAAAGAATTATTATTTAATTGCCCAGATAATATATTATACTTTAAAGAATTGATAAGCTTTATTAATTTTGGTAAATTAATTTCTCAAATTGAAAAAAGAAATATTTCGAAAGATACGATTGTAATTTTAAAAGAAATATTAATTGGTAAAATAGATAATAAAAACACTTCTAAGAAAAAAAATACCAACAGCAGCAACAGTAACAACACCATTATTATTAATAATAATAACATCAACATTGACAACAGCAACAACAACAACAACAACAACAACAACAACAACAACAACAACAACAACAACAACAACAACAACAATAATAATAATAATAATAATAACACTAGTAGTAGTGGTGGTAATTTAAAATTGATTATTAAAATACCAGGAATTACCTTAACTTTAATTTCCTTACTATTTAATAGCAATGATGGAGAACAATATTTGGAGATTATAAATTATTTAATAAAAATATGTCAGAATTCAATTCATAATTTATCTTGTTGTTGTAATGTTGGTTTAATTTCCTTTTTAATCCAAAAATTAAATTATTTTGAAAAAAAAATCAAATTTTATCAATTAACTATAAAATTTATTACTCTACTTGGTTCATATTCCATGAATGTTTCCGAATTGAAATCCTATATCCGATTAATTAAAGGAAACAATTATAATTATAAACCCTTTTATTCTTGCTTATTGATCAACAGTTTGTATAAGATGAAAAACAAATTTAATAAAATTGGTAATTACTTTTTCAATTTTAATGGAGAGAATTCCTGTTTAAAATTACCAAGTTTAAGCAACCAAAAGGCATTCCCTTCAATAAAAGGATATACCTTCTATACCCAATTACGCCTTGAACCACAGCATTGTGCATTTCAAACTGTTAACAAGACCAATAATAAAGATACCCATCTTGAAGATGATCAAACTATTTCTAATCAAAATAATGATCAAAATTCAAATTCTTCTGATAATAAGCAAAAAAACAATATAATCAAACTAAAACGATATTCAATCAATTTATTCAAAGAAAGAGTAGATTTAAAATCGTTGGCAAAGCAACCAAAGAATATTCGAAAAAATGAGCCTCGAATATTTAGTTTTTTAAATGATGAAGGAAAGGGCATTGAATTAGTGTTATCGCCAATTAATAAAAATTATTATTGCTTATTTTTTTTAATATATCTTGAGGATGAATTAATTACATACAATTTTAAATATAAAGTGCAAACATTTAAATGGTTTTCGATCTGCATTGTACACTCTAATATCAAATTAACAAATTCAAAAAATTTGAAATTATTTATTAATGGGAATTTGATAGAAAAAATGAAAACTGTATATCCACTGAATTTTAAATTCACCAAAAATTTTATTGGATCAAATTCCCCTTCAAGGTTTACTCAAAGTGACCATTCTAATTATTTATTTGGCCAAATGGGATCAATTTTTCTTTTCAACGAGGCGTTACCAACGACCATCATTGAAAAATTAGATTTCTTTCTTAATTTTAAAAGTGCCAACTATTTTAGTTTCATGAATAATAATGAAAACTATAATTATTCTTATGACAATGATGATAATGATGATAGTGAGGATGATGACAATGATAATGATGATGACAAGAATAATGATAATAATAATAATGATGATGATCATAGTCTTGATATGAATAATTCCAATTTGAAGAATATATTTGATAATTTTGAAAAAAAAGAAAAAATGGAAAAGTTAGAATTAATTGACAAAAAAAAATTATCCCAAACTTTTCAAGAATATTTAAAAAATAAATTTTTATTTAATTTCCATCCCTTAGCAATAAATGACAGGTGGTGCCAAAATCAAAATCAAAACCAATCTTTAACTGAAAATTTGAATGCAGAATTAATTGGTATTCCGATTATCAAACGGAAATCATTATCTGATTTGATCCATTGCCTAGGTGGCATTCAAGTCATCTTGCCATTTTTAACCCAATTAAATTTACCATTATTAAATGAAAACAATTTAACACTGAATGAAAAATTAATTAATATCAATCAATGCGCACAAATCATTTCAATCATTTGCTATTTAATCCAAAGTAATCCGCTGCACATATCTGAAATATTGAAATCCGGTGGCTTTGATACCATTTCCCATCTTTTACAGATTTTAAATCCTATTCACCTGACAAGGCAACTTATTTTAGAATTTAATTCCTTAATCTTGAAATTAAACAATTTTTCGTTAATTAACGATTTAATTCGAAAAATATTATTCAATTACGAAATTTGGATTTATTCATCTTTCCAAGCACAATTACAATTAATGAAAATCTTTCGTTCATTATTGTTCGACAATCGAAATCTTAATAGCCATTTAAATACAAATAACAATTCAAACAACGCGAATAAGAATAGCAATAATCTCAAAAAAAATAATAATCTCAACACGATTGATGATTTAAATTTCCAGAACGACAAAATGAAAAATGAAATTATTGAACTTGAAAATGATAATAAAAATGAAAACGAATTAGATGAAAATTATGAAGAGCTAATAAATAATAATTGGATCACAATCATTGATCTATTATATATTTTTCATAACTACTATTGGATTGAGTCCGAAAGTAATTCCAAAGCAATTAATCAAAAATTTAATTTCTTTACAAAAAGATATGATGGTAACAGACCAAACTTAATTCAACTCAAGATTTTTAGAAAGATCATAATTAATTTAATCGAAATAATTTTGTTTGATTTTGAAAAATGGGATCAATTGCCAATCATTTTTGATTATTTGTTATTAATTGAAAAAAAAAATTTAAATTCAATAGAAATTTTGAATTTATTATTAAAAATTCTGAAATTTGAAAAGCCCCAATTCTTTTTTAATATATTAGAAAACTTGAACACAATAAAAATTCTAATACCTTATTTAAATTGTAGTTCGGAATTGGTTCGTGAATTAACTTTACAATGCCTATGCCAAATTGAAAAGCTTTATTATAATTTTAAAAAGCGTTCAATTCTCAATAATTGGTTGCCCTTAATTGTTTCGATCGTTTCAAAAAAAAGTTTCTCAAATATAATTTTGCATTGTTTAATCAATTTACTAATTAATGAAATCCCAAATATCAATTTTATTCAAAATAAAAATGATGATGAAGATGGTGGCATCGATGGTGGCAGTGATGGTGATAAGAATAAGAAAATAGTATTTCCTCAGGGAGTTATTGTTCGCCAAAATATATTTAATTCGATCTTTCCTCATTTATTTTTCAAAAGAAATGATGTTTTTATTTTGACCTTTTTAAAACATTTTCTGTTTTTATTCAGTTTTAATAAATTAAACCAGAAAATAATCATGAAAAATTTTAATTGGCAAACAAAGTTTTTACAAATCATTAATGTCAACCAATTAATTATTTGGGAAAAAAATAAAATTAAAAAATTTCATAAAAAATATTTTACAAACTCAAACGAGGATGAAAACAATAAACCAAAACAAGAGAAAAATGAACTTGATTTCATGGAGAAAAATGAGATTAAAATAGAGAAACAAGATGATAATAATGTTCATAAAAATGAAAACAAAAATAAAAATAATAATAACAATGAGAAGGAAGAAAAAAAAGAAATTAGAATACAAAATAAATTAGAAAAGGAAAATGATGATCAAAATGTCAAAAATGAAAAAGAAAACGAAATGCAAGAAGAAAGCAATTTAAAAATGTCTGCAAATGAAAATAAATTAGAAAACTGTGATGATAAAGAAAATGAAAAAAATGATCAAAATCAAAAGAACAAAGACAAGGAAATTAAAATTAACCTCGAAAAGGAAGAAGAAGATGAAAACAAAATTACTGAAGAAAACGAAAATGAAGAAATAAAGGAAAATGTAGAAAAGGACAAAACAACGAATGAAAAAAATCAACAAGTAAATCAATTAAAAAATTTATTATTACATTTATTTGGTCAAAATATTGAAAAATATGAAAATCAAATTCTTCAAGAACTATTAAATGAAAAAATTCAAGAAAAAATAAGAAAAATAAAGTCAAATATATTTCCACTTAAGGATTCTTCCAAAAATTTTAATAAAGTGACTTTTGATATTCTGATTGAGTTTTTGTTTCAATCATTCCAATCAGAACTCAATTGTAATTTATTATTATTGACTATTCCAATTATTTTTATTGAGGCCGAAAAAAGAAAATTTTATCCCATGCATTTCATTAGAAAGATTTTATATTTACTAATCAAAAAAATGGAAGAATCATTACAGGGACAACCTTTAAAAAAAATGATTTATATTTTTCAATTTGTTGAAGTTTTAAAAAATATTATATTAATTACCCCAATAATCAAAGAAAGAGAGAAAAAAATGCAAATAAATATTAATTTAACTTATGGTTTACGACTTGATAATAGTATTGAAAATATTGATTTAAATATAAAAAATAATTGTGATGGAGTAAAGAATGATAATAATAATAATGATGATGATAATGATAATAATAATAATAATAAAGAAAACAACAACAACAACAACAACAACAACAACAACAACAACAACAACAACAACAACAACAATAAAAAAAAAAAAAAATAAAAATAAAAATACAGTAAATGGTAGTAAAAGTGCCAGTATAAACAGTAATAAATTTTATTGGATAGATTTATTTTTAATTGAAAAGTTGATCGATTGTTTAAATAGTCTAGCTTTTTTTGATAAAAAAATTATCAAAAAAAATAAGGAAAAAATGGATTTGTTTGTAAATCTTTACAAAACTTTATTTTATTTATTGCTAAATGGTTTTAAATATGGTTCTTTAAAAATTTGTTCAAAATTCACGAAAAAAATAGCAGAAATAATTGTTGGTCCATTAACTTTAATACAAAAATCATTGAATAATATGGAAATTTTATCTATTTTAGTTATGTTAATATTTAATCTATTTAAATATTATATTAATTTAAATCATAATACTGATCTTATCAATACTGATGAAGGCGATGACAACAATTATGATGATATTAAATCTAATAATGAGGATATTGATATGGAAGATAATAGAAATAACCAAAATGAAATAAATATCGATAAGCTTAATAATAATTTCAAAATTGCTAATTTAGTTTCTTTGATTAAAGCAATTTTTGTAAAATATTATCCCTTTTTAAAAAAAAATTTAAAAGATGAAAATAATCAAAAAATATTAACTAAAGATAAGCAATCTTCAAAATTGCTGTCTTCTACTCATTTAGAAATCTATAGCTTAATTAATACGCCATCCTGGAAATTTGCTATTGAAAAGAATTTTTTACCAATTTATAATTATTTTGAAAAAAATATATTGGATTTGTCTATTAATTTTGGTGAATTATTAATAAAAAATTTGAATGAGTTAATATTTAAATTAGAAAAAAACACGATTCAAGAAAAGGTTGAAAATGAAAAAAATCAACATCAGACAAAAAAGCATTTAAATGGATTAATAAAAAAATTAAAATATAAATACGAATTACGAAATCAATATATTCAAAATTCTAAAAAGCATTCAAAATTTCTTTGGAAATTAACTTTAATTAAACTAGATAATGAAAGAGCAATTTGGGGCAATTCTTTTATTGATTATAATAATAACACTGAAAATAATGAACAGCGTGAAAATATTGAGATTAAAGACGAAAATAATCTTAATGGAAATAAAAACGAAAATAACAATAAAAATGAAAAGGAAAATGAAAAGAATAAGAAAAAGATCAAAAGAATTTATTGGAAAATTGATTATAGTGAGGATTATTTAAGAAGAAGGAAACGATTGAGGAGAAATTATCATTTTAATCCTCATTTGGATGCAATAATTAGAAGAGATGAAAGAATTATTAAAAAAAGTGATAAATTAATAAATGAATTCAATTCCCAAATACTTGAACAAAAAAAACAAAACTGGAATTTAATTAGTAAAATTTTAACTATCCAGTCAAAAGATGAAGAAGATATCGAAATTAACCAAGAAAATGATTTTTTGATAGAGGATCAATTTGAAGAATTAAATAAAAAAAAAAAATTTTTAATGGACGTTGATTGTCAACTTATTCTTCCTTGCGGTAGTGTTAATGGCACTTTAGAAATATCTAAATCTTATTTACATTTTTTTTCAATCCAATTACAAAACGATGATGATGATGATAACGATAATAATAATAGTAGTAGTAGTAGTAATAATAATAATGATAATGATAGTGATAGTAAAAATAATAATGAAACTGAAGAAAGGATTTGGGAATTAAATTCAATAATTAAAATGAAGAAAATTTCTTTTAGATTACAAAGATCTGCCATTGAATTTTTCCTTGATGATAATAGAAACTTTTTATTGAATTTTGAAAAGAAATCAATTAATAAAGTTTTTAAATTTATTGTTGGCTTAAAACCAAAAAAATTAAAAAATTCCCAAATTTTATTTAAACATCCCAAAGTTTTAATAAAGAAATCACAAATAACTAAAAAGTGGTTAAACAGAGAAATTTCTAATTTTGAATATTTAATGAAATTAAATTTCATCGCTGGTAGAACTTATAATGATTTATCCCAATATCCTGTTTTCCCTTGGGTTTTATGTAATTATGATTCAGAAACTTTAGATTTAAATGATCCAAAAAACTATCGAGATCTTTCAAAACCTGTAAGTTCTTTTTTCATTTTTTTTTTTTTTTTTTTCATTTGAATTTCAAAATCAACTTGGATCAAAGTATATTATTGTTATTTTTTTAACGATTTTAGCTTGACCAAAAAATTTGAATTAAAGCAAATTTGTAAATTGAAGTTCAAAAAAAAAAAAAAAGTTTATTTTTAATACTCAAATCAGCTTTGGTATTATTCTTTTGATTTTTGTAAAAATAAATAACGATCATTAAACCATAAATTATATAAATTAATCACAATACACAATAATAATTTTTGACTTTCGATTAATCCATAATGTATAAATCTATTAATTAGCAATAATTTTTGCACAAGATTTTTGTTAATTCATTTGTACACTTTATTTTTATACAATATTACCTTACAATCTATTTTGTATAAATTTTGAAAATTACATTATTTATCCAATTTAGAGATTTGATATTAAAAGAAAAGTCTCATCACAATCAAAAAGAATTTTGAAAAGAAAAATAAGGGAAATAAAAACTAATATATCTTGATTTTAACTTTGCTGAAGAATAAATGTTAAATCTGTAACTTTTTTCATTTTAGAAATTGTTTTTTTTTAATACTAAAGTTGAAATCGAATCCTAATAACATATTCTTCCAATAGATTCCATCTTTGGAGTTGCTATATCAAAACAAAAGATAAGAAATCGTTGATAAATGTCCCCAAAAACTGTTACATTTAAAAAAAGACTCTGAGAAAACTCAAATTAGCAGTTTTCATTTCTTCAAACGATAAATGAAAAATGTGAAATGTCTAGAATCCTTTTTTTGATCTCTTCTCAAATTATAGACTCTTCATGTTCAAAATATAATGAAAATTGCAATAGAAATTTTATTCACTTTTTTCGAGAAAATTAAACAAAATCCCCTTCTATAAATTAAACCCGAATTCAAGAAACACTAAAATTTGAAAAAGTATTAAGAATCTACAAAATTTTGTAATTTAAAAAATATTTTCAGAAGTCAAAGAAAAGAAAAAGAAAAATTTTGTGTAATTCTTTAAACAAGTTGGTTTGCATTGTCAAACCAAACGTTAAAAACAAAATAAACAAAGTTTTGTTAAGATCTTATAAGAAGTTCATTTATAAAAATTCACAAGTATTCGGAATATTTTCATTACTTTTTGAAAAAGCAAATCACAAAAATCACAGAAACCTCAATATCAAATTTTGATAACTTTTTTGTTTTTTATTTCTTCTGAGCCCATTTAGTCACTTTCGTGTTTTACCGAATTTTAAATTTAGCTATACAAGATGAATTCAAAAGGATGAACTCTGGAATTATCATAAATTAGAGCATTTTGTAATTGAAATTAAATTAATTTTAGAGTAAGAGTTTTAATAGAGGTAAAATCACACTATTTCATACTTGATAAAATACATTTCTTAACCAAAAATTAACTATTTTTCAATAATGCTGACTCTCTTGATAATGTTATTGGAAGCGGTTTTGTGAGGGTTTTATCACAGATTCTTTACAAAAAATAAATTTTCAATTTTTTGGATCAAAATCATTTTTTCTTTTTGTTTTTTTTTTTTTTTTATAGTCAATTTTTTTGTTTTTCTTTTTTTTTATGTTTAATGATTAAGCTTAGTTTATAAAAAAAAGATCTTAGAAAATACAAATAATCATTCAGAAAATTTCAAGTATGTAATGTCTTTTAAAACGAATACATTTACTATTCAAAAATCGAATTGTTAACCTTTTTTCATTGAAAGTTCAGTAATAAAAAATACATGATGCACATTTCAAAAATTGTTATTAATCTTTTTTTTAGGTGTTGATTTTATTTGTTTCTTTTATTTCTTTTCTAAAAAATATGATTAAAGAAATATATCTCTAAGAATTCAGATTTTAAATTATGAATCAGATTTAATTAATTAGTTGTTCCTGAATACTAAAGGATATTATTATTATTTTCTTTTTTATTTTTTCAAATGAGTTACAATTTTTGAAATATAATTCAGTTGTTTTTTCAATAAAGTATTTCTAAAAAAGTGGGGCATTGTTTTTTACATTTCATAAAAAATTCTCTTTGTTAGTGGTTCTATTCATTAATTGGCAATACCAAATTAAGTGAAATATTAATACCAATTGAATCAAAACCTATTGTATTTATTTCAAAATTTTTTTGTTGAAATCAAAATATTTCAAAAAATGAAAAAAAAAATAAAGACTCTTTTTTGTAGAAAACAATGTTCATAAAATTTTCAATAAAAAACTGGAAATATGGTTTGGATACAAAAAATTTTTTTTAAATATAAAGCACAGTGATAAGGCTTTCCATTTGATTCTAAATTTTATAGAGATTAACCCTTTTTCTGAGGAAAAACATTTTTTATCTACAAAAAGAAAAAAATAACCATCAATTTCCACACTTAAAAAAATATCATATAAAATTGAGATCAGAAACTTTTATATCCTTTCATTCATGCTATGGTCTGCAATACAAATTGGGTTATTATCAACATTCGATAAACGATAAAAAGTAATTTTGGGTTTTTCAATAGTATTATCAATTCATTTTAAAAAATATATTTTAAAATAAAATTGCTATGCTTTTTAGGAGATATATTATTTGCCAATATAAACCAAAAATATTTCTAAATTTTTATTTATTAATTTTGCACTAAAAAAAAAAATTTGATTAAATTCAAAATATTTCAATGTTTCTCAAAAGGCATATCAAGTTAAAGAATTAATTGGCCATTATAACTATTCAAACAGATTTTAATGGTTATTGAAGGTATGTATGGTGTCAACAACTTATCAAAAATTGAAAAGTTCTATCTTTAAATAAAAATTAGTTAATATACCTCGATAGCCTTTTTTATTAAATTGTTTGTTCTTCGTTATTTAAAAAGTGTCAATAATTTATTCCAATTTTGATTTATAAATTGTTTTGCCAACATTTTAAAAAAATTTTTGATCTTACTCTTTTCATCATTATAAGTTATTCAAAAAAAAAAAAACTTATTTTTTTTTTATTTTTAAGGAAAGAAATTAATTTCCTCTTACAGCCGTTAGGTTTTTTTTAATTTAAGAAATAAAAAGAAAATTTAATGGAATTTTCTTTTAATTTCTTAAATTAAAAAAAAGCTAGGCACTTGACGGCACTCGTCGTTATTTTTTTTTTAATTTTTGAAATAAACCGAAAATTTATTGACTTTTCTGTTTATTTCAAAAAGTAAAATAAAACCTAGAACACTTTACAGATAAAACAGAAAACCTCAAGAAAACCGCCGTTAGGTTTTTTTTACTTTTTGAAATAAAAAGAAAATTGAATGGAATTTTCTTTTCATTTCAAAAATTAAAAAAAACCTAGGCACTTGACGGCACTCTACGACACTTAACGGCACTCTACAGCACTTGACAGGCACTTTCGTTAACTTTTCCAGAATTTAAAAGAATTGAGTAAAATCTAAGATCTTTATATCTTCTTTAAAATCCTGTAAAACCTAACGCCGTTAGGTGTTTTTTAATTTGAGAAATAAAAAGAAAAATTAAGAAATTTTCTTTTAATTTCTTAAATTAAAAAAAACCTAGGCACTCTACGACACTTAACGGCACTCTGCGACATTTTATAGCACTTTCCTAATTCCTAAATTTTTATTTAGAAATTTTAATAAAGAAACAAAATTTTCTATATCATTTACCAATGACAAGATAAATAATGATTATTTATTTTCGAATCATATCTTCGATATTATTGGTTTTGTTAATTTGTATTAAATCTTTAATCCAAATTATTCGATTTTCTTTATAGAATGGACATTCCCATAAAAAGTGATCGAAAAAATTATTTTTTTTTTTTTTTTATATCACAAAATCTAATATTCTAAAAAAAACCTTTTTTTCTAATAATTATTATTTAATTCTAAAACGTATTTAAAAAAAGATTGGAGCATTAAATCCAAAAAGATTTGTAATGTTTAACGATATGTATGAAAGTTTACAAGACGAAGAAGGGGATATACCACCATTTTTTTATGGTTCACATTATCTTAATGCGGCGTCTGTTTTATATTATTTACTTCGAATCGAACCATTTACGACTTGGGGAATTGATCTTCATGGTAAAATTTACTTTTTGATTTTTTATTTTTCAAAGTTTGATAGCGTTTATTGTTATTTATTTTAATATAATTGAAATGTTTCTTCTGATCAAATATCATATTAAATTTCATAATAAAACTACTAACGATAACAATTTTTAATAGGTGGAAAATTTGATAATCCTGATCGTAATTTTGGATCTATTAGCCAAACATGGAAAAATTGCTTAAATTTGAGTGCGGATGTTAAAGAATTAATACCAGAATTTTATTATTTTCCAGAATTCTTAGAAAATAGCAATGATTTTGATTTAGGAAAATTACATAACGGAAAGATTCTAAATGATGTTAAATTACCACCCTGGGCAAAAAATTCACCAGAAGAATTCACCAGAATAATGCGAGAAGCTCTAGAATCGGACTATGTCAGTGATCATTTGCATGAATGGATTGATTTAATTTTTGGATATAAGCAAAGAGGGGAAGAAGCTTTTAAAGCTAAGAATGTGTTTTATTATTTAACTTATGAGGGCGCAGTTGATTTTGATTTGATTGAAAATCAAGTGCAAAAGCAAGGCATTATTGATCAAATTAATAATTTTGGGCAATGTTGTTCGCAGTTATTTACAAAACCACACCCTAAGAGGATATCAAAAGATAAATTAAATATTAAAGAAAAATATATCCCTAAAGCTGGCAAAGTAGCCCATTTTCAAAACTTTAAATTTAATAAAACCCCTTTATATTATATTTGTAATTTTAATTCGGATCAAATTATTTCTCTTGATAAAGAAGGCAATTTTACAATTTCTAATCTTATTATTAATAAAACAATCTTATCGAATCAACAAAAAAAAAAAAAGAATGAAAAATTAATAAATGATGAAAATAATGAGATTGGAAATGAAGCAATTGATAATCAGCAAAAAAAGGACAATATTAATAATGATGATAATATTGAGAGTAAGAAAAATGATAATAACGATAATAAAGATGATGATGGTAATGATGAAAATAAAAAAGAAAAAGAAAAAGAAAAAGAACAAGAAAATGAAAATGAAAATGAAAATCAAAAAGAAAATGAAAATGAAAAAGAAAATGAAAAAGAAAAAGAAAATAAGAATAATAATCATGAAAAAAATTCACAAGAATTAATTAATAATGGTAAAGAAAATAAAAAGAATAAAAATAAAGACAAAGAAGGTATGAAAAATAAAATTCAAATAAATTTTCAACTAACTTTTGGATTAAAAAAAAAAATTGGTTGCCCATTTGCAAATAAAATGAAAATCTTTTCCAACTGCTTTTTCCTTATAAAATCTTCAAAATGTTTCATTTCATCGGGCTATTTTGATAATTCTTTTAAAATTATTAA
This sequence comes from Anaeramoeba flamelloides, assembly GCA_027625915.1. Classification (NCBI taxonomy): domain Eukaryota; family Anaeramoebidae; genus Anaeramoeba; species Anaeramoeba flamelloides. The sequence goes on from JANTQA010000072.1 coordinate 3,642,470, forward strand.
TGCAGAATCCGGTAACTTAATCCAAAGCATCTCTGTGCATAAAGACGCAGTAACTACTATAAGCTTTGAAAATAATATTCTTGTCACAGGTTCAAGAGATACAACTGTAATTGTATGGGAGTTTTTACCAAAATTAAATAAAGTGAATAACACGCCAAAGCAAATCTTATATGGCCACGATGATGAAGTCAACTGTGTTGACATTAATTATAAGCACGATTTGATTATTTCCTCGTCTTCCGATGGGACCTGCATAATGAATAGCATAGGCAGTGGGCAATATATCCGAACAATCTATCCTAAAAATTCAAAGAATATAACCTTTTGTAAGGTGCTGCCCAATGGAATGATCTTATTATATTCTCAAATCCAAAAACTGGTTTGGATGTATTCAATAAATGGGAAATTGTTGTCACACCAATCTTCTCAAAGCGTTTGGAGAGATTGGAAAATTTCTAAAAACGGACAAGTGCTTGTAACAATCGGTGTTCCAGAAACAATCCAAATTTGGTTAATCAAACCAAATAATCTTCTGAAAGTAAACGCTATAAATACCGAAGGCATACCTAACTCAATAGAGCTGATCGAAAAAAATAATATTTTTATTGTAGGTTTTGAAGATGGCAATTTTTTAGCCGGTGTTATGCCATAAAATTTTTCTTTTACTTTTTCTTGTTGTTTTTGTTTTTGTTTTTTTTTTTTCTTTTTGTTTTTCTCTTTTTTTATTTGCTTTTCTTTTTCTCCCTTTTTTATTTTTTTTGTTTTTTTAAAATTAATATATTTTTGTAAAGCATTTTGATCCTATTAAAACTTTAAAAATAAAACAAAAAAAGAATAGAAAGAAAATTATTATTTCTTTTACTGATTTTATCTTTAATTTGAAAAATTTTTCTTTTTTTTGATAATTTTTTATACCTTTCTTAACCATTTAATATTTTTTTTTATACAAGTAGTATTTTATAATCATTCAAAATAAAATATTTTTCTTCAAAAGTTCATTTCTCTTTATTTTAATGTTTGTTTTTAATAAGAAAATAAAATTCAATAAAAAATTTTACATTTAACAAGTTTCTTTTTTATGTGTATCACTGACTTGAAAACATCACAAAAAAACTATTGCTGTTGAAGAACATTAAAATGAAAAGAAATTCCTATTCCAGAAATTGACAAAAAGTTGATAATAATTTATAACATTATTCGAGAATTTGGAATGAATCCAAATATTGATAAAACTTTAAAATCAAAAACTTTATCCAAAATAAAATATTTAGGTATTTGGTTCGAAAAGGAGAAATATCTTTGAAAAAAATTTGTAAAAGTAAAAGACAATTTTAAAAAAATTATTTTTAACAAACAAAAATTAACTAATGGAGTAGAATTACAAATGTTTAAAACAATACACATTAGCCAATTATTTTATGAATTAGTAATTTTTAATTAAACTCAAAACGATTTCGACCCGATAGATGATTGAATAAATAAAACAATTCAGAAAATTTTTTAAAAAGTTAATACACATATTCCAAGAATAATTTATAAAAATGGAAGCAAATATAGACTATATAAGAATTTCAATTTATAAGAAAAGATTTAAACTCAAAAATAAAATAGAAATTCGTGACTTTTAAAATATATCCAAAAAGATAAAATTTTCAAAAAAAAGATAATGAAAATATCAACCCTAGCTAAATATGAATGTTATAAAAAATAGAGTTATTACAATTTTCATAGATAAATAAAGAGCTCCATTCGTTTATCCGAATTTTGCTAACAGTAAACATAATTTATGATTATCTTAATAGAAACATTACAATTTTAATCAAAAAATCTTTTCGTAATAAAAAATCTTTCAATTTTCAATAAAAAAACAAATTTCAAATAAAGTATTGGCATTTACCAAACTATTTTATATTGAAAATCCATTTGAACTCAAAAATCAAAATATATGTTATGTTTACTATTACCAAAATTTAGATAAATTGCATGTAACTCTTTATTTATCTATAAAAATGTAAAACCTCTATTTTTTACAACTTTTCCAATTTACGCTTGTGAACTGGGAAGAAGAGAACTTTAAATTGTTAGAGGTAAATCTTAATCAAATTGGAGAAAATCTAATAATCAAAGGCTCTGGAAGGAAAGATCAGGAATATTTAAAAAAAAAATTAGGTATACAGTCAGTTCCACTTTTAAGATCCAAATTTTCAAAGGACTATAAAGTACGAAAAAATCCAAATTAAAGCAGATTATTTCGAATTTTATTTAAAAATATTATTTTATTAGAATTTGAATTTTATGGCTTAATTTAAGATTTTTATTGTGCCTTAGATTTCGTTTAAAGTTTTTATCTTAAAGGTAGAACCATCTTTAATAACAATAAAAATAAACAACAAAAAATATTTAAAATGGTGGAGTTCTACTTATATACTAAAACTACCAAAATTTACAAATTACCTAAATGGATATTCTTATGTTTAAGATACAAATAAAATAAAAACAAAATTTTTCAATTTATATAAAAAAAATATAGAAACATAGAAACATAGAAACAGATGAAGATATCAATATTTTTAATGGGAACTTCACATTCTATGAAAAAAATCTAAAAATTTGGATTAAAGAATTAATTCAAATTAACAAAAAGAATAAGAATAATATCAAAGATATTATTTGGAATAAAAACTTATTAATTATTTGTCTCTATATTGGTTAATGATAAAGAAAATTAAGATTCTTTATTAGAATTTCTAAAAAAAAATTTCGAAATTAGGAAAATTAAGAGGAAATTCATTCCATACCTTCAAAATAAATAAAAAATGCAAAAATGAAAAGAAATTCTCTCAAATTAACTATTTGTCATTTAAAAAGTTTCTTGTTTCTTGGGTTGCTTTATATATTAAAAAAATCAATAAATTTCACTTAAAAAAAAACTGAACATCAAGTATACATTTAGCAATGTATTTAAAAGAACAGAAAATGTTCACATGTTTGATCAATCAGAATGTTTATTAAAATAGAGGATTTAATGTTATCTTTTTTAATTCGTGATAATATTTAAAAATTGCGATTATTTTCATAAAATCGTGAAATTACAGAAAATCCTGAGATAACCCAGAATATCATTATAGTAGAATGAAAAGTGATTTTCTATCAAATCTAGATAATTATTATAAAATCGTTAAAAAGGTCAAAATATCATAATAAAAAATAAATCGCGAGATAAAAGTTTACAATTTTTCGGTTTATTCAAAAATATTATTTAAAAGAAAATTTTTGTTTGATCAAAAAATAGATCCTCAAAAAAAAAATTATTTTTCTTAAAAAATCAACACTAAGAGAAAAATTGATTCAATAAAGGATCAAATCCAGATCAGGGTTTTTTTGTATTTTATTTTGTTTTTATTGAAAGACCAATTGATCCTTTAGAGATCATACAGAAATAAGAATTAAAAGTTAATATATCGCTTATCAAGTCAATCATCGGGTTTAAAATTATTTTGATAAAAAAATCTTCTCAAAAAACTATTTTAACAGTCTTTAAAGAATGATACTTATTGTTAAAAAGTTTTCTTTATTCTATTAAAATTTAAATGAGTTTTGGGGACTTTTCAAAATTTTTCTCTATAACCAAGTTACAGATTCACCAATTATTATGATTTTCTTTCTAAACTATATTCTTCTTCTTGTCTCTCATCTTTGGGTTACATAGAAGACTCAATCAAAGTTGAATGGTTTTTTTTTTTTAAGCAATTGCCTATAAGAATGAATATTCCTCTTTCTTCTTTTTGGTCATTTAACTTGTGAGGGTAATTGTACCATTTTGAAAACTATACATCTATTATAGACTCAAGTTTTTTTTTGAAATAGGTCAATTATTTGTTTATTTGCAATATTCAGAGGTAATTTTACTTACATACAAAGATAAAAAGGAAAAGAAAATTTTCTTTTTTTTAGGTTTTTGTATTTTATCTCAATTTTATGGGTTATCAAAATAGTTTAGATAATCTCTGTTTTATCATTTTTTTACGATAAAGTTGGGTTAATAGTTTTTAAAAAAAAAAAAATCAATCAAAGTATATTTTCAACAAGATATTTAATTCTTTTTCTTCTCAATTTGGATGAGAATATAAAACAATTTATAGCCTTGAAATTCTGACCCCATTACTATTTATTATTATTTTACCAAACATTTTCATTTCAAATTTTTTTTTAACAATCTTTTTTCAAAAATTTTTATCGAATTAAAGCCAAAACCAAGAATATTTTTCATAAGGTAAAGTAAAGGGACATGAATTATAGAAATAAAAAAAAAAAACTACAAAAGGATCAACCCAAAAAAAAATAAAAATATGGTGAAAAATTTATAATTATTTTGAGTTTTGTACGATTTACGAGAAAATCAATTATTTGAAAATCAAATAAATCTGTATTTCTGAAGAAGTATTTTAAAAAATATCCTATTTTCTTTAATCAACTCTTAATTAATATTAATTAAATGAAAATTGGAATCAAAATCTTATCTGAAAAATTTATTAGAAGAAAGTTGTTAATCAAAAATTTGGATAAAAAAAGTTTTTCCGTTCAGAATGAAAAATAAAATCGAGTAAAAAATAAGTAATTGTATTAAATTTAACAGCTAAGATTGAAAAATAAATGATTTTGATTTTTTTTTCTTGATCAATTTATTTCATTTATTTGATTTCCATTTTTTAATTGGTAAATATATCATACTTGGATATATCCTAGCCTTATATTGAAGAAAACATTCATTTATTTCGCTAATGAAATGATTTTAACGATTCAATTTCATAGTAACTGAGGCACCTAAAATTGGGAAAAATACGCCGACTACCTTAAAAAGTTGATATTTCACATTTGCTTCAAAGCAAAATAGTTCAAAAAAATGGTTTGATAAAAAGATAATTTTTCCACCACGTAAAAAAGAAATCAGCCTCACAATTGTCTTTATTTCTGAATGTTTCTGTGGGAATTATCGGATTGTCAGTCTGCCATATTCTTGTGAGATTCTTCATCCCATTTTGCTCATCTAAACAATTAGAAATGGTTTTTGAAAATTTGGAGAGATAAGTGGCTTTCACAGGATCAAGGTGATCCCAAATCGTTTCTTGGATGCTAATTAATAAAAAAAGGTGAATTGTTTTCTTCTATTAGATAAACGTATTTTACTTTTTAATTCATGTTGATAGTCTATTTTAAAAAAAAAAAAAAGAAAGATTCAAAATATTTTAATAGAAATAATGAACTATAATCAACTAATAGTCTTCCAAGTGATCGTAATTTCAATTTTAGGATGTGAACAATCAAATTTTGAAGATTTGTTCAACAGATGCCTTTTGAAACAGAATCAATCAAAAAAAATAAAATATAGAATCTTATTAGGTCTTAAAAATTTTCAAAAGAAATGGGTGTAAATTTTATTGTAAATGGTTGATTTATTTTAGATTTTTTTGTGTGTTTTTTTTTTTTTTTTAATATTAATACGGATTGTTTGAATTATTTTGCTTTTCTCTAATTTTTTTATTCAAAAAAAGAAAAAAATTTACAATTTTAAAAAAAAGCAAAAATTAATTAATTTGATAAAATAAAAAAAATACAAAAGACAAGATCAGACATCTAAACCTAAAAATATTCTACACAAAATACAAGAGTTAAAATCTAAGAAATAGAAAAAGTAAAAGAAAAGGAATAATAAACGGAAAAGGAAAAAGAAAATAAAAAAGAAAAATAAAAAAAAAGGAATAAAAAGAAAAAAAAGAAACAATGAAATTCAATTTTATAAAAAGAATCAAAACCGAATACAAACCTACATTCTTTCAATATTATTAGAGATTTCAATTTGATTTTTTGTCTGGTCTAATAAATGTTTGATCATTAAAATGTCTCGAAATTCGCTTGAGAAGGATTTGATACCTTTGTTTCTGTTTAAGAAAATGTCTTCGTTTTGGAATAATTCCTTGAGTGTTTCTTTGAGTGTGACAACATAGGAGATGTTTCTTTGGTCGATAATTGTTTCGCCACTGGAAATCTTGTTTATTCTGTTTTTGAGGATTGCGATCATTTTTAAGAGTTCCTCTAAAAGATAAATCGAGATTTGGGTGCTGTCTGTTAATTTGTCATTTGAATGGTCGAACCTTAGTTCCATGAGGCACTTGCTTTCGTATGGCTTCGCAGAGTGTTGTAATTCTAAACGTTTCCAACTGCAGCTATACAATTTACGCTCGATGATAATTGGCTGCGCCAAGTATGCCTCCAGTTTGACCTTTTCATTCACAGACTGCAAATCTAGCCTGGCTAATAAATGAATAGGCTTTTGGTTGTTTGTAACCTTTCGGGTCACAAACTCACGGATAAAATGTGGCTTATCGCCTGTGGCATACCACCCCAAGATGTCATCTTTATTGTTATGGGGCATAATTTTGCCTAATTTACTCAAAAATTCTAGGTCCAGTGTGTCTTCCTCTTCGTCTTTTACGTCTTTTTCATCTTCATAAGACTCTTCTTCTTTCTTGTCGTTTTGTTTGGTGATCGTTTTTTTGGGTTTGTTTTTTGCAAAGGGGATTGGCACAGTTGAATTGATTTCAAAAACCTCACATCTTTTTCCATTGACATTCATTTTTTTAATAACACCAAGAAGTGCTCCCAGAACATATTTTTCTGTTCTGCGTGTGTGGTGTTCTAAAATCCCAAAAATTGCAGATGGGTGAATGACTACCGTTTTGTATTCTTTTAAAGCAAGGAGAGACATTTTATTTTTATTAAAAGAAGATAGGGACAAAAAAATGATTTTGTTTCTTCAAAAGATTGTTTTGGTAATCTAGCAACCATAAAACTGAAGAGCTGCACACAAAACCATATTATTATTTAATATTGTTTTCAGAATTCATTATTCGTTTTTATTTTTATTAAAAAAACTTTTCAAATTAAACAGAAATTGACCTGGAATAAAATTTAAGGGTGTTTATTTTTTATTATTGAAGAAATGGAAATTACCCTCTAGTTGCCCTTAGACTTCAATTTCCTTTTCATAAATTTCAGTGTGGAATCATTGATTTCACGATTTTTAATTAATGAAAATAATTTCAAACTATAGTAAAGAAAAACATACAGGAAATGAAAATAATGACAGACAGGATTTTTTATTGTCAATAAAAGCAAAATTGTTGTGTAATTTCAAATATTTTGAAATCAAATCCTTTTTATTAATCACAAAATTTTTTATGAGCCTATTAATATACCTAACTAAAGTTTATTTAAGTAGGGTCTCTCTAGAATACTCAAATATTTAATGATAACACAACTAGATCAACTTTTTTTGAAAAACGATTGGGTTTTATCGACGTTTACTAGAATTTGGAAAATGATAATTTTTAGTCTTGTATTTTGATTGATTGAATGGTATTTCGAACAAGTATAATATCATTAATCATCATTTTAATAAGAGGGTGTGTTATAATTTTGAAAGTTGATTCTTAAAAAAAAAAATGGGATTTGATTTTAATCAGAAAAGAACTTGAAGAAACTAAAACAATATTTGCTTATTGTGTATTATCTATTTCTTTGATAATATAATGTATTGGAATAAAATCAATAAAACCATCTTTACATGGTAAAGTTATCAACTCAAAAATTAAAAAAAAAACAATAAATTAACTTTTTAAATGTTAGGCAAAGATAATAAAATAAACTTTATAAATCAGAAATGTCTATATATATATGTATGTGTGTATGTATTTATATTGAATATTTTTATTTGAACAAATTTGAAAAAAAACTTTTCAAAAATTATGATTCGATTTTTTTGAATTTTTTGGTTTTATTTTTATTATTTTTTAATATATCAGTTTTTTATGTATTTGAATTTTTTAAAAGTGAATTACAAATTAGATTTAAAAACCAGTTGTTCTTGAATACTTTAAGCATTTTTTTTTTTTTCAATTTTTATTTCAAGTGAGTCACAATTTTTGAAATGGAGTTTACTTGAATTTCAATAATTTTAAATCTGTTTTAATTCATACTGTCACAACTCGGTAATTTTAACTAGAAAATGATTTAATAACAAAATTTATAAAATTTGGATTTTAATACCTTATATTGTACATACAATAAACCTATCAAAATAAATAATAAAGTATAAATTCTAAAAAAAATATAAAAAGTATATGATGACTTTTATTTTTAAATTTAATCTTTCTTTTTTTAGATTTTAATAAAAATAAGGTTTATACCGCTTACAAGTAATAAAAAAAAAGTAAATAAAAAAAAATAAAAAAAAACCTTCAAGTAAGAAGTATAATAAAGGGAATTATGTTTAAAATATTCAATATAAAAAAAAATAAAAAATAAAAGATAAATGAAAAATAAAAAATTAAAAATTAAAAAAAAAAAGATTGGACAAAATGTAATCGAATAATAAAATCTAATTTAAATTTTTTAATTCATTTTCACTTAAAAGAGAAACGCCGATTTGCTTTTCCTTTGGGATTCTAACCGACATTTCACTAAAGAAATTTTTAGCTATACCTCTGCATACATCTACTGAAATGTTTACTGATCCTTGATGTAAAAATTGCAAAATCCATTTGGGCAATTTATTTTTGCGTTGCTTTCTGTTGAAACGGTTATCTGCGAAGATCACTACGCCGTAATCGTCTTTGCTTCTGAGCACCCTTCCCGCGCATTGCGCGGATATTCGCATTGCGTCAAAATTGAGGAAATCTGTTTCATTGATTTCGAATTTGTCAAGGTAATATAGCATTCTGGCTTTAATGACTGTGTCTTCGGTATAAGGGTAAGGCACGCCGAATAGTATGATGCATCTGCCGTAATGGTTGTCGAAATCCACGCCCTCTGAAACCTTCCCACGCGCGACGCAAAAAAGCACTGCAGCGCGCCCGCAATCGCATGAATACTTGTAATTTTGAAGAGCTGTGCTTGTTTCGATGGGGTCTTGCGTTTCGATGAAGAGGAGCTTATGCTCAAGAATGCTATTGATGACGCCCGAGTCGATCCAGATTGAAACGATCGATTCCATATAGTTGTATGAGGGGAAAAAGCACACGATTCCGTCGGGCACTATTTTGCACATGACCACCAAAAGGCTCCCATAATTCCGAACGCAGCTGGGGTCATTTCGCACGTCAAACTTGGTGCTGATGGCGCTCTGATCGGAGCCCTTGGTGACAATGAGCGGGCAGAGGCAGTTCCGAGAAACCGACATCGGGAAGCTATGCGAGGCCACAGGCGTGAAGCCCAGGATCTTTGGGTAAAAGGACAGCGGGCTCAGCGTGCCCGACGTTATCACGACAGACTTGAATTCGGTGACGGGCTTGAAGCAAATGGACGGATCCAGGCAAACAAATTGGAAGACGCAATCTGAAAACGATCCCACCGATTTCTCAAGCGGCTCGATGATCACCAAAAAGCCGCGATCGTATGTTGTCAAGAGCGCAGCCAAATTGGTGATCAAAATTAACGACATGTATTCGTTAAGATTGGTGATCTCTAAGGTTTTAAACAGGATCATCAGGCGATCGGGATAAAAGCGCATTGGGTATTCGGCGATCTGGGTTTTGGAAAGCATTTCTTGCCGAAACTCCCAGGGCGCCTGTTGGAAAACCTCCTTGACGTTTGTTATTGTCGACAGATAGGTCGAGAATCTGGACAAATTCGAGAGGAAATGCTCCGATTTCCTGATCGATCCAGGCACGCATTCCTCGATCACGTCCTGGGAAAGGACAGGGTTCTGCTTTAATTCGTCGCTAACCGTTACGGGCAAATCGTCCTTTGTTGTGTAGCCTTGGTTGGAGGCAAATTTATTGACTAAAAAATCGTATTCCTTTTCTAACAGCTTCTTCGAAATCATTTTCTTTTGCTCAACGTATTCCTGCAGGGTCTTTATTAGCTGAATCCCATCAGTGAGTGTGCTCGAATCCAAATTCATACTGAGCGCCTCGAGGCAGACACTATCCAAGTTGTGTGCCTCGTCGAAAACAACGATACACTTCTCCCGATCCAAATTCTCTCCGATCACGATGCTGGAGATCTTGGGATCAAGGACGTATTGGTAGCTATGCACAACGACGGAGCTCACAACAAGGGAACTGCGCGCCAGATAGTATGGGCATATGCCCAGTTCCGCCCCCACTTTTCGTAAATCCTCCAGGGTGTAAACGCCAGGAGACAAAATGCTTGCCTGTTGCAAATCCATGGGGTCGTAATTGTTGGTCGTCTCCAGAAGCTCTCCCAGCTCCTCAATTTCTAAAAACTTTTCATAATAGGGACAATTCGAAACAGTCTCGTCCTTTAAATGACGAATCCTGTTGGCCTGGCACGTCAGACCTCGGCACATCGAGTCCAAGGTCATCGGGTTTTTTTCGGTGCTTACAGTATTGTGAATGCACAGGTTTCTTCGTGAACTTAAGCCCGTGCAAATCATTTTGGACGGAAGGTCGTTGACACTCATGTTCAAATTGCCCTTTTCGTAATGGTACTGCCACCCCTCAATTATAACTTTCAATTCCTCCAAAGACTTTTCTAATTCAGGGATCGTTCGCGTACAATAAACCAATTTATTGAACTTATTGCTGTGGCACATAAACGCCAAGATAATTGAATACAACGACACAGTTTTACCAGTACCCGTAGGCATCTCTAATAAGACAATCCCTCCTCGTTCTAAGGACCTTTTCAACGACTTCATATATTGGTATTGCTCGGGGTAGACATACGGGAATGGAAAGGGGACTTTGAGTCCTTCGATGTCGATTAATAATGGCTTTTCTTTCAATTTTTTTTCTTTGTTGTTTTGTTTTTGTTTTTTTTTCTGTTTATGGTTTTGTTGTTGTTCTTTGTCCTCTTCATTTTCGTTTTCAATTTCAATTTCAATGTCGAGGTGTTTATCAGTTTCAATTGGTTCAATTTCCATTTTGTTTTTCTTTGATTTGTTAATTGGCTTTACTTTTAATAAATCTTTGATTGGTTAATTTTGTTCTTCGATTCAAATCTTTTTTTTTTTTTTTTTTATTATTACTTTATTTTGTTTTGGATAAAATTTTGAATAAAGGTTTGTTTTTCAAAAATTTCTACAAGAAGAAAGAAAAGTTAAAAAAAAACCAAAATAAAAAAAAATGAAAATATTTAATTGCAATTTCTTTCCTCAGATTCAAAAATTATTTGTTAAGATTTAAATCAACTATTTTCCTGGGCTATGTTTTGGTTAGGTTTTCAATTGGAATTAAGTTAATTCATAAGAAGAAGTAATAATTTTTTTGATATTAATCAAGATTATTAACTGATATTTGAAGGCTAATTGGGAAAAAAGTTCAGATTCATTTTCAATTTCTTTTTCTTGGCAAACAAAATAGTTCACATTTCTTTGAAAGTACTTTTTGCCAAACAAAAACTAAGAAAATCAGGTGTAAAGTTGTTCAAATTTTTTTGGATAATTTACCGTGATCTAAATTTCTATATATTTTTTCCATTGGATTTAAAGACATTGAAAACGATTTATTTAGAGTCTTTCATTATAAAATTGAGAAAAAGGTTAAAAGTTATCTAGTTTATTAGGAAATTTTGTGAAAAAAATAGTAAAAATGGGAATAATAATAGTTATTAACTTTATTTACAAATACTAAATGTGGAAACGAAATATAGATCCAAACCCGAAATTTTTTCTTCTGCTCCTTCCAAAATTATGTTCGATATTATTTATTGTTTGTAAAAAATAATATACATATTCGGATCTAAAAATGTCATATAAAAAAATCCTTACTGTTTAAATTAGGATAATGTTACAAAAAAATTCTTGAAATTTATGATAACAATCATCCTTTCATATTTGTTAAGGCGACTAGGATATTCTATCCACATATTAAAATAAATTATTTTTGTAAAAAAAAACTCTATAAGAGCATTTTAGGTCTTTTTTTATATATAAAAACCCAAAAATACAATTTCCTGGAAATAAATCAAAGAAGATATTTATTCAATTAGTTTTTCATTTAAATCGGTTATTACATGAAAAATCCACATTCATTTGTATAATTAAATAATTTCTCAATAAATTAATACAATCTTTTATAACTACTTTGGTTTTAGAAGTGTTTAACACATGATGACAAATAACAATTAAAAAAAAAAAATTATTTAGATCTATTGACATAAGATCATATTTACTTCATAACGAATATGAGATTCATATATCATTAAGCTTTGTGGAGAATTCAGTTGAAATATATGACCTCAAAAGTGTTTTTATGATATTTTTAGATAATAGAATAAATTGAGAATTATTTTGTATATTTTTCATTAAGAATGGTTTTGATTTTTTTAGTCTGCATTATAAAGAGCAATAGGTATCTATTTTCTTATATATTCGAGATTCATTGATTTTTTTGAACAAAATATTATCATATTGTATTAAAAAAAAAAATGTAGCTAAATTAGAATATACTGTTTATTTAATTTACTATATTTGTGGTTTTAAATTTTTAAAAATCAGAATTTATATAAATTTTATAAAACATATATTTCAAACTCTCAAAGTTGAATTTTCTTGATAAATTTGAGAATATTAGTAAAAATTCAAAAATTTATTTCTATTTTACTGAACTATATAAATTAATAAACATTTCATTAACCCTTCTAATTTCGATATTTATTAAAGTTTCTAAATTGATCAATTTCAACGATTTGATAAATACTCAAATCAAAAAAATCTCAACCTTTGTTACCTAATATAAAAAAAATACCATAATGGTAATATAATTTTCATTTTAAATTTTAAAAATAAATTTGTTGTAATTTTGAAATATTTTTCATTATTTTGATTATAAAATAAATTTTCAATAAACCTATTTTGATAGATATAATTATCTGAATCATCAATTTAAATATTAATTTTTGATAAAATTATTTAAGAAAAGATCTAGAGAATCTAAATCTTTAATTTTATTAATAGAAAAAAAAAAATAAATAATTGTTATAACAGATGTTTTCAAATCTAAAGTCAGTTCCACTTTTAAGGCATAAACTGCTACTAAATGTAAGGTACAAAAAAAAAATCTTGTTTTAAAGCATAAAAATTAAGATTCTAGTAAAATAAATTGTAAAAAAAAAAATTTCAAATTTTGTGCTTAATTTGAGATTTTTTTGTGCCTTAAATTTCGTTGAAAGTTTGTACCGAAAAAGTGGAACTGATTGTATTATTCATTAATCTGAGGTAAAATTATAATCAAAATTGAATTAAAATTATCATTTCGCAATTATTAATTCATTCTGAAAGTTTTATTATGTGTTATTTCAATATATGTTTATTGGTTAACGATAACTATTTGAAATATTTAAATTATATTCAAATTGTAAAGTTGAAAGTTTTTCAATTTTTTTTCAATTTTTTTTAAAAAAGGTAATATATTTTTTTGTTATTTATTATATTTTTAATTTTTCAGAAAGATTGGTTGTTTTCGTTTTTGAAATTTAAAAGTTTTTTGTTTTAGAGAGTTATATTCCATTTTTATAATGTAAACTAAAATTCAAAATTTTCCACACAGCTAAAACGTTCCGGAAAATCACTATAATACAATTTCATTGAAATTGGAGATAATTTTGATTTTTGTAAAATATGGAAAATCATTTTTTCATCTTTTAGTTTTGGTTTTCATTTCATTGTTTGAATTACGTAATTTGTTTCGTTGGATCAATTTTTTTTTTTTTCAACCATTGATATTAGGTTAAAGTTGAGTTGTTCCAAATAGAAGAACTCAAATAAAATTAGTCAATAGTATCTAACCATTTGAATGATCAATAATTCCTAATAGAATTTAAACAAATTTACTCAATATGTTTTTTTGTTTTGCTCTCTCCAAAATTTTTAACATACCCATGATTTATTTGTATTGATAATTATTTATTTATTGTTTTGAGGGTATTGTAATTTATAAACAAGTGTTAGCATTTCAATTAGTGAATGGTTCTAATTTGGTAAATCTTCTTGAATTCATTAAAAAAGTTTTTTTTTCACAAATCGAATTTTGGTGGGTTAAAAATTTTGAATTGGGGTTTATCATAAATTTCAAAAACAAAAAAATTTATAAAATTTTATTGGGCCCTTTCAATCGAATTTCTCGAACAAAATTCTCAATTTCTTTAGGAAATATAAATGGTTGATAAAAAGAATTTTCACTTGTAAAGGCATGAATTTTAAAAAAACATACAAAACGTAACTTTTCTTAATGTTAATTTGGAGTTTCAAACATTTTTTTTTTTCAAATTAACTGTATAAACAAAAATTCAAAACGAAAAAAAAAAAAAGCAAAAAGTAAAATACAAAAAAAAATATTTTACAAAATTGAGAAAAAAATTGTTTTAGATTTAAAAATTGAAATTTTAATTTGAGAACAATATTGAATTAAACTCAGGGAACGTATTGTATTTTATTCAATAAAACGGGTCCCCTTTGACTGAAAAAGTGTTTATATAGATATATCAATTTAAAAAAAGATTTTGCTATCTTTTATTTCCTTTTTTTTTTTTGCACCTTCTGTTATTATATTTAAATTGTAAAAAACAGATCAACAAATGTTGAAATTTTTTTATAAGCTAATTATTAAATTCTGACAGAAAGTTCTCTATTTTCTTCATGAGTATTTCTATTTTTAAGATTATACTCATCCTGATAAAAAATTATTGATTTTTATTTTTAACATATTTTTTTCGGATATCTTGTTTAATTATTTGATTTACACATTCATTAGTTATTTTAATGATTGTGTGAAAAAAAAAAAAAAAAAAGATCTTAATAAAAATCCCTAATTTCTGAGATATTTTATGAATTTATAACTCATCATGAATTTTTGATTATTTGTGATAAAAAATCAATAATGAAAATTTCAAATATAAATCCAGGCAAATTCAAATTTTTAAGATTTTTCAATAATATCATCAAAAACTTTAAAAAATCAGAAAAATTATTTAAAAAAAAAAAAATACAGAAAATTCTAAATAAAAATAAAAATGGAATATTTCAAAATTATTTTTGTTTTATTTCAAAAACATAATAATTTTTTAAAAATTAAAATGTTATCAATAAATAAAATAAATACAAATCTTCACATAGCAAATTGGATTTTTTATTTGTTTTGCACTAATTGTATACTATTTCTAAGAAAGTTTTTTTTAAAAAAAAAACAAATTTTTCTCAAAAATATAACAATAATTCTGTTATTTCGCGATAAAATTCCAATTTTGTAGGGTTTTGATTGTCCCTATTTCCCAATAATATATTATTTAATTTTTCTTCCAAATGATATTAAAAATTTTATTGGGATTCTAATTGATTTTTCAAAATTTCTCAGGCATTCTTCAAATTGTGATTGCCTTTCGATTTTTTTGTTATTTGTATTTGAATTTGAATTTGAATTGGAATTATGATTTGCTTTATAATAAATGGTAATTTGCCTTTTCAATTCTTGTTCTATACTATTTTTTATCAAATCAAAGCTTGTATTTAATTTCACCAGCCTTACAGTTAATAGAGTGTTTTTTTTATAAAATTTTAAAGGTATACACTGGGAATAGCCTGAAAATAGTAAATAATCATTATAAAAATTTTTATATTGGTCAAGAACTTCTTTTAAATCATTTAATTTTATACTAAGACTTTTTTCTGCATTTTCATTTTGAATTATTTTTTGTTTCAATTCATTTAATTGCTTTCTTATTTTTGTTTCCTCTGATACAATTAAATCCCTTTTTGGTGGAATTGGCGGGGGCCTTCGCTTAGGAGAGGGCAAACTAGGCAATTTTTTATTTATGGGTTTATTTTGATTCAGTATTTTTATTTTAGGAGTTGGTTGTATATTTTTGTCTTCTTTATTTTCATTATTTTTTCTGATTGGCGTTATCTTTTCATGAACATTTTCAGTTTCTTTCTCAGTTAAATTTTTATTATAACTATTCTTTATGTTTTTCTTTGATTTTGGAATTGATTTTCTAGGGCGTTTTAGTTTGAGAATTTGAGATTGTGTTGTATAATTTGAACTTTTAAAACTTTTGCCTTGATTTTTTTTTCTCCATTCTAATTCAATATCTCGTAATTTATTTTCAAAATCACAGGCGTTTGTGATCACTTGATCTAATTGATCAAAAAAATTGAGTCCTCTTTCAATGGTAATTAATTCTAAATTCTTATTATCAATTTTCATTTCCTCATTGTTTTTTTTCAAATTTTGAATACTTGGGGAATTACTATTTATTTTTTTATTATCAACTTCATTTTCATTTTCTTTGGAATTTTCAATTTCAATTTCTATATCAATATCGGAGCCAACACCATTACCAACGACATTATTTTTATTATTATTATTACCATTCCCATTCCCATCATTTTTCTTTACTTTTGTATTATTTATTTGTTCTTCTTTAATCAATTCGGGTTCTGTTTGTTCTGAATTTTTATCAATCTTTGATACTGTTTTCTTTGTATTTCTTGTGAAAAAAAGTCTATCTTCCTCATCTTCTTCAATTTTACGTTTACCACCAAGTTTAAAATCAAGATCAAGTGAAAAAAGTTCATTTGAAGAACTGTTTTGCCCAATACCCCCAAAAAGAAATAAATAATTTTTTTTTTTTTCGTTTAATAAAGACATTATTTTATTGTTTTCGTTACTTTCATTTTGACTTCCTTCTTCCAATTCTATATTGCCCCCCTTTGAATACCCAACGAGATCCTCGTTATAATAAATATGACAAGCAGAATGCTTAGAAAAGGTGTTAGGGTGTAAACCCTTAGATTCTATTTCTTCCCAGCATAATGATTTTAAATGAAAGCATACAATATTTTTTAAAAATCCATTATTTGAATTCCCACCAATAACATACATTCTATTAGATTGTGGGACATATGTACATGTATGGCTATAACGCGGGATTGGCGGCTTTATCGATTTGTCTGAATATTCCGGCTGATACCATTCAGAAGTTAATAGATCATAAATCCAAAGATCTCCAAGTACAGCTCCATTGGACCACCCCCCATATACAACAAAATTCGTATCAATAAATACTGCAGTGTGCCATACCCTTGGTGACGGTATTAAACTGTTATTTGCAGGCTCCACACAAAACCACGTATACGTGTTGCAATCTAAGCAATAAAGATCATTTAGCACAACTCCTTCATCATTTCTCCCGCCAAAAATCCATATTTGGTTTTCAATAACAGCGCTAGCATGTCCCGATCTGGGGGTTGGCTGTGTGCCAGTTGTTTCTGGTTCATTGATCCACTCCCCCGTTTCGGTAAGAAATATGTGGAAATCCCCTAATCTTGTTTTTTTATTAGTACCCCCAAATAAAAATAAATATGTACCAATTATATTTAATGAGCATTCGGTACGTGGTTCAGGGGATTCCCCTTGATAAACCTTCTCGATTTTCCATTCCCCATTTTCTATTTTTTTTTTTTTTTTGTGGTTTTTATTTTTTTAAAAAAGTAAAATTAATTCGAATTAATATTTTTATTTCAAAAAAATATTTTTATTTCAAATAATTTGATAAAAAATATATTCTTTAATTATTAGTATTGAAGAAGTGTAAAATATACTCTAGATGTTCTTTTATTTAATTTTTCTTTAAGGAAATTTAAGTGTAAAATTATTGAGTTCACGATTATTTATTAGTGAGAAATATCAACCCAAATTATTTTTATAGTTGAAAAGCAAAAAACAAAAATTGAAAACAAAAAAGAAAAAAGAAAAAAAAAAAAAAAAAAAAAGATATTTATAATAGAGTTTATCAAAACTAATAGTCAAAAATAGATAAAAAAAACAATGCAATATCATTAATTAAGAACACCCAAAATCACAACCATGATAATTTTGGTTAATTTAATTAAGTTTGATAGTTGTTCATAAATGTTCATTTGGAAAGTCACTGTTTAATTATTATCATTATTTTTCTTTTTATATTAGTTTGTTTGACAAACAGTTGGTATTTTTTGTCTTTGCTTTTTTATTTTTATTTTCAAGTTACTCACACTTTCGTGTTTCAGTATCTCATTATTAGTAAGTAATAATTTGCTATTTTTTCTTTGTAACTCTTCTTCTTAATATAAAGAAAATTCACCCAGGTGAAAAAATGGACAAAAATAAATATGTTCTTTAATCTTTATGAATTTACTGTTTATTTCCAAAATAATTATTATAGCTATTTTAAAAAAGTAAGAAATAAAAGTTTTCAAAAGTGTTGCTCAAAATTGTTTGACTTGTTCTTTTAAGCAAGATGATCACCACTTTTGTTTACTTTTGTTTACTCACTTTTTTAAAATGGCTGTATTATTTTTTGAATTTAATTAAATTCCATCAAATTCTGAATTTTTGTGATTTTATATTCCATGATTAATGGTTTTTTTTTTAAGTTCATTGATCAATTTTTATTGTAAAAAAGAAAACTAATAAAGTCGTTTGAAAAACATTACCTAAATCGAAATAATACAAATCATTATAAACATTTGAATCTATATCTTCACCACCAAATATATAAATATATTCATCGATTATGCAACAGGCATGTCCATACAAAGCCTTTGGTTTCGTTTTTTTATAATCTATTTGTATCTTTTGATATTTTACAATATCAAATGATGATTTCTCAGCCTTTTTTATTTGGATTATTTCTTTGCTTATTGCCGATACCCATTCATTTCTTTTTTCTTGTGATTTTGGTGTTAATACAATGCCTTCTTCATTGGTGACTGCCAGAAAGTTATAAAAGTCCTTATTTGTACGGTCCACTTTCCTGAATAAACTGGTTTGTAACGTTATTTGTGATAATGGAAGAGCAAAACGAAATTGATAAGTATCACCCTCATTAGTCGCAAAAATTATGCAATCATTAAATAAGAAAATCCACGATTTAGATGGGTTTGGATGATTTTTTTCAATTAAATGTCCCATTTTGATTAATTGTCTCCCTTCTTTGATTAATGTTGTACCTTCAAGCCCTCGAAATTTATCATCTAATTCAAATAATGGCTGGAATGTTTCTGTTTTATATTTGTTTTTATTCACTTGAATTGCCAGAACTTTTAATTTTATTAAAACTTTTTTAAAAATTGGATAATCCAAATGCTCCGGATCAAGATTTTTCAATAAACCCTTTATTTATTTATTAATTAATAGATTAATGATAATATTTAATTATTAATGGTTATTTTATCTATTAAAGTTTTTATCGAACATTATTTTGAAGAGATATAATAATGAAAACAAATTTATAAAAAATTGTTTCAGTGAAAAAAAAAAGAAAAAAAAAAAAACAAATAGTCATTGGTGGCGATCCAAAAAAATAGACCTAAAAGGAAACAACCACCAACCCATTCAACACTTGAGGTGCAAAAAAAAAATTTTCAATCAAGTTTTTACTTTTTTTTTTATTATTTTTTTACTCACTTTCATTTTAAAAAAAAAAACTCCACAAAGTTCACGTAAAGACTATACAAGACAAAGTCGATTCGTCCGTTGGAGAAGAAAACTGGAAATTGAAAAAATACCTCAAAATTTCTCAATTTCCAGAAAACTTTGCAATAAAACAATCATATTTGAACTGGAAATCATCAAAAACTCTGCTTAAGCTCGAATCTTTCTCAAATGGCTTATGTCGATACACATACAAGTGGAAATCGGGAATAAAAAGCGAAATATGCCCCTGTTGTAAAAAAAAAAGTTGATGACGTAGGACACTTCATATGGAAATGTGAAAAATATGAAAAAATCTGAAAATACTAGAAAAATGAACTCAAAAAAGTCAAAGATTTTGGATTTAGTATCATTACCAGAGAGAACACTGATGAGTTGTTCAGAAAAATGAATACAAAAGAAATATACGACATCACAATAGAATATTTTCTGACTAATATTACCCAGCACGTTATAAAGAAAAAATGAATTAAAATCAAAGTCTAAATGGCAAGCCATTCAACTCACCAGAAACATATATCCTCTCAATACTACTACTATTTTTATATCTTAATTTTTTTTTTTTTTCCACTCTTCATTTTTTATTCTTTTTTTTTTTCTTTTTTCTTTTTCAGAAAACTAAATTGAGTTTCAAATACTTGTAATGACTGTAATTAAAAGTTTCTTTTGACTACTCTTTGAATTAGGATTCACAAATTTAGTCACTTCAAAAATCTCTCTTTAACAGATTAAGAGCTCTTGAACACTTAACCCTTACCAATAAAGCCTATTCTCACTTGCATTTCTTGCTTTTCTTTCTCTTTTTCTTGTCTTTGTTGTAGATAAAAATTTTTCTTTTCATTTTTTAAAGAAAAGCTATCCTCTGAGCTAGAATATTGCCTACATTATAGTTAGGATAAATAAGCTCTAAATACAATTTTAGAAATTAGGAAGCGTCGTAGAGTAATCTAGAGTGTCATATAGTGTCTATATTTTTTTTTTCTATTTTTGAAATGTATTGAAAATTAAAACAATTTTCTTTACATTTTTAAAAAGTAAAAAAAACCTGTGGAAAATCAATAGATTTTCCAAATAAAATAGAAAACTCACGAAAATCTAGAACACTTCACAAATAAATAAAAAACTCAAAAAAAACCTAACGAAAATCTATTGATTTTCCAAATAAATAAACTATATTCCAAAATTTTGGACACAGTTTAAACAGTTGGAAGAATAGCAATACTACACTTTAAATTCAATTTGGAAAGAATTTTGATTTTACAAACTATTTCATTTTTTTTGTCTTTTTTTGTTTTTGTTTTCATTTCCTTTTTTGCAGTTAAGTAATCTGTTTTGTTAGATCTGGAAAATTTTTTTCGATGGTTAATAGAAAGTTAGTGTTGAGTTTGTTAAATTGAAAAATCACATACAATTGGTTGATGGTATCTTATCATTTGATCAATCAACAATTGTTGGTGAAATTTCAACGAATTAACCAATAGATTTTTTGTTCAGCTTGTTTCATTATTTTGGACACCCTTATTTTGATTTATTCATTTTATATTTTTTTCTTTTATTTGGATTAAAATGATTGGTTATAAAACATTAATACTGGGTTACTTAAATGTGGTTTTATATTAGGTTTTTAAAAATATAATAAATTGGGTTTTTGTTTGCCTATTTTTGATTTTGGGTGTGTCCGAATTTTTGGAATGGGGTTTAGAATACTCAAGAAAAGCTAACAATGTTTTTTTTAATTTAAGATATAAAAACTGAAAATTTTTGAAATTTTCTTTTAATTTCTTAAATTAAAAAAAAACGAACGAAAAGTGCCTCGGTTTTTTTTCACTTTTTGTTTTTGTTTCAAAAATCTATTGATTTTCTAATCAAAAAAAAATTAAAAAAAAACCTAACGGCAAATTGAAAGTAATTTTGTTGATTTGTTTCTCGTAATTAACAAGAAAAAAAAAAAAAAGGATTGAAAATTTTTATTTGAAGTTGTTAAAATATTGTTCTAATTTATTTCTTGAAAAATACCCAAAGATCTTTCCAAAAGTAAATTAGAAATGATATTTTGAGATATTTAATTAAGATTCCTTCTTGAACTTTGACATAAAATTTTAATTCTTTAATTTGTTTCAATAGTATTCGAAGATCAAGAGAAAAAAAGATTCACAAGTTCTAAAAATACTATTCTTGAAAAAATAAAAAAAAGACAATTATCTCTCAAAGTTCTAGTTGGAGACACAGAACTAGGTAAAAAAAAAAAAAAATCATAGTTACTCAATTTTAATTGGTTTGTGGGAATATTATTTCCTATCATATTGTGTGAATATAAAATTTTTTGGGTAATTGAAACAAATGCTTTTCATTTGTGAATTGAAAAATGGAGGAAGGGAGAAAAAAGGCTAAATAAGTAATGCTGTTTAATTCTAATTAATCAAGTAAAATTTTTATTTCAAGATTCCAAAATATTTTGCTAATTTATTTGATAGAAAAATACCCAAAGATCTTTCACCTAGCCAATTAAAAATGTATTTTGAGAGATTTAATTTGGCTTCCTGAAAGATCGTTTGGGATAAAGTTGTCCATAAGACAATCTGATTTTCGCATGGGGGAACAAGAAAAAGAAGTATAAAAATTTAAGATTTACCTCAATTAGCATAATGTATCTGGGAATTCTTTGAACAGGAGTGATAAGAAGAGAGTGCAGATCTAATTTACAGTTCGTGTATCTCACATTTGATTCGAGGAATTGAGAGAACTTGACATTGCTTTTTTTTTCAGATTCAACAGCGCCTCGCGAGATATCAAAATTATTCACAAAGTCCGTATAAAGAATCAAATAGGGCACAAATTCTTCAAAAATGTCACCATAAGTGAACAGCTCTGACTTGTGTCTCGTTTCAAATGTTTCCAATAAAGACAAATGAAGATCCCTTAAGAGCTGGACATTTGAAAAGATTGTTTGGCTTGTTTGTTCAGAAACAATTTGTTTTTCAAGTAAAGGGTGGAGAAAATCCTTTGGCGAGAAGAAATTGAGTTCGTCAATTGATTGGAAAAGAAGAGACATTTTTTTGTGTTTTGGGTCGTTTGTTTCCATTTGAAAAAAAAAAAAAAAAAATTAAAAAAAAGGCAAAAAGTTCGGTTTTTTTAAAAATTAAATGCTATTTACTTTTACAATCGAATCAAGTTGGTTGAAATATGTCCGCTCTGTCTGAAGCGTCTCTTTTAAAAAGTTTTTTTTCATTTTCTGTTTCTTGTACTTGGCTTTTTTTTTAAATTAAAACAAGTGTCGAATTAAAGGTAAAACTAATGCATTAAGATTTTATTGCAAATTCAAAGAAAAGATCAAAAAGAAGAAGAATAGTTTGTGATCACCTGTCAGAAGTTTTTTTCTAAAATTATATCCTCTTATTATTTTTTGGATTGTTATTATCGCATTGTTTTGAGTTTCCATTTTTTAAAAGTAAGAATAAAATTTAAAAAATGGTTAACTCTGTTTTATGTTTTTTAAAATCAATATACAAACCCTTAATTTTCGTTTACCCATACGTTGTTCAATTTGAGCTTCAATCATATTTTCAAAAAACTTGAAAATTTATTTAAACTTTTTTGGCGAATACTTTTTTTCTCAATTTTCATAAAGTACTTTTTGTTTGAGAAAATTACTATTTACCAACACACAAGGTAAATATTTAATTTCCTTTCCTAACAAGCCAATTGCTGAAATTTATTTTCTACTCAAAATGTGTTTTGAGATTATAGAGGTAATAAATCTAAACTTTAACGACGGGTGAAAGTCACCTTATTTGCCAAACACACGATCTATTTTTTTTTTTTAGATTAAAAAATACAAATTTTTTCATTTGGTGATTTTTTTTAGTAAATCATTTTAAGGCATAAGTTACTCATACTCTTTTCCTTCAAGGCACAAGAGTAACATGCTCTCCAAAAAAAGTTATGTCGAATTCTTCTTCTTTTTCGATTAGCTAAATAAAAAAAATTAATACTAGATTAGCTTAGAATTGAAAAGACCAAATATAAAAGCCTGAAAAATACAATTTCACAAGATCTTGAGTAAATTCAAAAATTCCAATAATAAAAAAAAATATCACCTGTTTCTTTGTGAAAATATACAACTGATTGAAACAAAATTCAAAAATTCAAAAAAGAAAAAAAAATTTCAAAGGATCTTTCAAAAAAAAAATTTAAGTTTTATAACAAAAAAAATAACCAATATTTTTCTAAAAAAGATAAAAAAAACATATATAGAGTAGTGAAAAAAATACCGGACATGAAAAAAATCCCGGACAAGATTTTTAATTGTGAATATTAGTAAAATTATTGTGTAATTTCATTTATTTACAATCAAATTCCTTTTTTTAAGAATCGAACTTTTTCAATTATAACTCCCCCACTTATTAGAATGATGATTAATGAAATCACACTTGTTCAAAACACCATTCAATCAATCAAAAAACAAGAAGAAAAATTATCATTTTCCAAACTCTAGTAAACCTCAATAAAACTGGATTATTTTTCAAAAAAAGTTGATCAACATATGGCTATCAAGCAATTACTCGAGTATTCTAGAGACACCTTACTTTGGTGGACTTTAGGTAGGTTTATTACTAATCTCATAAAAAAATTGGTTATTTATAATAAGGATTTCATTGAAATTAGACAAAAATTTTACTAATACCCACAATTAAAAATCTTGTCCGGGATTTTTTTCATGTCCGGTATTTTTTTCCCTACTATATATCTGAAAAAGGATCTTGGGATCTCAATTATAAAAATCCAAATTTACTGTTGAGAGAAAAATTTTGGAAAGAGAAAAATAGTTGGACAGTAATTTTAATTGGGAACATTACTGAAAATGATTTTTAATTTCTTTTGTTTGTGAAATAACTAAAGAAATTAACAATAAGCTACTTATTAGAATAACAATTACTGTAATTCTACTTTTTCAAAACCTTATCCCTTCTAATCGAGATCAAATTTAAAAATTACCATTTTCAGAATTAATATCAAACTTTAATACAACCTGGATTTTTGTTAAAATAACATGATCTACTTTAGTTATCAACCATTCAAAAGAGTATTCTACACAAACCATAGATTAATGAACTTTTAACACATTTAAACCTGGATTTATATAAAATTCACTTAGTTATAAATCGTATTTGATTTTCATTTTTGCTAATGTTCCCAATTAAAAAAGATTACCAACCATTTTTCTGTGTCCAACATTTTTCTCTCAATAGTTTGGAAAAAATCCAATTTTTTCTTCTTTTATGATTTCCAAATACTTATATTACTTCCATTATGTACAAAATAATTTTTATCTTTCAGTACATAACCAATCAAATTTAATTGAATATGTGGATCTTTAAAGATACAATATTCTTAAGCAGTGGTTTTCTCAGAAACTTTTTAAATAAAAATAATTTGTTTTAAAATTAAAAAATGAAAAAAAAAAATCTAGTGGGATCTGAAAAATTGCAAAAGAGTATGGCTTTTAAACTTCTAAACTGTATTGGTAATTAAAATTCACATCGATTTAAATTGGAAATTGTGTTTCTAACATCTAATTATTATTAAAATAATAATAAAAACAGATATCCTTTCATAGTTATTGTTAGAAATCTTTGATACTTTACATTTTTATGTTTATAATTAGAATTTGAGCCTGGTTAATTAAGAGAATAGATCATTTTTGATAGCAAAAAAAACAAAAATTGACGGAAATTACTTTACAATTAATCATTGTAAAAAAAGATCAACCACTCAACCCCATTTCAAATACTTTGACATACCCAAAATCAAAAATAGACATTATAAAACCCAATTTATTATATTTTTCCAAATCTAATATCAAACCACATTTAAGTTACCTCTTATTAATGTTTTTATAAGTAATAATTTTCATATAAATAATATATATATATGTATATAATATAAAATGAAAAAAAAAAAAAAATTGGTGTATCCAAAATAATGAAAAGAGCTGAATATAAAAGGGATATGTAAATTATTTGAAAATTTACCAATAATTGTTGATAGATTAAATGATAAATTAACATCAATGAATTGGATGTGATTTTTCTATTTAACAAACTAAACTCTAAGCTTCTATCAACCCCTGAAAAAAATCAAGATCTAACGAAACAGATTATGTAACTGGAAAAATGGAAATAAAAACAAAAACAAAAAAGAAAAAAAATGAAATAGTTTGTAAAATCAAAATTATCTCCAAATTGAATGTAAAGCGGATATTGTTATTCTTTCAACCATTTAAAATGTATCCAAATTTTTCGAATTTATTTTATTTTACAACCAAGATTTGACAAAAAATAAAAAATTAAGATAGACTAATAAAAGAATAATTATAATTGTTGTCACTTTTAAGATACAAACTTTTAAAGTAAATCACAACTATGAAAAAATTTCAAATTAAGAAACTATATCCGAAATATAAGATAATTTTTTTTTTCTTTTCCCCAAAATCCTAAAATCTTGCTTTGATTGGGAATTGTTTTTATACCATAATTTTTTTTTTTTAATTTTCTTTTTTTTAGAGTCGAAGGGAAAATAACAATTAAAGGCTAAATGGGTTATTTAATTTAATAAAGGTTCTTATCAAAGTATTGTTTAGTGAAGATTTTTCCAATCAATAAATAAGTAAATATTTGTTCCTTGGATTAATAATTTATGAGGTTCTCTAAAAAAATCACCCAATTTAAAAATAAAAGTAACTGAGTAGATTCAAATTGATTTGGGAATTTAATTCGTATTATATAATGTGTTTTTGTTCAAAGTTAATTTATGTTTTATTTTTTTTTTAATTGATTGTGTTTTTCACTTTCGTAACATTTATAATTAAAAATCGTCTTTAATTTTTTCATATTTACCCATTTTCACAGATTATAAGTTCAATATTTAAATCGAAAATTCTTATAAGAAGGTGAAAATTTTAAAATCTGGTATATTTTTATCAAAAATTTTATCAATAATTCAATAACTAATATAACAATAATCCAAGTCACATTTCAAAAAATGTGACTCCCCAAAAATGAGAAATTTTACAATAAATAAATACCCTTTAATATTAAATTACTAACTTAGTAAATATATTTAATAATTCAACCTTAAATTATTTTAAACATAAGAAAAACCTGATATTTTCAAAAGGGAGATCAAGTGTAATCAGAAAGTTAAATGAAAGACAATGACGGGCTGCAAAAAAACATTAGTAATTGTTTAATACCCAATCTTTACTGAAAGGGGGGGGGTTAAAACAAATTATTGCTAGATAATAAAAATTGTGTTTGAAAAGAAATTGAATTGCCCGTATTGTAATTATGATTCTTTTATTTTACAAAATAGTATTTTTTTCTACTTGATTATCTTTAAAATGGAAAATGAATAGTAGTAAAAAAAAATAAGAAAAAGAATATAAATTTTCCAAAAAAAAAAAAAAAGAAAAACAAACAAAAAAAAAAAAAAAAGCAAAAACAAATAGCAAAAATAAATTTGAAAAAATGATTCAAATTTTTAATAATTGAAAAATTTTTTTTATTAGAATATGTGAAAAAAAAAAAAACACATCAAATTACTAACAATGTTATTATAAAGTAAATCAACACTTGAAAAAAAGTTTTTTATATTGAAATATTATCTCTTGTAAAAATATTTTTTTGAGTACAAAAAATAATTACAAGTTATTGGGCAGTGACTAAAACTTTTTATTATTTCCAAAAAATAATGACCATTAACTTTTAATTTACCAATTGAATGAATAGTGCACCCTTCTATTTATTATAAAATCTTTTATGATTTTATTATTAATTAGTAAAACAAGAAACCAAAAAAAAAAAAAAAAAAAAAAAAGGGGAGGGGGGGCGGAAAGGGTTACATTATTGTTTCCAGTTCCAGTTAAAATATTTTTTATCAACCATTTCCAAAAAAGTGGGGCAAATTTATTTAAATATATATTTATCAAACTCAATCTTCAAATTAGTCTTTAAACAATAACACAATCATTAAGTAGCATTTATCAATTATTAACAATAATTCAATATGTTTCTTAGTATTGTATTATATAAAAAAAGTATATTACATTTTCTGATCTCGATTTTATCTGATATTTTTTAGGTTTAAAATTGGTTTTTATTATTTTCTTTTTGATTGAAAAAATCGTTTTCATAACTTGTTTAATCTCAACAAATTTTCAAATAGAATTGAAAGTATATAACAAAAGTTTATTGATGGTTTAAAAAATCATTTGTAACCATTACCATATTTCCAGTTTTTTTATTGAAATTGGCTGAACATTGCTTTAACCAAAAAAAGTACTATTTTTTTTTTCATTTTCTAAAAATAGTTCACCAAATATATTTTGAAATAAATACCTTAGTAATTGAATCAATTTGTATTAATATTAAACTTAATTTGGTATTACCAATTAACGAATATACCAACTAACAAAGATACTTTTATATGAAATGTTATAAAAAAAAAATTCCCCACTTTTTTTGAAAATACAGCAATCAAATTAATATATCCTGTCAAAATATAATCCGTACTTTTTTTTCTTCTTGTTCCAAGGGAACATCCAATAACCATCCAGTAGTATACCTAAGTTCAAATCAATTTGGAAGGTAAACTCCTTGATCTTTTAATTATATTTTAAATTAGGAATGCAATTTGTTAAAATTTTTTGAAAGTTTCTCTGTTTTTTTAAATTTTTTTGTTTTTTTGACAGAAAATAATACTAATCAAAAATTTACTCTCTTTTTTGAGATAAATTTTACTAATTTGATATTTTATTTTTAGAATTTTTTTTCAAATAATAGAACTTTAAGAAATCAATTCCATATTTACTTTAGAGTTTATTCTCAGTTTCTTTGATCAGTTGATGAATAGGTCTTCTATAGTGGTGTAAATAACCCGTGTTTTTTATTTTAACCCATTACTAAAATTTAACTCGTGTAAAAAATATTGGCTAACTCTAGAAATAAAAGAAACAAATCAATGGGGTGGCAACAGTATATAAACAAGAAATAGGGTTGTTTAAATAAATTTTAAAAAAGAATTAGGAAGAGATGGAAAGATTAGAATGTAATTTTTTGACAAGATAATGAGAAAAATTTTATTTTTTGAATTTTGATGAAAAAATCATTTAATCTCAGAAATTCTTGAATATGATGAAATTTTTTGAAACAAAAGCATTTAATATAATTGAGTCATTTCGACTAATCAAAGATCCAGCCTCTAAAGTCAATTTAAATCCGAACCAAGAATATATGTGTCTTCCTATCTTCAAATACCCAAGTTTGAAAAAAAAACATGAGTTAAATTTTAGTAATGGGTTAAAGGTTGTCAACACGGGTTATTTCCACCACTTTATAATAAAAAAAAACGCTTTTTATTTTGAAACCAAGAATTTAACTTTTCTTAGCCTTTATTTTGACAACAGTAATAGAACTTTAAGAAATCAAGACTCTATTTACATAGGGTATATTGACAGTTGCTTTGATCAGTTACTGTTTCGGTTTTCTCTATCAAAACAACACTTTTTTTATTCCTGAAACATTGCTAAAACTTTGTTGGACTAAATATTTTTACAATAGCAATAAATTTTGAGAACAAACAGGAAGGTGATTTGTAATCAAAAAAACCAATTAAGATTACTAATAATTTAGGTATTAAACCAAAATTGTACAAGTAAAGAAGAACAAAAAGAAACTAACTTATTCCAAGCAGTTTGTGTAATTTTTAAAAAACACAAGCCTTGAACTTTTCGGAAAACAACCTTTGATTATTTTCATTTTTTTTAATTATTTTTCTTTCAATTTTACAATGGGTGCTTACAAATACGTCCAAGAATTATACAGAAAAAAACAAAGTGATGTAGTTAGATATCTTCTCCGTGTTCGGTAAGATTTTTTCTTTATTAAAAGCGATCCAAATTTTTTTTTTAAAAAGAAAAACAAGAAATCAAACAATACATAATAAACAAAATTTTTTTTTTTTTTTGTTTTCCTTTTCAAAAACTATCCAAAAAAAAAGAGCATGGCAACTTAGACAATTACCTGCCATCCACAGAGCATCAAGACCATCTAGACCAGAAAAAGCAAGAATGCTTGGTTATAAAGCAAAACAAGGATATGTTATCTACAGAGTCAGAGTAAGAAGAGGTGGAAGAAAAAGACATGTTAAAAAAGGTAGAATCATGGGTAAACCAACAAACCATGGTGTTAGAAAAATGAAACACCAAAAGAACTTTAAGTAATTATTTCTATTCTTTTAATTATTTTTTTTATTTTTCTTTTTGTTTTTGTTGCTTTTTCTTTTTTTGCTTATTATTTTTCTTGCTTTTTTTTTTTTTTTTTTTTTTTTATTTTGAAATTTTCTTTCTGAAAAACAAACAAAACTTTTCAAATTAATAATTTGAAAACAGATCGATTGCCGAA
Organism: Anaeramoeba flamelloides; assembly: GCA_027625915.1. NCBI lineage: Eukaryota > Anaeramoebidae > Anaeramoeba > Anaeramoeba flamelloides. Next base: position 3,672,423 of record JANTQA010000072.1, read on the forward strand.
TATAGAGTCGGAAAAGTCTGTGGAAACTTAAGAGTATTGAATAGTTACTGGATCAATGAATGTGGTACATACAGATACTACGAAGTTATCCTTGTCGATCCTAATCACATCACCATCCAAAAGGACCCAAGAATCAACTGGATCACAAGACCAACAATGAAACACAGAGAAGCCAGAGGACTTACATCATCAGGTAGAAAATATAGAGGTCTTAGATATAAAAACAGAAATGTAAAAAAATTAAGACCATCAAGAAGAGGTGATTGGAAAAGAAGAAATACCCTTTCCTTAAGAAGATACCGATAAGCGTTTTTCCATTTTGAGCTACAACGACAAAGATATTTTTTGTTTAAAATTGGTCTATTTATTTTTCTTACAATAGTTAGACTTTTTAAAAAACAATTTCTTGATTTTGATAATGAAAATTTACTTCAATAGATATAAAATTAAAAAAAAAAATATACTAACCAGAATGACCCAATAAATTCTTGTTCTCTTATTTTTAAATAATTTTAATTTTTTGTTTTTGTGTTTATATTCTATTTTTTTTTGTTTAGTATATTCATTACACGATCTTGAAAAAATTTTTCCAAGAAAAATTAAATATTTGATAGTTTTTGACTTTTTTAATAACTACACTTATAATAAACACTATTGGTTAATAAAAGATCTTTGATCAAAAATTATTTTAAAAAGATATTTAACAATCAAAGTTGGAAAATCTAAATTTCGGGTTCAATTAAGATTTTTTTCAAATTTAATAGTAAAAAATTTGAATATTTTTTTTTCACTGTTAATAACCTTTAATAATAAATTTTCAATGTTTTGTATAATAATAATATCAACAAACAGTCGTATTATATAGTGCCGTAGAGTGCCGTCAAGTACCTTCAAGGGCCTAGTTTTTCCAGAATTCAAACGAATGGAGTAAAATCTTTGGATTAACTCAATTCTTTTAAATTCTGGAAAACCTAACAACGTTTTTTTTTTAATTTTTGGACTGTAAAGAACATTAAATAATTTTTTTTTACAATTCAAAAAGTAAAAAAAAACCTAACAACAAAAAATATTTAAAATGGGTAGGGTTCAACCTCTATTTTAAAATTAACAAATTTCACAAATTATCTAAACAGAAATTCAAATGTCTATGATAAAAATAAATTAAAAACAAAAATCTGCAACTTATCTAAAAATCATTCTAATCTGGAAACTATCGAAGAAATCAATCATTTTCTTTGGAAACATGTCTAGGTTTTTTTTTTAATTGAAGAAATAAACAGAAAATATAAATAAATTTTCTGTTTCTTTCTTAAATTAAAAAAAATCCAACGAAGCCCATTCTATTAAAAAAATGGAAAAATTTGGATTAAGAATTAATTCAAATAACCAAAAATAATAATCAATTTAAGCATAATATTATTGATTTTATCAAAAAAAAAAAAAAGGCTGATTATTTATTTTATCATTGGTTGTTGATAAAGAAAATTCTGACTCTTTATTAAAAATTCGATACAAAAATGTAGAAATTAAGGCTGTAAGATGAAACTAGTCCCCCCCCCCTTCAAAATAAAAAAAAAATAATTATCAAAGTTTTTTAAATTTAATGAATTCCTTTCAAATGGATAATTAATCATTTCGACTAGATAAGAATTATTAATTGATTTAATTGAGAAAAATATTTTTTTTAGATTTTTCAATAATTTTTTTTTTTCATTTTTGGAATAAAATGAAAATTATATAAATTTCCATGTTATTTGATAAAGTTAAAAAACTAAACAGCCTTTAGATTTTCGGGAGTTTTCTGTTTATTTGGAAAATGAATAGAGAAACAAATAAAACAGTAAAACCTCAAGAAAATCGCCATTAGGTTTTCCAGATTTTAAAAGAATAGAGTTAAATCAAAGATTTTACTCTATTCTTTTGAATTCTGGAAAACCTAGGCAAGTTACGGCACTCTACAGAATTTGACGGACCCTTCTACTAGTTTTTTTGTAATTTTTGAAATAAACTGAAAATTGGTTAAATTTTCCGTTTCTTTCCAAGATTAAAAAAAAACTAGGGTACATTAATAATATTAGCATGTATTTTTTTTCCGAATTACATTTTTATTAGATGAGTACAATATTTTCAAAACGATGAGTTATTATCAACCAAAAATATCTACTGGTTGAATTAAACTATGATTCTTTCTTCCTTTATTTTGAATTTAACACCAAAAATGACCTTTTTTCTCGTTTAGAGAATTTTAGAAAAGTTGATATTAATAAAAAAAAAATAAAAAAAACAGTCTCAAGAATTTGAAGTTCAGGAATTTTGATTATATTTTGAATAAACTTTATTATTACGGACAAATATTTAATTAAAATAAGTTTTTTGTCAAAACAAATTTTTTTTTTCAATTTTAGTTTCTAATACTAGAGTTGTGTAAATATGAATGTTGTTAAAAAAAAGAGTTTTTACAATTTTCAACGTAAATAAAGATTTCTATGGAATTCCTTTATCCAAATTAAGTTATATTAAATATAATATCTGATTATCTTAATAGAATAATAATAATTTTAATCAAAAAATCGTTTTATGGATACCATTCTCTCATCTTTAAAAAATCATTTTTCAAACAAAGTATTGGTATTTACCAAACTATTTTATATTGTAAAAATTCTTTGATCTCAAAAATAAAAACTAAGATTAAAGTTTACTATTTACAAAATTTTGTAAATGTATAGAACTCTTTATTTAACCCAGGAATTTAAAAAACTTGATTATTTTACAAAATTCTATATTTAAATTTTTGTTTCATAAAAAAAATTCATAAAATACAAGACCTTAGATAATTATTTTTATCTGCTTTATTAAAGTGTTATTGTTTTTTAAGATTTTAAAAGTTTAAAATAATTATTTTTCTCACTTAAAATGAAATATCGAGCATCCTGAAAACTTTACTATACCAAAAATTCTTTTTTGTTTTTTATAAAAAGTATACCTAATGAATCCTCAAAAAAAAAAAACCAATTTCAAATTATACACTAACATTTATTTATAAATTACAATATTTACATAAGAAATAAATAAATAATTATCAATACAAACCAATAAAGACCGTATTAAACATTTTGAAGATAGCCATAAAAAAAATACATTTATAAATGTGTTTAAATTCTATTAAAAATTATTGATCGATCAAATTGTTAACTATCACCAACTATTTTTATTTGAGTTGATCTATTTACAAGAACCCAACTTTGAAAAAATATCAAATGTTCGAAAAAAAATTAGATCGAAAGAAACTTGTTACTTAATTAAAAAAATAAAATGAAAAAAAAAAAAACACAGGGATGCAAAAATTTGTTTCATATCTCAAAAAATCAATTTTTTCTCCAATTTGAATGAAATAAGATTATTGTTATTTATTGAAAAATTTTAACTTAGTTAAAAATTGTATATTTTAGTTGAATTTAATGATTTTTTTGATAAGGTATCATAAAAAAATTAATAAATACTAATTATTGAAATATAAAATTCATTTTAAATATAAATTTGGCCATCTCAGAATTCAAAAAATAGAATTAAAGCAAATTATTTTAATTTTCATTTTTTCTAAATAAAATTTTTTTACAAGAGATTTTTTGACAGGTTAAATAAAAAAACAAAACATTTAATCATCTTTGGAAGGTTTTTAAAACTTCAGTTACATTTAGAAAAAAATAAGTTAATTTTGTAATTATTAACTATTTAAAGTTGAATTTTCAGATGATATCATTGCCCCAATGATTCAAGTGATGATTTTTTACTTTGAGAGTTGAAAGGTGGATTTCACCTAAAAATTACTACCCAAAAAAACTCTAAATAAGTAACTCGGTAAAAATTTGATTAGAAAATGACATGATTTTTTTTTTTTTGTAGAATAAAATTAACTTTGTTTTTGATGTATAATTTCTGGATTTAATCACCTTAATTTTTATTTCAAATACAATTATAAAGATAAACATAAAAAATAAACAAAAAGACTAAAATGAAAAATAATTTAAATTAAAAAAAAACGGGAAATTAGCTTTTAAGATTTTGGATATAGGAAATCGATTTTAAAATCTTATCTTGTCTTGTCTAATGTCAATATATTTTCCCTATACTAAAAAAAAAAAAAGAAAAACCATCAAAAAATAAATTGAACAAGAAACTTTCCTTAAATTATATGAATAAAATAAAGCCTAAACCTAAATAATTAAAATTTATTTTTTTTCTTTCAAAATATATCTTGGTTGGTTTTTCTATTTTAGATATAAAAGATTTTATAAATATTTTAATTTACAAAAAACTGAAAAAAAAAGATTTTTTTGAGTTTTTTAGTATCTTTCTGAATAAGAATTTTGAAAAAAAAAAAATTGCTGTAGTGATTGTTGATAAAAGGGTATCTTAAAAGCGGGTTTACAAACAAAAAAAACAATAACTGACTATTCCAAAAAATAATTATTAAACATCACATATCAACCAAACAATTTTTTATCGAACTAAAATAGAATTTATATCTTTAGATCTCTTCTAGAAAGAGAGTAAAATTTTCATTTCTCCTTCCTCTCTTGGAATAACCGTAAAGTTTTTCACACTCTTATTGTAGGATCGAGCATACTAAAAGTATGACAATTTGAGCTAGTTGATCTTGGACAGACAAAGGATATTTTAAAAGTGATTTCCACTACATTGATAAGAAAACGAAGATGATAAGAAGAAAAACTATTAATTATTATTTTTTCTCTTGATCAACTAGTATATTTGTCACTCTGTTTGTAAAAACATTTTTACAAAAAAGTTATTCTAAAATAAACAATTCGTAAAAGTAAGAAGCTCGTTTTTAACAAAACCAATTTTTAAGTACCATAATATACTGTCCGTTTAATCTTCTAAATAAAGTTAAAAATACCTTAAATTTTTTTCTTCTCAAATAATTCATTTTTTCTCAAAACCTAATTTCACAAGGGATCTTTTCACCAAGTAAAAATTATCTTTCTCTCTTTTTTTTTTTAATCTAGATATTAAACTATCACTCTTAATAACCTTTTTTTATTTTAACAGTGTTTTCGATCTACAACCTCGCTTTTTTTCTAATTATTTTTGCCTATGTTCAAACCAACGAAACAAGCAATTTAAATCTTTATCCACAAAAACCAATCACCGATTTAGAATTTAAACAAGGAAACAAGATTTACTTTAACATCCACGGACTTAAACCAAATTCAAATTATGAAATCAAAATTTCATATCCAGCAACAGTATGAATTGTTCTCTTGTTTCTTATTGTTTTTCTCTTTTTAATTGTTCATCGTTGATTTAAGGATCCACAAATTTAAAAGCAAACTTCAACTTAATTTTCAATCCTTATTAGTCTAATCCTTTCGAAGTGTAAAACTTCTTTCCTTTCAAAATTGATCAGTTCTGTTAATTATATTTAGTTTCCTGAGAATTGTCAACCAAGCAAAATCAAAACAATTTATTTTGAATAACAAAATGAAGTAATCGAAACCAAAACACAAACCTTTTTAAGGTTTACGGCCCCTGAAATGGGAAAAAAGAACTATTTGTTTATTCTTGTAATTACCAACTTATCTATATCTTTTCATACCACCATTTATCAAAAGGCAAAAAAATATTCTATTCAAAAAAAGAAGAAATCTGTCAAAATTATCAATATTTTATTTTGCGATCCAAAATTTAACATCTTTTTCATTTATTGATCTGTTCAAAATAAAAAAGAAATTTCTATTTGTTTTCTTTATTGTTTTACCCAAAATAAGAAATTTCCATCGAACCCTTGACAAATTTTCAAAGAAGCGGCTAAAATGTTGATAAAAATTTTTTTTATTAATTTAAAAACAATAACAAAAAACAAAACTGAGTTTTTGTTCTTCACTTAACTTCATTAAAAAAAAATTAAAAAAATGATCCAGAACCATCCCAATTAGGTTTTTGTCTTGAATATTAAGACCAAGAGTTTGGAAGTACTTGTTGATTCTATTCGAATAAAATTATTTCTTAGTTTAAAATATTGATCCTTTTCTTATGTTTATTTTTTTCTAACCAATATATCGAGTATGTTTGTTGTTCCTATTATAATTTCTACTTCTTGAAGGCTTTGAATCTTGTTCGTTTGTTATTTTTGTGTTTTTTAAAAATTAATATATTGTTTCTCATTTGATACTTTTTGTTGTTATTAATATAACTTCTTCTAACACTTGAAAATTGGATCATTACTTTGGAATTTTTTCTTTTACTTTTTTTATTGGGTTGATTTTTTTTTGTTTTTTTGTTCATGAGAGAATTTTGGTTCTTTCTTTTTTTTTAATTCCTTTTCATTTTTTTTCTGAAGTCTTTTTTACTTTTAATTCTTTTATGAATTGTGTTCTCGAAAAGATAATTTTTTTTAATAAAAAAATAATAAAAAAAGATTTTTTTTAAATTGGAATTTTCGAAATGGGAACTTTGCTTAAAAAATTGAAAACCATTTAGGTTATCTTTCTAAATCGAAAAAACATAGTAGTACTTTTTTCATTTACAAAATTTTCGAAAATTACAAAGAACATTTTTTTTTAAATTAAAAACATCTTTTTTATTTTTGGAAAGTTGACAGGCTTATTTTTATTTTCAAATGCCAAACTAAAAAGACAATTCAAATAACTCTTTCTCTAATCCCTCGATTTCTGAAACTGACTTTTTAAGAATTTTTTAAAAAAATGGAAATAAAACAAAAATTTTGAAAAAAAATTCTCAATATCAAAACTTCAATTCCTCGTTTATTATTAAGTATCCCTGAATATTGGGTACTTGTATTATCAAATTCTGATTTTGGAAACCAATTTTTAAAAAATTTCTTTTCGATCAACCTTTAAAATTCATAAAAAGTTACAGATCGATCAACTAAGAACCCAAATAACAAGACTTTACACAAGTGAATGTTTTTTTTTTTTTTTTTTTTTTACCATTTAAGTTACTGTAACCCTTAAGGGTCTAATAACAATATAAAAAATATTATAGTAAAATTTAATTGCAAATTCAAAACATTTTTAGTGTATCTTGAAGGGTATATTGTTAATTTTCAAATTTGGTCAAATTTCACAATTGGTAAAATTGAATTTTTTCATATTTTTGAAGAGTTTCTCAATTATCCCCATCGGTACGAAAGCTTGCAATGAGTTTTTAATGATTGTGAGAGGAAAAATCAAAAAGGTTATTTTTTGATTAGTAGTATTTTATTACTTAAATTGTAGAAAATCCAAAATGTTGAAATCATCAATACTAAATATTTGTTCAAACCCCAATTTTAAACACCAAAGTTTAGTGAAATTTTTTACTACTTAAAACAAATGAAATGTTTGATTCCCTTCTTAATTATTTTTAAAAAATAATATTGGTCCAAAATACCCAATCATACCATCCAATCCATCCAAATCTACACTATCATGCTCTAACCTACGCTAAAACGCCTTAACTTCCCGCAAAAAAATGCCTTTTTAAATACAATAGATACTAGTTCAATTAGTATTAATATTTCACTTAATTTCATATAGCCAATTTAGGAATATATCTTCAAACAAAGAACATTTATTATGAAATGTAAAAAAAATTCCACACTTTTTTGGAAATACCTTACATTAAACTTAAATATATTAGATTTTATTTCTTTTTATAAAGATTCTCATCGAAGGATCTAAGAAAACGAGAAAAATATCCAACTTAAAAAAAAAAAAGAAAAAATTCTAATATTCAAATAAAATTTCAGTGAATATCTCTAATCCATTGTTCTATGATTACTCTTGAGAAAATGTGTTTCAAATTCATCAAATAAATCAAAATAATGTAAAAATTGGAAGATAAAAATAAAGAAAGAAAGTCTACCATCGAATATTAAGAAAAGATCGCAAATAAATCAAATTTTTATTTAATTTTGATTTACTTTTAGATTAGTAATTTTTATTTTTTTTTTGTTAAATTCTTTTTCATTTTTGTGTGAAAATGACTTGTAATTGAAAACAAAAGATTCTGAATCATTCATTATTCATTGATTAGGATGGTTTTATAAAATTTTATTGATCCATAAACCACTTTATATAATACACTTCCATTAAACTACTGTTTTTTTTTTTTTTTTTTTTGGTGTTGTTGTTATTAGATCTTTGATCGTTTAAATTTTTCATAGAGATTATTAATCTCTATTTCAAAAAAAAAAAAATAAAATTAAAAATATTTTCTTTTGATATGATCATTGTTCAAGATATATCGTATATTATAAATTATATCATTTACCGATAAATTATTTAATTATTTTATTAATTAATTTAAAATCAAAAACAAAAAAAAAAACAAGTTTTCTAAAGTGAATGAATAAAATTTTATTTACTATTTATTTAATTTAATTCATATATATTTCCCTTTTCAATAATTTTCCATTCTTTTTATATAGTTTCCTACAAAGTTTACTTTGGATTTATTATATAAATGTGCATGTAAAACATGTGTAGAATCCAACTCTATGTTGGGTGAAGATACGTGTATTTGTGATACAAAAAAAAACCCAACTAGTAGACAATTATTGGATATTGAAAAAGTCATGTTTGAAACAGATGAAGATTCAAATATATTGGGAATTAATTCGTGTTGTTGTGAAAATTCAAATGAATGCAAAAAATGTTCACCAATAATTTTGGTTGACGGTGTTTATAATAGCATATCACATTTAGAATATGTAGAACAAAGAAACATTCCATTTGACATTGGTAATTCTATTTTTTTTTTTTTTTTTTTAGCATCTAAATATTATTAGTATTTATATCTATATTCTAATCAAAATATTTGAAACTTTTTTAATTTTCCTTTATAATTTATGAATAATTATAGTACTTGAACCACTTGTTGTAAAAGTAATTCCAATAACTGCGATCTCGCTGATTATTTGTGGGGTTATCCTTATCATTATTTCGATTTTTATTACAAAAAAATTTCTTCCATATTTTTCACAATCAAAAAATAAAAAAATATAATTGTTTTCCGTATTTCAAAAAATTACAATCTAAATATTATTTTTTAATTAAAAAAAAAAATTGGATTTTCGTTATTAATATCAAGTTTCATATAAATTAATTAATAATTTTTTTTCATTGTATTTTTTTTTTAATATTTTCTTGTTTGTTGTTATTGTTGTTTTTTTTTAACTGTTTAGGGGTTTATGAAAAAATCTTTTATTTATTTTTATTATTTTTATTATTTAAGGCTCAAGTCACTTACCGTGGATTTTTCCCATACTCAATAATTGTCCTGCAACCAAAAAATGGTATTGCGAAATTGCACCTCTTTTGATGGAGAAAATTTAAATAAAAAAAATAATAATTCGATACGATCTCAATGACAAAAAATTCAATCAAAAAAAAAATCTTTAAAGTTATCTCATTTCCAAAAATTCTAATTTAGAAAAATAAATAAATCATCTTCAAATTCAATAAATTCAAATAACAAAAAATTCAATGAATAAAAAAAAAGTCAATTTACAAAAAAAAAAATTCACCAAATCCGAATTACAAAAATTTAAAATTAAAAAAAAAAAAATTAGTATATTTTATGGCAAAAAAAGTAATTAACCAAAAAAAAAGTTTAAAAGAATTGAAAATTACAAAAAATATAAATTTTGAAAAAAAATTTTTATAAGATTCTGATTTTCAAAAAAGTTAAATTTTTAAAAAAACTAATTAATCTTGTATTATTTTATTTTTCCAAATAATAAAATTTTCAATTGATCAAATAATTAACATATTACTTACAGTTTAAATAGTATCTCAAATAAATTTCTTAATCATCTAATCTTTCAATAATTTTGAGCTAGAATAATTGTAAAATCGAAAATATCATTTTATATTTGTTTGTTTTTAAATTAACTAAAAGAGGATTTTTTTAAAAAAACTTTTTATTTTTAATTCCATAACTCCAATTTAAAATTTATAAACACATTAAAATTCAATCTTTGAAAAAAGAATCTTATTTAAACAATTCTCAAAGAAAAACCAAATTATAACCATCCACTAGTTGAAATGTTAACAATTGTTTATAAATTACAATACTTATAAAAACAAAAAATAAATAATTATCAATACAAATAAATAGGGTGTGCTAAAAATTTTGGAGGAAGAAAAACAAAAAAAAATATATTGAGTAAATTTGTTTAAATTCTATTAGAAATATTGATCGATCAAATGGTTAGATACCATCAACTAATTTTATTTGAGTTCTCGATTTTTGAAAAATATGAAAATTATTTTTTCATATTTTAGTTTTTTTGGTTTGCATTTCATTTTTTGAATTACATAACCTGTTTGGTATCATAAATGATTTTTTCAACGATTGATATTATGTTATAGTTGGGTTCTTCAATATAAAATTTATTTCCAATTTGAATGAAAAGGTATTATTGTGATTCTTTGGGAAGTTTTAACTGTGTTAAAAATTTTGAATTTTAGTTTATTTAATTCAGAAATATACTTTAAGAAATTTAATATGTAAAAAATAAAAATAAAAATAAAAATTAATAAAGCATAAATCTTAATTATTTTGTATATATAAAATTAATCAGATTCAGCAGACTCAGAAGATGATTCGCTAGAATCTGAATTACTATTACTACTTGAACTTGATCCAGAGTCCGAATCAGATTTGGAACTCGAGTCCGATCCAGAACTGGAACTGGAACTGGAACTGGAACTGGAGCTGGAACTGGTTCCGGAACCCGAGCTAGAGCTAGAACTGGAGCTAGAGCTTGATCCAGAACTAGATTTTTCTAATTCGGCTTGCTTTTTCAAATATTCGATTGCAGATACTCGATCTAAATTTTCTCTTAATTGGTTAGTTAAGGCACCTAATTCTATTGAAGTAAAGAAATTGATAGCAAATCTAGTGTTTCTGGGGTCATCTGTAGGGAACAAGCCAGAGAATTGGTGGTAAATCTCGGGGTCTTTAAACATTGAATTAAGTTTTGGTATTCCAAGAAATTCCGCCATTTCTTGAAACATTTCTTTAATAAAAATACGTGAGGAAGCAGTGGTTTCTTCTTTGCTTAAACGTATTCTTGATAAAATCGTTAATGGTATTGATTGCGTTTGTAACAGGTAGGCATAAAATTTTGCAATATTTCTTAAACGGTTAGTTTCGTATCGATGAATTTTACTATACTCTTCGTTAAATAAATCATCAAACATTAACTGCCATTTGACATCTAATTTGCAAAATCTGCTTCCAAGAAGACCATAGAATTTTAAATAAGTTCTTTCTTGAGAACAACATTGAATTATCATATTTGGGATTTCCTTTTCGTCTGATTCCCTGAGTTTTAACTGTAAAAGCTTATGCCCACATTCTTCAAAGCTAGCTGACGACATGATCGTCAGATAAATTGTTCTTCGAATATTAGTTTTGTCGGTGTCCGTCCTATCTTCAATTTTAACTTGTTCTGAATTTTCATTTTTAACTTGATCATATTCATTTTCTGATCCTGATCCTGATCCAGATTCCGATCCGTCTCCAGACCCTGAACTATAATCTTCTGAATTGGAACTTGACTCCGATTCTCCAAGAATTTCTGCTTTAATGGTTTTATATTTTTTTTCATTTTCGTCATAATTTTCATCCAATTTAAAAATATTTAATTGTAACTTTTCATCAAGCTCATCATCAAGCATCAATTCGTGTGTGATTTGATCATCTTCATGGACCAAATTCAATTCTGGGATAACTGAGGGGTATCCTTCAAAGGATTTTTTGCGTACTCCAAAATAATTTTCAATAATATACTGTGTTTTAAAATTTACTTGCTCTTCGTTTAATATCTCTCTTAATTGATCTTCAATGGCACTCAGCCCCTTTGGAATTATCTCAAGTAAAGTCTGCCCTACTTCTTTTAACATTTGAATCGCTACTTCAATACTGTCATCGGTTGGGTTTTCAATCAGGAGCGTAATAATTTGCAATGGCAATAATTCATGACATACTTTTTGATTTACCAGATGTGAAATAAATCTTGAACATGCTATTGCCCTTTGTTTCATATTATGCTTAAAACTTCGAAGAAATTTATTAATCAATCTTGAAAGGATCAATTCCCCAATTTCTGGTAGTTTGGTATTAACTACAGAAATTAATGAAGAATAAATATCAGAAAATTTTGGTGCAGCTTCTTGTGCGGTCATTACTAGAGATAAAAAAGGTTATTAATTACCATTTTTGTTATATATATATATATATATATATATAAGATAAAGAAAGAAAGAAAGAAAGAAAAATAAGTGATATGATATAAAGATAGATTTTAATAAAAGGTAAATTGTTCAAAGTTATGAAAATAATTATCAAATTTAATCTAATTAATGAAAACTCATTTTTGAGTGAAATTATTTTTGGAAATAAAATATTAACAAATATTTAATAAACTTCCAATAAAGGATTACTTTATTTTTATTTTTCATATTATGAATTAAAAAAATTTAATAAATATAAAGTAATTATTTTGAAAAGGTATTAGTTCTCAGAATTTCTTTTCATCATTATTATTTAAGATAGTATTATTAAGCTATTTCCAAAAAAGGAATGGCAAATTTATTTTATAATATCTTTATTAACCCCCGAATTTGAATATAATACTATCCAAATATACAAAACTGTTATACATCGTAAATTGATTCTTAATAATAATTTAATTTGTTTATTGGTGAGGCATTAATTTAAGATATCATTGTTTCTGATTACAATTTTATATCATATATCTTTTAGGTTTGAAAATTGGTGGTTATTTTTTCTTTAATGATCATAAAAAATTTTTTCAAAAGAGGATTAATCTCGATAAATTTTCGAATGGAACGAAAACTTATAACTCTATTTAATTGTTTAAAAATCTTGTGTAACTTTTACATTTTGCCCATTTTTTTATTGAATTTAGCCTTGCACCTCATTTTGTCTCAAAAAATTGTTTATTTTTTTTACATTTTTTCCAAATTTTTTAGATGAACATATTTTGAAATACAAATAATAGGCACTGATTCAATTTGTATTAATAATTCCTCTTAATTTTATATTACCGGTTTGTAATACTTCCACTAAGAAAGATATTTTAGATAAAATATTAAAAAAAAAAAAAAAAAATGAACCACTTTTTGGAAATACTTTATAATATTTATCTAATATAATAATAATGAAAAGAAATTGTGAGAACTAATACCTTTTCAAAATAATTACTTTGTATTTATTAAATCTTTTTAATTAATAAAATGAAAAATAAAAATAAATTACTCATTTATTGGATGTTTATTAATTATTTGAGACAATGATTATTATTTGAGATATTTATTATTATTTTTTATAACTTTGTATTTTGAATATTTTAATAAATTATTTAAAGTTTAATTACACTCCCTTTATTCGACAGTAATCAAAAAAAAAATTCTTGAATTTTATGAAATAAGCCTTGTTTCATTCAAAATGTGATAGGTTTTTGTAAATTATATCAGGATTTTTTTTTTTTTTTGAAAAAATAAGGGTGTTTGAAATATCCCGAAAATACCCTAAATTTTTTTTAATCACTAAAAAACACTTTTTGAACAACTTCGAAGAAATTCTAGTGCACATATACTCAGTTTAATGGTAAAATAACAATTTTACTTTAAGAAAAAAAAATTTTTTTTTTTGAATTTTCTCCTTTAAACCCCTCTGAAAAGTTTTTGGTAACTTTTGAGTATATTTGAGTAACTCCTAGTATTTATTAGGGTAAGCGTATATGTATGCCAGGGTATATTTAGTTTTGGTGTGTATTGTGTTGTGTTGAGTTAGATTTGACCAATTTCTTTTATGGGGTGGGAAGTGAAATAAAGTGTAGCTTGGATCAATTGAGATGGGTATGGGTATGTATTGTACGATTAGATATTACTCGGTTATTTTTGGGTTGTCTTTATTATGACAAAATTATAAATAATGAAGCACAATTAGAAATTGCCATTACAGATACATTTTCTCTCATTTGATAATATCATTTCGAAGTGATCAGAAATGTTACAGTAATCTAAGATACAAATTCCTTTCACACAAAATGGGTTGAATACTATTCCCTAAAATTTGCAATTTTTTGAAGGTTATATTTTTTCAGAAAAAAAAAATGTTCTACCATAAAATTCGTAATTTACTGTTAAACTGAGTATTGGGCACTAGGATTTCTTAGAAGTTGTTCAAAAAGTGTTTTTTAATGGTTATAAAATTTTCGGGTATTTTCGATTTTCGGGTATTTTCAGGGATATTTGATAGATTCAAAAATAAAAATGAGGAAATATCAGCGTAGAACTTTTTACTGTTATTCTTACTCTTTCAACTTTCTATAATTTTTTTTCAAAGAATAAATATTTATTTTTATTTCAAAATATCGAGGTAAGGGTTTGTTACATTTCCTCTTTTCTTAAAAACTTTACACAGATAAAATGCAATCATCTATTCAAATATAATAAAACAATTCAATATAAAATATAATATAATATTAATTTCAAAAAAAATCTAAAATTCAAAATATTTTTTTCCATGGATTATACTTCAATACAATGATATAAAAAACAAAACAAAACAAATCGGTGGCCATTAAACAATTGAGAGTGTTGGAAATTTTGTAACTTTAATATGAAAAGGGTAAATATTAGTTTTATTTTTTCGATTCAGTTATTCTTAAGTCAAAATATAAGTTCAAATAACCTTGAAGATAAAATTTTTGATTAAAGAAATAGCTTTGAAAGAAATGTTTAAATATTTTTTTTTGACTCTTTCAATCAAATAAATATCTGAAAGATATTGGATTGTAATGACAAAATCAAATTAAATTATTTAAATTTAGTAAATAAACAATGTTTATGTTTTTGTAATTTCCATGACAAAGATGATGATTTTGATGATGATGATGATGTTTTCTATATTCTTTTTTTTGTTTCTTGTAATTTTTGGAAACAGAAATAAAGGAAATATCATCACTAAACCCTGAAATTTAAAAAAATTTATTTACATTCAAGAAAAAGAGTGTCATTAATAAAACCCCGAGATTAACATCTTATCTTAAATGAATATTTTTATTTTTATTTCTTTTGGTACAACTTTAATAAGTGTTCTCTTGTTGAATTATGAATACAAATCAATTCTTTGATTATTTTAATTAATTACAAATATTCTTGCCACAGTAATTTCTCAAAATAGCTGAATTTCATAAATAAGATTAATTGGTAAAAGGAAGATTACTGATAAAATGCAAAGAATTAGAAAATTTTTTTCCACTTTATTTATGGAATCCATTTTCTTTGTTTTTCATTTAAAAGGTAATTAATTTAAAAACGATTTAGATTGAAAGATTGGTGAATAACAATTATGAGTCTATACAAATGAAGAAAAAAAAATTGCCGATCGAATTGTAATAATTTGATATTATGAATAAAAAGGAAAAAAAATTATTTACTTGATCGTATAAATATTCCAGATCCTCGAATTAAATTTTCACTAAAAATTTCAACAATTATATATTTAATATTTGAAACATTTAATTTGTTAATTAATCCATTTATACTTTTATTGAGTGCGTCCCACATCATTCTTTGGTATTCTTTTGTCTGATGATCATTAATTTCTTGTTGAATTTTTTTCAGTTTCCAAGGTGGGACATACAGCCCGTTGTTTAGCATGCCTTTGATTTCCTCTTTTTCTTGTTCTTCTTTCATTTTTTTTTTTTCGATTTTTAATTGTTTTCTTTGTTGTTTTGCTTCTTTTTTTTGTTTTTTTTTGGTTTCATTTTCTTCATCAGAATTTGAATTTGAATTTGAATTTGAGCCTGAACTTGAGCTAGAATTAGAACTTGAATTTGAAAGAGAACTTGATTTTGAATTTGAGGTTTGTTTTTCTTTGGTTTCTTTTTCTTTTTCTTTTTCTTTTCCTTTTTCACTTTCATTTTCTTTTTCTGTTACTTTGACACTGGCATCTTCTTTCTTTTTTTCATTTTCTTTTGATTCATTTTCACTTTGAATTTTCTTTTTATAAGTTTCCAGATATTGCACCAACACTGAGTTATCAACACTAAATTGTTTGTTCCATGAATCCAAAAGATCTTTTGTTGGAGATTCATATTTGTGCTTTTTAATCCAAGAGCCAATATAATTCTTTTGTTCTTCTGTAATTTTACCATCATAGCTTTTACCAATGATTTCGAAACCAGGTAATTGATCACTGTTTTCGTTTGAAGGTGTTTCTTTTCTTTTTCTTGGGTTTGTGTTGGTCATTCTTTTCAAACAAAACAATTATTCAAAATAAAAAAGCAAAAAAATAAAATCATTATTTCTAGTCCTTTTCCAAATAGCTACCATTCCCATAAACAAAGAATATGGATGTTTTTTTATTGATTTTTGTGGTTTAGATTATTCACATTTTCTCTATTATTTCGAAAAATTGAGACACAAATAAGTTTAGATCTAAGTTAAGGGAATAGTCTATATTAAATATTTTTTAGGAAAATTTAATAGAGATTTAGATTTTTTTTTGCCAATTACTTAGATTTGAAATCAAAGTGAAAAACTTCTTAGTATAGTAATTAAATCTTACTAAATGACATTCATTAAATTTAGTTATTGTTTTTATAGAAATAAAAAATTTTTCCATTTTTTCACTTTTTTGAAAGTTGCTTTTTTTCGACTTTGTGCAAAAATACAAAAAATAAAAAAAAATATGAGCAAGAAAGCAAAACCTTGTTATGTTTATGGAAGACCTACAAAAAAATAGTTTGAAAAATAAACCTGAAAAGGTTTTTTTGGATTTGCATGAAAAAATAGTTTGATTCGAAAAAAATATACAATATATACTTTACTCTTGATAAAAGATTTTCTTTCTTTTCTTGTACCATTCTTTTTTTTCATGAATCTACTTTTTCAGTTTACACTCTTTGGTTTTTGTTGAATTTGAAGTTTTTTTAAGTGTTCCCAAATTACCATCCCAAAAGTTTTTGTCAGAGTCAAAAAAAATCAAAGAAAAATATAAGAACTATTTTTTGTAAAATTAATTATTGACAAAACAAATTGAGTTCTTTATAGAGTCAAATTAGATGAACAGAAGTGAAAGAGAAAATATTCACTAGTTTTCAATAATTTTTTCGTTTTTAAAAATGAGAATAAATATTATTTTTGAGAAAATAATTAAATCCAAAATTAATCAAAAAATTCTCATCCGTTTAAGATCTTTTTTCAAAAAAAAATTTTTAAAAGTCACTTTTTTTTGCAGAATTGTAAAATTTTAAAAAAACAAGAACAAAAAGTTCTAACATTGAAAAAACCGGTATATTTTCAATTTTAAACATATTTCAAGATAAGGATTCCTTATTTAGTTATTGGTCAAAAAAAAAATTAATAGAGACTAGTCCCTTAAAGAAAATCTCTGAATATTATTTTTTTTATATGGGTCACAATTTAAGGAACACCTATCTTCCTAATTGAGTGGTATGGTTTATGGCGTTGTATATTGTGTTCTGTTGTACTTTTTGTTTAAACAACTTTATGAAAAGATATTGTATTGGGTTTTATTTAATAATCTGTATGTTTTTGAAGAATATGCGGGAAAAAATTAGTCTTCCTTTTGGTATTCGTTCTTTTAAAAATAGGTGTTTTAAAGAAGAGTGTTAAAACTTGTCTATCTTTTTGAAATGGAAAAATAAAAATGAAAAGGAAAGTTGGTATTTTTCCCGTTTAGTCTTCTAATACCAGTAATAGTATTTTTATTTAAAAAATGGTTTTACTTTTAAAAGTGATCTTAAATCAAAAGAAGTGTGTAGTAAACGCACTTATTAAAACGGATTGAAATGAGAAATAAAATATTATTTTTGATATTTCTGAAAATATAAAACTTTTCAAAAAGATCAATTTGATATAACTTTTTGACAAATAAAATTCAAATACCAAATTTAATTAATTTTATTGGAAATTATTCATCTATTTTTTTTTATTACAAGATTAAGATACCCCATGAATATTTTCTTTTAGTATATTTGGTATTACTGTGAAAATATATCTAGTGGTACATAAAAAATATGTCTCAAATATTTTTATACTAAAAAAATTAAAAAATCTAATCTTTGTAAACAGTCAGTTTCACTTTTAAGACACAAACTTTTAACACAATTTAAGATACAAAAAAAAATATCTTATTAAGGTACAAAAATTGGAATTTTTTTTTTTTCACAAATTATTTTACTAGAATTCGAATTTTGTTCCTTAATTTAAGATTTTTTTAGTGCTTTAATTTTTGTTAAAATTTTATGACTTAAAAGTGGAACGGTTCTAACAGTTATTGAATTCTTCATTTTACATTCTTCTATTTTTTTGTTCTTATTTTCATAATAAGATTCGTGATTTTATATTTGAAAAATATAAATTAAATTTAAAATACTTTTAGTTAATAATGAAATACCTACTTTACAAAAATAAGTTTGTTTTAATTTTTTTGCTATTAATTTGGAAAAAATCTTAATAGAACTCGGAAAATTGGATTTTCAAACTTTGATTGTTCAATATCTTTTAAAATAATTTTTGATTAAAGAACTTTTATTAATCATCTATGTTTATAATTGGTGTAGTTATTAAAAGGTGATAAATAAGCAAATATTTAATTTTTTTTTAAAAAAAAGTTTTCTTTATTGTGCTGAATATTATTAATATATAATAATTCTCTTATTTCTAGTCCGAATATAAGATTTTTTTAAATCTTATATATTAAGCCAATTAACATATTAACTCCAAATTTCTTATTCAGAAATAAAAACTTCAATTTATTTTATTTTTTGGTAAAGTTCGTTATTAGTGGAATATAAAAAAATAAACACGAAAAGGATCAATTCTTATAACCAAATCAGTATTCAAACTTGAAAATATAATAAATTCAATAAAATAAAAAAAAATTAAATTAACAAAAAAACTTTTTAAAAATTATACCTTCAAAGGTTAAAAAAAATCATAAAATCCAATCAATAGACCAATAATAAAATCAACTGGAATATAAAAGATTTTATTGAAAGATGAAAAAACAATTTCAAGGGTAAATATACGGGGACATTGAATTATATCTGTTGAGAATTTCGTTTGGATTTTGTGGATTGAAAAGAATGTGATAAAATAAAAAGTTTTACCCAATTATTTTATTTTTTAAAAATCTGTTGATAGCTTTTGTTTCGTTTGAGAAATACAAAGAATTTTTTAAAAAATTTCCTTTTATTTCTTAAATTTGAAAAAAATATTTCATTGTATTTTCTTGTGTTTTCTATTTATTCTGAAAATCAATATATTTTTCGAATAAACAGAAAACATCAAGAAAAATGTCATTATCTTTTCAATAATTTAACAGAATTGAGCAAAATCAAAGATTATACTCCATTCTTTTCAAAATAAAAAAAAAAAACTAACGACGGCGGAATACCAATTGTTAATCACCGATTGTGGAATATTTATCCTCCACCGATAATATTTCTATCGGGTTTTTGCTCCTCCTATGTAACAAGGGCATGGATAGTTTTTAATTTGGTCATGCAAATGATAATATTATTATATATATTTTTTTTAATTAATTTTCTTCTCGTTTTTATTTGCTATATTTTCTTTAATTTATTCTTTCTCTAAATAAAAAAATAAAAAACAAATTTTTCAAATCATTGGATATGGGAATAATAATCAGTTTCTAGTAACTTTTAAATAGATTCTAAATGAAAAAAAGTATCTTTAAATACTCTTTTCAATCGTAGAGTATTGAGTATCGATATGAGCATAGTTATTGTATATTACAAAAAAAATATCTAAATAATTTATTTTGTAAAAATGGGGTGTTCAAAAACTAATTTCAATAATACTAATAATAATATTCTGAAAATACTGATGATTTTGATGTTATAAAAAAAATGTCAATATTCCTCTAATATTTAAATTTCCTCCCACAAAGGTGATATTTAGGCCTTAAGAGATATAATTTTTCATTTAAAAGTTATTTAGTGTTGATAAAACCCAGTTATTAATTCCTTGGTTCAATAATTGGTGTATTAGTATTTTTTTTATCTTCTGTGTATGAAGAATGGATTTCAAACCTTTTATTGGGTTCTTTTTCAATAATTAGATCAATTATTTTTTTTTTTCAAAAATCTGTTTTTTTTAAAAATTCTTTCAAAAAGTTTCCGAGTAAACACCAACAGTTTGTTTTTACCCGTTAAACTTTTTGAAAATTAATATTTAATAAATTATATATGCCGAATTCATTTTTCGTAAATAAATCTTTTATCTTTAAAATACTATATCAAAACTCAAAGAATGGATTTTTTTATCCAAACCTTTAATTTTGTTTGTTTTATAGAATTCAGAAAAGAATAAATTGGATCCCAAGAAATTAAAAAAACACAAATCTAAACCAAAATTCTAGATTTGTATTATTTATTTGTTGAGAAAAACATTTCGCTTCATTTTTTTCATTTTTTACTGTTAACAAAAAAAAAAAATAAATATCATTTTTTAGTTTAACTTTTTCTAATTTCAGAAATCACTTTAAATAGAAATAACATAATAAATTTACTTTACTTTTAAGTTAATAATTCCAAACACAAATCTTTATAAAAAAAAAAAAAAAAAAAATGAAATTAATTTTCTTCGTTAAAAGTTAAATACCAAGTAAAAAAAAAAAAAAAAAAAGATCTCGTTTAATGTATAAGTTAGTGTTTGAATGTTGACAAAAATCAAATTTTCATATTTTAAGGGCAAAGTTGTAATAAACTAATTTATCTTTTAATTTTTAAATAATAAAGTCCAATGTGTTAATAATTAAACTAAAAAATAACTCAGTTCAAGAAAAATATTATTTTTAACAGTTTAAAAAAATATTATTTTAAACAGTTTAATTATTCTCGTTAAATATTTTATTTAAATTCTCGAAAATTGTAACTTTATTTTTTAAAAATAGAAAAAAAAAAAAAAAAAAAAAAAAATTTAATAAACAAAGAAAATATTAGTAGAATCATGAATTAATATTATTATTATTATGTATTCGTTTTCTGAGATATATAAAAAATTTAAAAAATAAAGAAAAAAGATAAATTTCGAAAGCAAAAAAAAAATAAGTTTTTCAAATTATGTATCTCTAATAATAATAATTTTTTTTTTTGATCGTTAAAATGAAAAAAAATAACAAGTCCGATAGAGATATATTAAAAAAAAACAAATTTATTAAAAAAAAAAAAAAAAAACAACTCAAACTTATAATTCTTCAACTTTATCTTCATCTTCATCTTCTTCTTCACTAGATGATGAGGATGTGGATGTGGATCCTTCATCTGCTAAGGCAGCCCAATCAGAACCAGATTTAAGTTCCTGTGCTTCTCCAGTTGATAAACTTGGTGGTATAATCTTGAAATAATCTTTAGATACTGATGGCCAAAGGAGATATACCATACTTATAAATGCAAGAAAATCTACGGTATAAGTAAATCCACTCATAAACTAATTAATGAAAATTGTATTAAAATTATAAATAAAACAGGTAAAAAAAAAAAAAAATGAGAATAAAATTTGGCAATGATCAACATTTATAAAAAAAAAAAAAAATTAATAAATACTTTTTCTCTATAAAGACCATTAATGCCAAAACTAATAAATACGAAAAGAGGAACTAATCCTAACCAAATACCAAAAATGAACATAAGTTTTTTAAAGAAAGCCTTTTTGTCTTCATTTGCTTCATTTTTGTATGATTTAATAGCGAAAAATAAGAAAATTCCTAAAATACCTAAACGGAATATCAAGAGCATTATTCCTGGAACGGCTTCAAATACAATAAATTGTGTTCCATAATCGATTACTGCGTAAGCGGAAATTATTAAAATAATAAAAAGTATTAAAAATACTATTGATCCAATTAATAGTGATTTTTTATATGGTATGTTTCTAACAGTAATTGTCCAACCAAGTGCAATTGCAATAATAATTAAGAAAAATCCTATTTGTGAAATTACTTCAACAACTGTGATTATTAATTTATTTTTAATAGTAATTTATTTTTAAAAAAACATCAAATAAAGTAAAAAAAAAAAAAAAAGAAATTTATTAGTATGAGAATTAAAATTTGAAATTTGACAGGTAAAATCAAATTAATTTATTATTATAATATATTTTTGATAAAAAGAATCTATTTATATCTGTTTATTTTTTTTTTCCAATTCATTTCGTTATTGATATATAAAAATAAAAAATTCCATCACAATTAGATAGATGGTATATCACTTAAAAAACAGGAAATTTTTTTTTTATGGTTGAAGAATTTTTTCATTTTTGGATTTTGATTCGTTACAATTTATTTTGGATTTTTTATTTCATTTTAAAGTGGAATTTTGAAATTAAATTTTTTAATTTTTTTCTCAAAATTTATTAAATATGTTTGTTTCAGCCAGTTAGTTTTCCAAAAATAATAATAACGATAATTATCAATCGTTTATTCGCCATAAAAACATAATTAAAAATAAGTTAGATCTTTTAAATTTTGTCTGTTTTTTTTTCAAAGTTGAAATTTTTAATTTTAATAGTTGATACTCCTCTAATATTGCAAAATAACGAATATTCCAAATTTTTTTTTTATTAAAGGATTCATTTTTAATGTGTTTGGATTCTTTCTGTTCAATAATTTTGGAAAAAAAATATATGTACTGAAAGGTTTAATTTAAAAGTTTTTTCAGTTTATCCTTTTTTTTTTTCAAAGATTAAATGACTTTTATATCGATTGAATTTAAATCAAACCTTCATAATCTTTCAAAAAAAAATTGATATTAATTTTTTTTTTTTTCACAATGAAAAAGTATTTTTAATGAAAAAAAAATGTATTTTATCTAGTATGAAAAGGTATATTTTACCTCTATTAAAACTCTTACTCAAAAATCAATTTAATTTTAAATCACAGAAATCACAGAAATCACAGAAATCACAGAAATCACAGAAACCCAAAATCTTCTATTTTATGAAAATTTGAAAGTTTAAGATTTTTCTGACACCTTGTGTAACTATTTTAATCTTCGATAAAACACCAAAGTGACTAAATGGACTCAGAAGAAATAAAAATCAAAAAGTTTTCAAAATTTGAGATGATGGTTTGTGTGATTTCTGTGATTTCTGTGATTTCTGCTATTTCTGTGATTGTTTTTTCAAAAAGTAATGAAAATTTTCTCTATACTTTTGAACTTTTATAAAATGAAGATCTTATAAGATCTTGGTTTTTTTTTTTGTTTTTGAGTTTTATTTGTCAATAGAAGCCTAATTTTTTGAAAGCTCTACTAAAAGTAATTTTGAAGAAAAATTTATTTAATTTAAAAATTATTAATTCTTATCTGATTATATTATTATTTAACACTAGAAAAAACTTCATTCTATTTTTATTTATTTTTTAATAGCACTTGGAAAATTTTTAAACTGGTTTCGATTACAACCCTTTCAAATAATTAATATTTATTCAAATTTTTGTTTTAAAATTGCTGATAAATAAATTAGAAATTAGCACTTTTTTTCATCTCATTTATTAAAACCAATGTAATTAATATTCGGGTCATTATATTGTACACCCATTAAGAACCTATGAATAGGAAATTATTTTTTTCTCTCATTTCAAGTTTGATTCAAAAACTGATTTAAATAGTTCTTATTCCGAATATTTATGAATAATTTATAGTTTCTGTAACTTTATTCTCGAGGTTTTTGTTTGAATTTTAAGATTCTAAATTTTGTTGTAAAAACAATAAATAAAAAGCTATTAAAAAAAATTGTTTTTTTTTTTTTTTTTTCCTTATACTACTTGAAGAGAGAGATTAATCAATTTTAAATGAATTGAAAATTTTTTTTTTTATCTTTTTTATTTAAATCAATTGACTAGAAAAAAGGTAACCAGTTCGAAAATACAATTATATCTTGGATTTTATAAAAAATTTCTTGAATTAATGAGAGATAGTTATAAAAATAAAAAAAAAAATATTAATAAAGTATTAATAGATTGTAAATTCAGCAAAACTAAAAAATATTTTCATAAAATTCAAAGGTTTAATTGATTATCAGTTTGTTTATTTTGTTTATTTTTTTTATTTTTTATTTTTTTTATTTTTTTTATTTTTTCAATTGGCCTTAATATATGTGTTTAAATAAAGTGATAGATTTAAAACTCACAAACGTATTTTAAAGAAAAATCATTTTTATTCGAAATTGAAAATTTTAATTTATAGATTTCTATTAAAAAAAAATCCCTTTTTCTTCGAAATTTTCTGAAAGTCCTCTTTTGTGAGCTTTCAAAATATATTTATTAATAAATAAAAAAAAAAAAAGGGTAAAATAAAATTGAGATATTTTGGATGGAATTCTTTTGGATTAATTTCAAAATTGAAATAAGTTACTTCATCTAACAAAGATTGCATAAAAGAAAGTGTTATTTTTAACTTGAAATATTTTAATAAAAAAAATGTATTTATTTGAAGATACCATTATTAATTTTTTAGGACTATATTGTAATATCAAAAATACACAAAATTTTAAGCACATAAAATATTACTTTGTAACTAGTGGGTTGTGTTCCTTAGGTTTAATTTCTCCCATGTAATTTATTTTTATATTGCAAATATTAATCAAAAATTAATCAAAAATATTAAAAATTACATGGATAAACCGAGAAACTATTATTTACCTTTTGTCAATATTGTTTATTGATCATAAAGGATCGATCGATTTGTCAATCAAATTAAAATAAAGTACAATAAAAATCTTGATCTAATCCTTGACTGAATTAATTATCTTTTTTGTTGTTTTTTAAAAAAAATTACATTTTTTTCACAAAATCTATTTTTGAAAAAAACAAAATTTTTCTTTATAAAAATATCATTGAATTAGTCTAAAAGCCATCAACTATTATATCGCGATTTAACTTTTCATCACGAAGTTTTGGCATTTATCACACTTTTTAGACAATTTACGTGATTTTATAGAATATAGCGATTTTTGAGATTATCTGTGATAAAATTTAATCGCGATTTTCTGATATAATATGGCGATTTGATAAAAATAATCGCGATTTTCGAAACGTTATCGTGATTTTTGAAACTTAATCGTGACTTGACAAGGATAGTGTCAAATATTCTAATTATTAGAAATTTATTGAAAACTTGACTATTTTTGCGATCTCCAAAACCACACAAACAATTTCGATAAGAAAGTAGATTTAAATTGTATTTATTGGATCGATTGAAAATAATATAATGAATTATTATTAAAAGTTAATTGGTTTCTTCTTTTTATTGATTTTACTTTTCGTTTTCAGGTTCTTTTAATGTTCCCAATGAAAACCCGTGTTTAACTTTTTTTCCACAACGGTAACTCAATTTTTGAAAAAAAAAATATTTTGATTGGTACAGCTGTTTTAAAAAAACTGAGGACTTTTTGTAAAAACTTTTTGAAAGTTTTCTATTTAAATAAAGCGAAAACTTTTTCAGAATTAAAAATTTTTTGAAAGTTTTCTATTTTAATAAAGTGTGAAAATCATACTTTAAATGAGGTGTAGATGTTGTAGTCTGAAATAAATCACTTTTTTTAAAAAAAGTTCTAACTTTATTAAAACGGAAAAATTTAAAAAAGTTATAATTCTAGCAATATCATAAAAAAAAAAAAGTACTCACTTTTTTAAAATGGCTGTAATAAGAATCACCATAATTTTGTTTATTCCTTTTATGAAAAATCAATTTTTAAGAATTGTAGTTTGCAATTTTTGAAAAAAAGAAAAAAAAAAAAAAATATTACTTGCTGCTAAAACAATTAACCCTGGTGATCCAATTCCATTTTGAGCAAATGATCCAAAATGGACTAAATTCATTAACAAAGCAGCAGTTCGTAAAATTAATACATATAAAAAGAACCTAAGAATCTATTATAAATAAAAAAAATAAGAAAAAAAGTTTGTGATCAAAATAAGCTGTTAAATCAAAGCAAGACTTAATTAAGGTAAAATAATATATTACTGGGTGAAAGTCGCCAGTTCTTTGTAATTTAACAGAAACAAATAATTGAACCAAACAAAGGATTGTGAAGAAAATGAAATAAACAATATTTAATGCAAGTAACCCTATTAGTTATATTTATTAAAATTAGTACAAAAAGAGAAAATTACATTGATTTAAAGATCTTTGAAAAAAAAAATAACAAGCATTTGAAAAAAAAAAAAAAAATATTCATAAGGATTGGACTTTAAATTGGTAACCATGAGACACCTTATTGAGTAAAATATTTTGTAATTATTTTTCTAGAAACCATTCCATTAATGGTTTAAATTCTGCCACTTTTTCATTCACAAAATTTATTGAATAAATTGGAAGAATGAAAGAAAAAAAAGAAAAAGTGAAAATTTAATGAAATGATTACCTTGTTGTTCACAACTAAATTCTTGGGAATATTTCCCAACCATTGGGTTCCAAAGATGAACATCCATTTTTGTAATCTCAATGCTTTTGGCGCTACAGTCTGAGAGAGAAAAATACCACATATGGCTTTCTTTGACGTCCTTAAATGTTTCGGTTTCTTGGAAGTGGCTAGTTATAGTTCGTGTATTTTTAGCTTTTGAGTTTTTTTTTGCACACGAGTCTTTAGAGCTTCCTACATCATCCCAAGAACCCTTTTGATCATCAAAAAATTCTACTGTTAAAGAGTTTTTGGTTTCCATCACAAAAGTCAAATTTCCGTATTCTAAATTGAGTTGTTTTGTGTTTAGTTCATGAGTGAAAAAGGCAAATAAGGTTAAAAAGAATAAATAAAAAAAAAAAAAAAAAAGAGAAAAAAATTAAAAAGAAATTAAAAGGATCATTTTAATTTGTTTGTTGATTAAACAAAGAGAGAAATTTGAATATTTTGTCAAAAGTGTATTTCAGAAATTTATTTTTTTGGCGAATTGTTTTTTTAAAAAAAAAAAAAAAAAAAAAATTAAAAAAAGAAAATTAAATTCAATGAAAAGATATGGTGGGAAGTTTTTAAAAATAAAAAAACAAAATTTTCTTGGTTTTTTTTTTTATTTTACTTTATTTGGTTGTTTGTTTAAACTCTTTTTCCCAAATTTTTTTTGAAAAAAAAAAAATTTTTATTTTAGCTTGAAAAGAAAAAGAAGTAGTCTTTAAAATCATGTAGAAAATTAATTCTCCATTACTTTTTTTTTTCTTTTTGTTTTTTCAAAAACTCAGGATACAAAAACAAGCAAAAAAAAAAAAAAAAAAAAAAAAAGAAAAAAGTTCAAATTTCCCATTTAAATTATTGATTGGTTGTTTGTTTTGTTATCTTAATTTAAAAGATTTTGGAAAAAGATCGTACGCTTGCTACTTTTGATAAAACAAAACTTTGTAAAATAATCCCAATTTGAGGAGCGTTTCCAGCTTCCTTGTAAACGAAGTGCTGAGCCTTGATTCGCAGTGATTAAAAAAATCAAAGAAATTACTAAAACAGCCTTAAGGTACTTTGTCATTTTTCTAATTAGAAATAGAAGAATACACCACTTTTATAACTTGAAAAAAATGTTTTGTTATTTTGTCCGATTTGAAATTATATCGTAAAAAAAGTCAATTGTTTGTTGAATATAACAAGAACTAAAATAAATTATAATTTAACTGTGGGACGGTTATTTTGGAAATTTGGATTGAGAAAAATAAACATTCATATTTTTTGTTTGGAAATTTGAATTTTACTCTTTGGAATTGGTAAAAATAACTTTTACACGATCTAACTGTTTTTAATATTTTTCTGAAAAATCTATGATGATTTCAATTTTCTTCTTTTTTTTAAATGATTTTTTTCCGTTAATTTCATTTTTTTTAGAAAACTAAAGAACAAACCTGAAGAATGTAAGGTGGCGTTTATCAGAAACAAACACAAACTATTTCTTGTTTATATACTCAATAAAGTATAGGTTGTGAAAAATATAAGAAAAGAAGTTTATATTTTTGTTTCTGAGAAAAATTAATGAGAATTTTTTTACTAACAAGCTTTTTTTCAAATACAATTGGTGTGAAACTTTTAGTGTACGTAAATTTCTTTAGTGGCAAATTACTCTGGTTGACTTTACAACTGTATACAATTTGAAAAACACTTTTAAGGGAGCTAAACCATCTTTAAAAAACATTTTCACTTTTCCCTGAAATCCAAAAGAGATCTAAAAGAATAATTTATATCAAGAACAAAAAACATTGCTTAAGGACTACTTTTTTAGGTGAAAGTAGCGAAATAATGCATAGCATCACCCTTGGATAAGTTATGTAATCCAAGTAATATTTATCCAAGTAGAATTTCTTTTAGAAAAAATGTGAAATTTTCACAATTTCAACAATTTTCACAATTTTTACCTTGGTAGATCATGTTTAAATTTTGATTTTAATATTTTAGAATTTCCATTTCAACTTTCCGAACTCACACAATTTTCTAGAGCTGTTCTACATCTTTTATAAATTCACTTTTAAAAGTTTGAAATGTTTCAAAATTTGAAATGCACTTGAAAATCACTAAAAGCCATTTTTTGCAATTATTTTTTTTTGTTATTTAAAATTTTACTTTTCATTGAAAAACAAAGAAAAATAAACTTCGTGAAAAGATAAAGATGACATAAAATGTTCTTTTTTTTTTTTTGTCCAATTTCTTCTGTGTGAAGAATTTTTTTGAGAAGTGAAAGTAAAATAACACAATTACCCCCCCCCCCCCCCCCCAGGGTGGGGACGTAGTCCTTAAATACAAGATTTTTATTCTTTTTCTTTTTAAAACCTGAAACTAAAAATTTAATAAAACCAAAAATTGAATCAAAAAAATGCTGAAAAAATTGAAAAATGAAAGATTCAGCTCTGAATTAATTTGACTATTTTCACAAATAGAGCAATGAATGGTGTTTTGGTTTCAAAGTTTCAATATCTGGTGTCACTCAAAAAATATTTTTTCAGTAAGGTTAACACAATTAAAAATTTTCAAAAATGGTAAAATGTACTTACTCCCTTAAAAAATGGAGAAAAAAATTCGAAAAATATCCATACAATTCAATTCATATTTAAAATTTTTACATTTTCTAACAAACAGTTAACCTTCAAAATGGATTTTGTTGTAGATATACTATTGGTCACTTAACTAGATGTTGTATCAGAACAAGATTAAAAAAAATACACAAGCTTGGTTTGTAACGAAGATTCTTGATTTTCATCCAATGATTTGGGTGTTTGTTGTTTTCTATTTTTATAATTGTTTTTTTTTTTAGTTAGTAGAAATTCAATATTGCCTCTTTTATTTTTACTGATAATAATCAAAAAAAATTATATAAGTGAATCAAAAAGAATCAATGTGAGGAATTTTTCTCCCTTATAATTGAAATTCTTGGAAAATAAAACTGATGAAAATCTTTCATTCTACAAAGTTTATTATTTAAAGACTATTGGTTGCAAAACATATGAAACAAAATTTATATTCAGCTTTCCCAAAGAAAGATAATAAAAATCATGAAACATTTCAAATTTCTAGTTCTTAAAATCATCTAAAATTAGTAATTTTCCCTTTTAAAATTGAGAACTTTGATAACTGTTGTGGAAAAAAAAGTGAAACACGGTTTTTAATTGGGAACACTACTGAAAATTTTAATCTTTTTATTTAACAATTAACAGAATAACAAACCTTTTTTGGGACTCAAAGATATTTTACAAAAAAATACCAGTCTTCTAATAAAAATGTATTCATTGTAAAAGTGTATTTCATTTTTTTTTCAAATTTTAAAATTAAAATCAGAATTTAAGTTACAATTTCTAATCTCATTTTTTCAAGGCAACAATGTCAAACATTTTGAACAACAAACATTTGCTTGAAGAAAAAGAAGAATTAGAAAAAATAATCTCCGATCTACCGAAAACAGTGGGAACAATAGAGGTATTAAAGGAGTGTTCGCAAAAGTTTTCAAAAATAATGGAAAAATATCTTGAAAAACCACAGCTATTGAACCCCATTGCAAGAAAACTTACAGGAGTTTGTTTTCAACTAATTTTATCCAATTTGAAATCAAAAGAAGTAACAGAACAGCTATTTCATATTCTCTATGTATTTTCAAATGTCCAGGGGAGTAAACGCATTTTAAAATATTTCCCACATCAAGTAGAATACCTCGAACCGATTTCAAAATTTTTTTTAGATCTTGAGACAGATCGATCTCTTCAATGGAAATCAAAATACCTTGTTTTGTTATGGTTGTCAATCCTCATTATGAACCCTTTTGATCTTCGCTCTATCGATTCGTCTGGCCAAAAGCTCACCTTAATCGCCCAACTAATTACACGTACAAAGCAGTTCCTTGGAGACTCTGGTCCTGTAAAATTTGCTTCTTCATTTTTCCTCGCAAAATTGTTTATACGCCCAGACATGGTCAGCTCTGCTTTTCCAGAGTTTTTAGATTGGTGTGTCCTTGGAATAAAAAAAAGATCATTTGACACTCAACATTTAGTAAGTTTACACAAATTACCTTCTTTTTTTTCTTTTCTTTCTTCAAAAAAAAAGCGTAACAAGAAAAATCAAAGATTTAAACGATCCTTGCCAAAAATTAATTAAAAAAAAAAAAACACAAAGCAAGTTAAAAACCTTTCGATTTCAAGAATTGTTTCCTTTTTTGGGTTTCTTATTTTTAAATAAATCTTTTACTTGAAATTTTTTATATACAAACATAAGCAACATTTTTTGAGAATAAAACCTTCGTTTTAAATTTTAATGAGACAATATTTCATCTGATTTTACTTTTTTTACGTCTGGAATCTGAGTTTACTTTAGGATTCTTCTTTCACCCAAAATAAACCATAAAAAGAACCACTCAAATAAACAGAGATCACAAACCAAAATCAATTGCTTTGAGAGCTATTATGAGTATAAAAACAAAAACAGAAAAGATAAAGGGAAAATATTTTCCCTTTTGTTAATCAGACACCAGTAAAGAAATGTGGATGAAAATTTCCCATGAAAGTATTCTTTTCCTACGTTTATTTTTGAATTCTAACCTAACCTAACCTTAGACACGTAAATATCCCAAACCTTCCTTTCCATTATTCTTGTTAAATTTGACTTAAAAAAAATAAAATTTTATCTCCAAAAGCCCAATAAGGAAGAATCAAGCAAGACATCAAGAATCTTCATTTTCAATTGATCTTGTGAAGATTTTTGAGTTTTTTCATCCGATTTGAGTAAAAAATATTGGGAAATTGAAAAAAAATTTTCATTTATTAATTGGAAAAATTACAGTGTTGAGAAGTTCATGTTATAATTATTTATATAATTCTCAAAAGCAAAATATACTCTGCTTAATAAAATTGCAAAAGTACATTTTCAAAACATGTAAACGAAAATCTTTAAGAACCCATGATCTAACTTTTAAATTTACATTCTTAACCTTTTTATTTATCATTGTTAAAGCTATTTTGCCTGGGCTGATCAAAAATAAATTTATCCAAATTATTCCATATGTATATATATATATGTGTGTATTTATTTATGTATTTATGTGCAAATTCCTGTATTTTTTTTGGAAAAAAATATTGCATCTTTATTTCAAGGTTAATTTAATTTAATAAAAAAAAAAAAAGAAAAAGAAAAAGAACAACAACAAGAACAAGAAAAAAGAAAGTATCTATTGGAAAAATGTTCTAAAAAAAAAAGAATTTATTGTTAAATCCATTCATGAAAGAATTCCAAAAACTATATTTCAACAATTAAATCACTTCAAAAATCTAAAAATCGATTAGAATTCAATCAAGAACAACCAATTCAAGATTTTTTTAGCCAAAATAAAAATGCTAAAATTACAATAACTAAGTTTCAAATTCTCAAAAATTAAAATAAATATCCTTATACTTTCATGTTCTAATTATTATGGTTCAAGAATTGGCATCATCTGTTTTAATAATTGAGATTTTCATTTGAAAAGGTTCTATAGGAACTGGTCCCAAAAGATATATATATATATATTTTTTATATAATCAGAGAAGGGATTTTCAATAAAAAAGTTCATTTTAAAAGCTAAATACTGATTACAAAAAAATTTTGATAGTAGAACAGGGATATAAGTAATTATTTTTTGAAAAAATATTTTGTTTTCAAAATACAAAATTTGTAACCAAAAACATATTTATTGCCTTTTTTTGGTTTTTAATCAACAATTATCATTTAAAAACCAAAAAAAAAAAAAAAAGTATAGTTTCTTAAGGAAACACTTTAAAAAGTTAATTAAATTAAAGTAGGTTGAGCAAAATTATAATATTATTTCTTTGAAAATACTTTGATAATAAATAAGAAGAAGGTAAATGGATTTTTTTTTTCTCTTTTAATTATTATAAGACTACCGTTTTGAATCCAAGCTTCAAAAATGAAGAGATTTTATTCAGGAAAATATATTTTGAAGAAGGAATGTATTTTTTTCCCCCATATTTGGTAATTAACTTGAATATAAAGGTTTTTTTTTTTGTATTTTTTTTCTGTTTTCCTGTGAGAAGGGAAAAATTCTATTATAAAAAGGAATTATAACTAGTAATATTTTGCATTTTTAATTTTAACAACGTTTTTTTATGAAATTTGTGAAACAAGTTAGATTCAAAAAAGAAGACTTTTTGATTTCTTTTCTCACATTCAATCATTTTTCTATTTACTTTTTTGAAAGCCGCTTATTATGGAAAATTAACTCTTTTTACCAGAATAATATTTTTTTTAATAATTTCTTTGTCAAAAAGTTTCAAAAAAATTGATACAATCATTCTTTATACTAAAAATTCCTGGGCATAAATATAAATAATTTACTTGTAATATTTTCTAAAAAAAGAATTTTATAATTGTGCTTTTTTAATAAATATTAACTTGAAAAAATTCTCAAAGAAAAGTTGTTTATAAATACATATAAAAGAAAAAGAACAATTTGGTCTATTTAAAAAATTTAATTTGATTTTCAAGGTAAAATTATAAAATGTAAAAATAAATTTGAATTTTTAATAAGTGCAAAGTATGAATAAATAAATCAATATATAAAGGATTTTCTCATTTATAAAAAAATTAAAAACAAAAAAATAAAAAACTTTATTTTTTTCACACTAAATTTATTAAATAAAAAATAAAAATAAAAAACTTTAACTAATATTCAATATTATCATCTTTTAAAAAAGGTTTCTGGAATTTTAATGTTTCTTTCATATTTTTTTAAAAGTGGAAAAAGAGAAGAAATTACAAAATATGTCTTTAAATTAATTGAATTTTTACAAGAAATTAAAATTTATGAAATGAAAAATGCTATTCATAGAAAATATTTAATTAAGTTGGTACAAAGATTGGGACTTACACTTCTTAAACCAAGAATTGCTTCTTGGAGATATCAGCGAGGTAAAAGAATTTTATTAAACAATTTTCAATTAAAGATTGATAAAGAAAAAGAAAAAAATGTAGAAGAAGAGGGGAAGGAGAATGAGAAAGAAGAAGAGGAACAATAAGAAGAATTTGAATTGCCAGAAGAAATTGAAGGGGTATTGGGATTGTTACTTGATGGACTAAACGATCGTTCATTTGGATGTAGATATTCCACAGCAAAGGGCATTGCAAGGATTACTAACCGATTACCAAAGGATTTTGCGAATGAAGTGGTCGATTCTGTGCTTGAGTTGTTTTCTAATAAAGAATCCGATAATGGTTGGCATGGGAGTTGTTTAGCGTTGGCAGAACTTGCCAGAAGAGGATTAATTTTACCCAAAAATTTAAAAAGCATTTTCCCCTATTTACTAC
This sequence comes from Anaeramoeba flamelloides, assembly GCA_027625915.1. NCBI lineage: Eukaryota > Anaeramoebidae > Anaeramoeba > Anaeramoeba flamelloides. Next base: position 3,706,289 of record JANTQA010000072.1, read on the forward strand.
AGGCTTTAAAATTTGATGAAATTCGAGGATCATATTCAGTTGGTTCACATGTTAGAGACGCAGCTTCTTATGTTTGCTGGGCATTTGGCAGAGCTTTTGATAAATCAGTAATGAAGGAATTCGTACCTATTTTTGCACCTGCATTAGTTATCAATGCTGTATTTGATCGAGAAATTAATTGTAGAAGAGCTGCAAGTGCAGCCTTTCAAGAAAATGTTGGCCGTCAAGGTATGTATAAATTTTATTAATTTTTTGTAAAAAAAAAAACAATAAAAATACATTTTTTAATCTATTTACTTTCCATTCAGCGAACATAATCAAAAAATAAAGAAATAAAAATAAAATTATATTGTAAAGAAATAATAAATAAATATATATATTTCTAAAAAGATCAAAAAACAATATTTATTTCACATCAAAAAACAATATTTTTATAAACCCCAATCCAAAAATTTGGACACACCCAAAATCAAAAATAGGCAAAAAAAAAACCCAATTTATTGTATTTTCCCAAACCTAATATAAAACAACATTTAAGTTACCCAGTATTATTGTTTTAATAATTAATCATTTTCATCCAAATATAAGAAAAAAATAAAAAACTCAAAAATAAAAATGTGTGTGTCCAAAATAATGAAACGAGCACAACAAAAAATGTATTGGTAAATTTGTTGAAATTTCACCAACAATTGTTGATCGATCAAATGATAAGATACCATCTACCAATTGTATGTTATTTTTCAATTTAACAAACTCAACACTAAGCTTCTATCAACCATTGAAAAAAAAAAATCAGATCTAAAGAAACAGATTACGTAACTGCAAAAAAGGAAATGAAATGAAAACAAAACAAAAAAGACAAAAAATGAAATAGTTTGTGAAATCAAAATTCTTTCCAAATTGAATTTAAAGTGTAGTATTGCTATTCTTCCAACTGTTTAAACTGTGTCCAAAATTTTGGAATATAGTTTAGTTTCTATTATTTACAAAAATATTTACAAGTCCAAAAAAAATAATTCGTAAAAAAAAAAAAAAATACTAAATATAATAGATTATCAACATTCGATTTTTTTTAATATTTATTTGAAGCAATAATAGAAAATTTAAAAAATTCATACATTGTAATTTTATAATAAGCTAAATTTCAAAAATAGGGGCAGATTTTTCATCCTAAAAAAATTTGTTTAATTGTGTTTTTTTTTTAATAATAATGTATTTTACTGAAGTGTTTAGAGATAATAACCAAAATAGATTACTAAATAAAAATATAGTGTAATCACTTTATTGTTTGAAAGGCAAATGAAAAAAGAAAAAAATATTAAAAAAAAAGTTTGCCCCTAATTTTGAAATTTGGTTTATTATTCTAAAAGTTTTTGCTGTTTCTTTTTTTTTTTTTAACAACAAAATTAGTCATAAATAATATATACAAATTATAATTAATTCATAAATTATTATTAATAATTAATATCAAATAAACAATAAAAAAATAATAAAACCACCATTACAACAACTAATAGGTGTATTTCCCCATGGAATTGAAATTTTAACAAAAGCTGATTATTTTACATTATCTAATATTAGGAATTCGTATTTAGATGTTAGTGTATATATTGGGCAATTTAAAGAATATTTATTACCGCTTATTGATCATTTATACCAAACAAAATTATTTAATTTGGATTCGAATATCCGTATTTTAAGTGCGGAAACTTTAAATAAATTTGTAAAATTTGCACCAAATTATTTTTTAGAAAAAATACTTGATTTTCTTTTTGAAAAGTTAAATTCTGCACGTGAATTGAGAATTCGGGATGGGTGTCTTTTTGGAATTTCCAATGTTATTATAGCACTTTCTAAACTTATTAATATTAACGAAAATGAAAAAATTAAAGAATTTAAAAAAAATATTGTCGAATATTTTTCAAAAGCAATGAAATCAAGGTTATTGAAAGGAAAGGGTGGTGAAGTGATGAGAGTGGCATTATGTGAAGTGCTAAAAGGATTGGGCATTGCAAAACTGCAATTTAACTTGGAAGAAATCAAAATTTTCCAAGTATTTTTAGAATCTAATTTGCCATTATCCTCTATCCCAGTCCAAGAAGGAATGATTAAATGCATACCATTTTTTAACCAATTTTATTTTCAGGAGGAGGCTTTTAAATGGGTTGAAACACTCGTTTTCAAATATTTAAAATCAATATTTAATTCCAATAATAGAAATCTTCGTAAAGCTTCTGTATTATCGTTATCTTATTTCCCATCACAGTTATTAGAAAATCATTTTTTAAAAATATTAAAAGTGATACTTTTAAATATTTGTGAAAGAAAAGGTAAAAATAATTTTGGACACAAAATTAAATTAGTGAAATCCAGCAAATTTAATAAAGGATTTGTTCCTATCAAATGTCCCGAGGTTAGGCGTGATTGTATAATATCACTGATACGAATTTTAAAGAAAACGCAAATAAAGCCAATTTTAATAAGAAAACGTAAATTAAATCAAAAAAAAAAGGTTATTCAAAAAAAGGGAAAGAAGGGTAACGTGAAGGGGAAAGGAAGAGGAAGGGGAAAAAAACTAATAATAAAAGAAAAAAATGATGAAAATAATGATAAAAAGATTCAAAAAGGAGAAAATAAAAAACCAATTATAAATAAAGAAAATGAAAAGAAAAGCAAGATCAAAAAGAATGAAAATCAAAATGAAAATCAAAATGAAAATGAAAATGAAAATAAAAATGAAAATAAAAATAAAAATGAAAATAAAAATGAAAACGAGAAGGAAAAAAAAAATGAGAAGGAAATAGAAAAGGAAAAAATTGAAGAAAAAAAAATAATCAAAAAAAAAATCAATAAAAAAGTTAATACAAAGAAAAAAGTAAATAATACTAATAGAGCTAATTTAGTTTCATTAATATTCAATTCATTAATTTTTTCAACCCGGGACTATACTGTTGATAAACGAGGTGACGTTGGTTCATGGGTAAGAAAAGAAGGAATAAAAGGATTAAAAAAATTATTAACTCTATTTCTCAAGGTTGATCCTAAAAAAGAATATTTCTTGATCACTGAAACAAAATTATTATTGACTTTAAGACAAATGATAATTCAGTCTGCGGGCCGAATAGATAATGTTCGAAATTTGGGAGGAACTCTTTTTTCAAAAATAATACATAATGAAAAACTTCAAAACTACCATTCAGATTTAAAGATTATTGCAAATAATTATTTTTCTAATTATAAAGAAATAAATTTTTCAAAAGAAGAAATCAGCTTTCCCTTATTTTCCAAACTTTTCATTTACCCACAATTTCAAAATTGTTTAATTGAAGGATTTGTTTTGAGTTCTGGGGGGTTGTCTCAATCCGTGGCTTTAAATTCATCTGAAAGTTTGATTAATTTTTTAAAAGAAAATCAAAAAAATATTAAACTATTGGACCAGGTATGCAATTCTATCATCAAGTTAGCACAGAGATTTAAAAAAATTGATAGAGTAATAGTTCCTTTGTTCAATACAATGGAGAAAATTCTTTCTTCTAATTGCTTCGACCCCTTAAAAGAATTACAATCAGGCAGAAAATTTGCCAATGATTATTTTTCAATTGTTAAAATGGAATTAAATTCATCTACTAAAATTTCAAAATATTATGGTGCAATTTCTTCTCTCTGTAATTTGTTTGGCTTTGGAAAACAACTACAAATCGAGCTAATTAAATACCTATGTTTAATTTTATCAAATAAATACCCAGTTGTTCGAAAATCCGCTGCTGAACATTTTTATATCAGTCTTTTAACCGAAGAATTATTGGTTTTAGATACAATGGAATTAAATGAAGATGCACAAGAAGAAATTTCTGAAATTTTATCAGATATCGATTGGGATCTAATATCCTTAGAGGAAACAATAAAAAATAGAAATAAAATTTTATCAATTTTAAATTTGCCCATACCAAAAATTATAATTAACAATAATCAGAATAATAATCAGAATAATAATCAAACTGGTACTTATAAAGATTTAGTTCGGGAAATGGGTTTTTAATAAAAAAATATGATAACGAAAATAAATAAAATTATATTTTATGTTTTTTTTTTCTTTATTTTTTTTGAAAATATTTTTTTTTTTTTTTGAAAAATTTAAATCTTTTTTGATTGTATCAATTTGATTAAAAAAAATGAAAAAATATATATTCTTATAATGTACTCATTAAATCATTGGATCGAATTCAATGTATCTTTTAAAGATATTTTTGAAATTCTTTTGTAACCACTTTTTTAATAGTTAATTTTTTTCACTTATTTTTTTTGTAAAAATATCTTATCCTTTTTTTTAGTTGGATTTTGGGATCAAATTAGAAAAAGAAAAATTTGCAAAAAAATTTTATTTTGAAGAGATCTCGCTTTTAGTAATTTATGAGGGTCTGTATGAGCAAATATCATTAAAAATTTAATCTTGTTTTAAAAAATTCAAGAAAAATTAATTTAATATTGAATCCTTGGAGCTCTCAAAAATCGATACCTTTATTTTGTTCTTAAATATTTATTAAATTTACTTGAAATTTAAACAAGTTTGTAATATTTATTTTTTCAAATTTACCAGAAAAACAACCCACTTTTATTATTAAAATATGCTATTTGAAAATATCTCTAATTTTTTTAATTAGAATTATTTAATAGAATTCGTTTTATTAATGTGAAATATTTCACAAATTGAGTAATAATTGCAAAAGGTATTGATAATTTTAATCTTTGGATTATTACTAACCTACTGAAAGCTTTAAGATTGGGATAATTAATTATGGATTATTTAGAAATTATCGAAATAAAAAGTATTTTTTCATTTTATAAATTGAATTTTACAGATTTTAAAAAGTTATTTTGGGTCAATTACAAGTGGGTTGTTTAGTTCTTTTTCTCGCATTTTTTTAGTTAAATCTCAAGAAAAAATTGATTTGAACTGTTTTTTGAAGAAAAAGTTGGTATTTTTTTACAATGTTGAAATAATCATGTTAATTTTTGATATTAATTTTATTTAGAACCGGTTGTTTTTTAAACTTACTGATTTTCTTTTTAATACATATTTTAGTAACACTTACTTCACCAATAATAAGATTTCTTTTTTGGAAAAAAAGAATATCATTGGTTGAAAAAATTAAAAATATGTTTCATTTAGAACTTTTTCAAAAATGAGAAAAATAGATTTCTAAAAAACAATAATTCCTTTTGGAAAATAGCACTAAAAAATATATCTGATTTTGAAGTAATCAAATTTTGACTTCGTTTTTCAATTGTTAAAATATGGTAAAATTTTTTGGATTTGTTCTTTATTTTTAACAAAATATTTTCTAATGTCTCCCAATCCCATAATAAATAAGGAAGATAAAAAAAAAATGGGTACGTCTTCTAAACGGACCAACCTAAAAAATTATTTCAACCAAAAGGATTTCAATAGAATTACAAATTGTCTTTTTTCTGTCAAAATAGGTTATATTTAAAATATATCTAGGAAAAAAAGGCAAAACAAAAAGGGTAACAAATTTACAAAACTTCAAACAATAGTTCCAAATTAACAGGATTAGAAATCTTCGAAAAAGCAATTATTTGAACAAAGAAAGTAAAGAATTTATTTTTTTTATTCAGATTTTTCGCTTAATTTTTTCAGTAACACGAACTTGATCAATTCAAAAATTAACTGAAAAATTATAGACCTTACTAATAGAACAAAACAAAATTTCTTTTCAAGTAGAAAATTTTTTTAATTTCCAAAAAAAAAGAAAAAAAAAATCTAAAGTTAAAATTCCACTTCTGTCAAGCAATCTGCCTTAATGACAAACCTCAATGAAAACAACCCACCATTACTCAAGCCACGAACAGTCTTTCTCTCTGGTACTGTTGATATGAATGCACAGAATCCAAAAGTGAGTTCAATAAAGAACAAACCTACTCGTTTGTTTATGTCCTTCGATTCGAATGGGAGCAATGTATCTACGCTTCCGCCGATTCCCAAAAAGAAAGAAAATCCCAAAACACCACAAACAGAAAACAACAACACAAAACCAAGGCCAAAGCCGGTACCAAGAAGAAGAACAGTATTTGTAAACAAAACTCCACCAAAGGTTCCAAGAAGAAAAACATTTCTAGTTCCGAATGTAAACCACAACCACAACAACTACCCACAACAATCTCTAAATGAGGATCCCCAAAACACCCAAAGCCTCCATCACAACCAAGAAAATCACCACACTCAAAGTTCCAATGAGGGTAAATATAAGATGGGTATTCAAGGCAATTCTGGGCAAATACAAAGTGTTGAAACCAATGTTGTTCGTGATTTTAATCAATTATTTGGAGACAAAGAAAAAAAAAAAAAAAGGAATACTTGGTTAAAAAGAACAAAATCAAAAAGTGAAAAAGACAAACTTAAACAAAAAGAAAACGGGGGATCTCAAAATGAAAATAAAAACAAAGAAAAGGGAAAGGAAAAAAACAAAGACAAAGAAATCAAAACAAAAGATAAGGAAAAAAAAACATCCTTTTTGAAAAACAAATTAAAACTAAAAAAAAAGCCCAAAAGAAGGCCTATCGAAGAAACTAGGATTTTTGGAGTACCCTTACAAGTAGCCATTGAAAGAGAAGGAAGAGACGAAACATCGCCACCTTCCATTATTGAAAAGGCGATCATGTATTTGGAAGAAAAGGGCAAATTCGAAGAAGGGATTTATCGGCTCTCTGGATCCGTTCTTCGGATGAACAATTTAAGAGATCAATTTGATCGAGGCGAAGAAGTTACTCTACAAGGAATTAAGGATCAGAACACAGTAGGCTCTTTAATTAAATTATATTTTCGAGAATTGCCAGAACCAATTCTGGGCGAAAAATATACCCCTCGTTTATCTAAATTGTCTCAGCAATCCGAAGAGATCCAAAAAAAACGTCTAATCCACGTCTACAACAATATCCCAGAGGTCAATAAAGCAGTGCTACGATGGCTATTGCCCCATTTGTATCGTGTTTCCTTACAGTCCGAAAAGAATTTAATGAGAGTGGAAAATCTTGCAATCGTGTTTGCTCCCACTCTACACGTGCCCTTAAAATTGATGGCATTTATGATCACTCATTGGATGGATATCTTGTGTGATGACGAAAACGAAAAAGAACAAAAGAAAAAGAGAATAGAAAAAGAAAACCAACAAAAAGAGAATGTTAACGAGAACGAGAACCAGAACCAGAACCAGAACGAGAACCAGAATGAGAACCAGAACGAGAATGAGATTGAGAACGAGAAAGAGAATCAGAATGAGAATTAAAAATGAAAATTAAAATGTAATTATATTAAAAAACAAAATTTTAAAAAGGAAAACTTTTTTCAAATAAAACACTATTAATTTAGGAAAAATAAACTTTTATTTGGTTTTCAAATAATTTGTTAATTTTTCACTATTTTCAAATTTCTTGTTAATTTTTTACTGTTTTCAAAGATTCTGCTTTAATATACAATATTGAAGTAATGAAGATCAGTTCTATTAAAATTTATTTTTTTGGTTGATTTTTTAAAATGCAAAAAAAATTATTTTGATAATTGGGATAATTATCAATATTAGATTTTTATAATAAATCGATAAATTTGCGAATATATTAACTTTTTATTAATTATATATGTGTAGTTGATTTGAAATTTTTATGTTTTTTACTAAAATTATTAAAGATTTGTCAAAATATACAAAATTCATAATAATCTTCAATTAATTGACTCTAAAAATTTCTAATTATCTAAAAAAAGCAAGTAACAAAAATTTAGTAATATTTTTTTTGATGATTTTTTTTTTCTCAAATTGACTTAAAAATACAATTCACCCAAAAAAAAAAATAACATAAGACATAGTTTTGGGATCAAGTTGGCATTTATTATTTTGATTTTGTTACAAATTTAAATTTTATCTTATTTTTTTTTTTGGTTAGTAACAATATTCCCATAAATCGTTTTTTAACTTGTGAAATCTATTGAAATAAGTGAAAAAAATAAAAATAGAAATTAGTGGTTTAATACTGAACTTCCAATCATTCATTTTATTAACCAACATATCAAATTTCTGAAAATATGTTTTATTCCTTTTAATATTTAATTTTTCAAAATTTAAAATCTTAGTTTGTTCCAGTTCACAAATTATTTTTTTCTAAAGTCTTGAAAGAAATCAAAAACAATTATAATAATTAAATAACTTTTTCAGGATTTTGATCTTTAACAAAATGGAATTGTCCAATTATATCTTAAGTAAATTAAACTTAACTCAAGCTAATAAAGCTTACAGAATTTAGCTGAAGTGATTTCAAACTGACCAGAGAGAACGTAAATGGTTTTCACAGTCGATTTCGACCAATCGGCATTGAGTGTGGGCCAATACCACCAAATTGCTATTTTGTATGGTTGCGACAAACTTTTTTTGGGAAACTGTACAAAAAAAAAAAATAAATAAAAGTAATGAAAATTAGTTTATCATGGCTTCAATAATTATATTGATTTTATTCAAAATGAAAAAAAAAAAAAATCATCTTTTTTTTTAAAAGTTTTTATTTTGCTTTGGTTTGATCTAGTTTATTTTTTTGATAATTATTTACCAAATTGAACTATAAAAATCTCATTTTTTCTAACTTTTTATGAAATATTATTACTAATTATCAATTTCGAAAATTTCAAATGAATAATGATAAAAATTTTGTTTATAAAATATAAAAAATTCAGCAATTTCATACACAAATAACCCCATAATGAAAAATCTTGGAACTATTTATAATTATTTTTTATTTATTTATTAATATTAAATGTTTGTTAAATAATTTCAAAAACATTTGGTATACAAATTTAATCAATATTTCATTAGGTTTCTCTCAGAAAAACCTAAAATTTGTTCAAAAGTTACCGATTCAAATCAAATAATGGTATTTTCAAAATACTGATAGATAATAAGAAATAATTAACTTTTTGGTTAATTTTCCATTTTTTATGATCTCTTTGTTACTTACTTTTACATTTTTTTAAACAGAATGGGCTGTCAATTAATTTACAAGTTTTCTTTCTATTTAAACGAACAAAATTGTAATCTCTGAAAGCCTGTAAAAACATTTTCTCAAAAAAAAAATGAACAAAAAATATACCTACATTTTTGTGAATTTTCAAAAGGAAAAAAATATAACTACCGATCTACTATCCCAAATCAAATTAAGTCTCAAAATCGAATTTAGTTTTTGAAAACCCCCATTGTAAAAGAAAAGGAAAATAAAGAAAATGAAGTGAAATTTTTTCCTATTGTTCAACAAATACCAATCCGAACAATATGAACAAACATTTTTAATCACTTCATAAAAAAAATTCAGAACTTCTTAACTTTTGATTTTTGAAACTTTTCAAACTGTTCAATAAATTATTAAACCTTTTCAACAGCCTCTCAGCTTATTAAAAACTCAAAGATTTGTAAAAATCAAAAATTTTTTCTGTTGTAACCATTTAACTCAAATCATTTTTTACTCTTTTTATTTTATTCCTAAAAACAATGGATTCCTTTGAAAAAAAACTTGAAAAAAGAAAATCAAAATTTAAATCAAAATCAAAAAAACAAGACTCTGTTAATAAAAGAGTTAATTTAACAATCTCTCTTTCAAACAAAAATCGTGAAAAAAAATTAACCAACAAAAGAAAATTGCTCCAAGATTATAACCTTCTTCATCCCGAAAAAATACAGGAATACCAAAAGCTTCCACTACCAAAAGTATTAAACCTTTTTTTTTTTTATTTTATTGCCTTGGACAAAATCTGTCTTTTGGTCAAAAGAAAATTATAAAAAGAAAACAAACCCCTTTTTGATTTTAATTTTTTTTGTTTTATCTTGGACTAACAATAATAGGCTTCTGATTTTCCTCAAATTGCCAACCTACTTGAAGGCAATAACTTGGTTTCCATTCGAAAATATCTTTATCTTTTACGATCTTTGATAGCATTACCAGATCCACCGTATTCCAAATTTGTATCTTCGGGAATAGTTGACTGTGTTATTAATTTTCTTCAAAACTCAAAAGATGTTGTTATATTGGTAAGACTGTTTCATTACTTTTTAATCTTCTTTTTCCTTTTTAGATTTTTTTTTTTTTTTATTTCAGATTTAATAACGTTCACAAAACATTTTTTGAGTCAAAACAAACTTTTTGTCATCCTTTAAAAAACCAGGAACAACAAAAACAAATCGATCTTGTAAGGAAAATTTTTACAAAGCATTCTACCAGCTAATTCGGAAAATGCTTTGTGTTCCAAAATTTTCAATGTTTAGTTTCCAAAATCTTATTATTGCTCAATTTAAAGGTATGAATGAAGGTTATAATTTGCTAACAAAAAAAAAAATTGCTGTCTCACTATGGTATACATGGGATGTACATTTGCCACATGGAATTTGCAAGATAAACCAATCAAAAACAATTAAAAAATTACCAAGAGATATGATAAAACCGAGATAAAATAAATTTCAAAAATTGTTTAATTAATTCTTATTGATTGAACAGAATTAAAAAGACCTGGAAACTAACAAAATAAAATCGTGAAAAAAAGACAATTTATAATATAAATCTTGATCTTTGAATATCTTTTTTCTAATTGTTATCTCTTTCTCTGCTATTATACAAATGCAAAAAGCTGCTCCATCCCCACCATGAAAATTTAGAAAATATAGAAATTAATTTTCTATTATAACATTTAATACTGTATTACAAACCATACATTGCGAATTCCTGGATATGTTAGTCTATAAAAAACCTTACAATTTAGGAGAGAGAAAAAAATTTCTTTATTTTAATTTTTTTGATCTTCCAAATTGACAAACAAATTTAAAAATAAATAACCATTAAAGCGGATCGATCATTTTCAAAAAATTGTAATAATCTCAGGTTTAAACTGTTTTAAAAACAAGATTGAAAAAAACTTTGGTGTTTCAGTAGTTTCCAAGTTTCTGTGATTTTGAAATTCAATTTTTTTCCATGTTTATAATAAAAAAAAATTTATCTTATCTTCAAAGAATTAAAAAAAATAATACAGGACTAAAGTCTTTTTAAAAATGTGAGGACTTTTTTAAAAATTTTTATAAAGTTTTCTAATTTGTAAAAAGTGATACTTTTTTCAGAATTAAAACTTTTAGTAAGTTTTCTTTTTTAATAAAGCGATGACTCAACCTTTAAATGATGCGTAGAGGCTGGAATAGGAAGAAAATCACCTTTTTTAAAAAAAGTTTTCACTTTATTAAAATAGAAAACTTTAAAAAAGTTTTAATTCTAACAATCTCATAAAAAAAAAAAGTACTCACTTTTTTAAAATGGCTGTAATAATTTATTTCAAAATGTAATTTGTTTCAATACGATTCCATAAATCATTTACGGATTTTTTTAAACCTAAAATTCGAATAGTATTCAACTGCTTGGCTAATTCAATAACATATTCTCATTATATAAAAAATATTATTATTTTTCCAATCTTCATACTTTTTCCATTTACAAATAATTAGTTTGAATCAGCATGGATCATTTGTAATATTGCAAGTACAAGTTCAATATTTGTAACCAGGTTATATAAAATGAATATAATTCCAATATTAATTGATTTATTAGATCACGATAATATAAGAATTTTAGAACAGGTAATTTGGGCATTGGGCAATATTAGCGGAGATCGTATATTATATCGCGATTTGATTATTAAAACAGAAGGATGCATTGAAAAAATTATCAAAGCTTTTCAAAAAGAAACAAGTGATTCAGAATTAATAAAAACTATATGTTGGGCTTATACAAATTTCGTAAGAGATCCAAACAAAGAGGTTGTAAAATTGGTAAACTCGTGAAACTAATTTAATTATATTTTTGAATTTTCAAATTTTTCATTTTTTTAACTTTGCTCTTTTGATTATTTATTTTTTATGTTATTTTTTTTTTTATAAATACTATTCATTCAATAGACTGGAGATGCACTCCCCCACCTTACAAAATTACTTTATCATGAAGAAATTTCAATTATTTCCGATGTTTGTAATTCCTTATGCAACCTTACAACAAGAAATTTCAAAATGGTTGATCTATTAATCGATTGTAATGTTATCAAAAAAATAATAGACTTAATTAGGTTTGTAATTTTGATTTTCTTTAATAATTAATATAAAAAAAAAAAAAAAAAATTATTTAAATATTAATTTTTCATTTTGTTTATTAACTTGAGTGCGATATATGAAACACCTAAAAAAAATCCAAAAAATAAGAAGACAAAACGAAAGAATATTGCAATTCGTTTTTTTCAATTGATTTTTTAGACAAGGGAGTAATTAAAGAAATATTTCTAAATATATATATATAAAAGAAAAGAAGTGAAATAATAAAAATATTATAATAAAAAAATTAATAATATCATTTGTATGATCAAATTAAAAAAAACCGAGATATTATCGTTATCTTTTCTTAAAATTTGAAAGAATTTAATAAAAATCAAAGATTTTACTAAATTCTTTTGAATTATGGAAAACCATTGTTAGCTTTTCTATTATTTGAAAGAAATTAAAGTAAAATTTCAATACTTTTCTTTAAATTTGAGAAAAAGAAAATTTCATAAATTTTCGTTTTATTTCTCGAATTCAAAAAAATCACTTTTAGTTTTTTCATGAGTTTTCTGTTTATTTAGAAAATCTATTGATTTTCGTTAGGTTTTTTTTACTTTTCGAAATAAACCGAAAATTTATTAAAATTTTCTGTTTATTTCAAAAAGTAAAAAAAAACCTAGAACACTTCACAAATAAAATAGAAAACCTCAAAAAAACCTAGAACACTTTAGAATAAAACAGAAAATTCAAGAAAACCGCTGTTAGTTTTTCTACTTTTAAAAGAATTGAGTAAAATCTTAGATTTTTCTCCATTCTTTTGAATTCTACAAAAGAGCAGTTCGGTTTTTTATTTTTTTTTAGAAATAAAAACAAAATTCTTAAAGTAAATTTCTTTTTATTGTTTAAATAATCAAAAAACGAGGTACCCAACACAACTTTACAACACACTTCCTGAATTTACATAAGGAGTAAAAACCCGATAAAAATATTATCAATGATAAATACAATTTCCACAATCTGTGATTAATAATTGGTATTTCACTTATGTTTTTTTTTCTCGAGTTTTTCTGTTTATTTATAAAATCAATAAATTTTCTGAATAAAACAGAAAACCTCAAGAAAACTTAGATACTCTACGTTACTCTACGTTACTCTACGGTACTCGACGGCACTCTACAAGCACTCTTCCTGAATTCACAGAAGAAGTAAAAACCTGATAAAAATATTATCAATGATAAATAAGAATTCCACAATTTGTGATTAATAATTGGTATTCCACTGTCGTTAGGTTTTTTTTAAATTGGGATAATGGTAGAAAATCAAATATTTTACTCAATTAAATTAAAAAAAAAAAAAACTAGACACTATCTCTCGTGCTTGGACATCAGTTACCCAAATTTATTAGGTAATAAAGAAAAAATAATAGAAAAATTGAAAATAATTTTCTATAGTAAATAAAGCACCTTTGTAGGTTTAAAAACAAAAACTAATGAGTTTTACATTTTTTTTTAAAATAACTTTTTGAAAGTTATTTTCCAATTTTTTTAAAAAAATTAGAAAAAAAAAAAAAAAACAAATAAAGAAAAAAATTTCATTGAAAATCTCTGTGACAAAACAAAAGTTAGTTGGAATGTAATAATAAACACTTGAAATTCCAAGTAAATTAGATCTTGAGTCATACAATAAAAAATATTATTTTTCCACACCTTTGTTCTTTTATTTTTTTCGATTTATTATTGTTACGTAATTGTTTTGTAATTTTTTTTATTTTACAAGGCCTATAGTTGCAAAGTAAATTAGCTCCATTCTCTTCAGTTTCTAAAAAAAAAATTGTTCTTTAATTTTTCGTTTACTAACTAAACTTTCTAAACTTTCTTTTCTTTTCTTTTCAAAAAAATTTAAACTTGAGTTTTATTGTGTTTGAAAAATTCTATATTAATAAATTTTACAAGGATGAATTGTTCCCCATTTTTAATTCTCTGAATTTTTGACCAATTTGCTTGGTAAAATAGATTACTATTTTTTTATGCTGGAAAAAAGACTTCAAATGATTTTCAAAATCCTGATTTTTTCCTTTTATACTCAAAATACTCCTTTAAGTTTTCTAATCATAAGAGCTTTTATGATTAAAATCTTGACAAGAACAATAAATTTCATAATTTTGGTTGATTAATTTGTTTTTTTGTTATTACCTATAATATTCTCTTTTAAAATGACTGTATGATTAAATCAATGATATAAAAATTAAAAAAAAAAACCTATATTAATTCAAACAGTGGATATTGACTATATTCCAAAATAAGCTCATCAAAAGATTTCAAAAAAATGGAAAAAAAAAAAAACCACTTTTTTTGTGCAAAAATAACAATATACGAAAAATCAATTCAATATAAAATATACAACATGATCGGTATCAAAACGATTTTTTAAAATAATAAAATACTAGTTATATCGGTTTTTCCTTCTATTGGAAATTTTATGGAGATTAAACCTCTTTGTAAAAAGATTTTTACGATCAAAAAGAAAAAAAGAAATACGAATTTTTACACTTAAAAAAAATATAATATTAAAATTGAGATCATAAATTTTTATATCTTTTTAAGCAATACCGATCGTACAAACAAATTAAAATATTTATTAAGAATCAATAAATGATTAAGAACAATTTTGGATAATTTAATAGTTGAATTTATATTGAATTTAATAAAGAATCATGTACAAAAAAAAATTTCTCTTACTCTTTCGGAAATAGTTTATAAACTAAATTCCATAAAATTTTAACCACTCTTATTACTGATAAATTCAAAAAAAGGTAACAATTTTTTTGGTTCATTTGGGTTTATTGTTAAGGATTTAGTGTTAAAAAACACTTTATCTGTTAATAAGAGAATTTTGAAATGACTAAATTTGTAACTTCTAATTCATAGAGTGAATAGACATAATCATTAGAATCTTTTTAAACAAATTTTAAATTTATTTTTATCTTGCTATGAGAAGAATAGAAAAACTTTAAAAGAAAAAAAAAAAATAAAACAAAAAAAAAAAATAACAACAAAAAAAAACGAAGAATTTAAAAATAGATAAAAAAAAAGTTGTGAGTTTTTGGAACCCATAATCAATTTGTAAATTTATATGATACAATATCATTTGAATTTGAGCTCTTTTTTCAATGTAGAATGTTGGGTATATATTGACAAAAAAATATTATCCCACAATTTCATAAATTTCTTATATGTTCATTTTCCTCAACAATTCATCTTTATATCTTCTTTAGATCACAATCTTAAAAACAAAAACTTTGAATTTTTTTGAGTTCTTTTATTCATTTTTTTCTAGTTTTCTCATATTTTTTACATCCCCTTCTGAAATGATTGGCGCAATCAATTTTTTTTTTCTCGATAATCAAGGCATATTTTAGAATCTACACCCCTTTTCCAGTTATATACGTATCTATTTAAAACCATTTGACAAATGCTTTCAGTTTGTAAACTGTTGTTGATAATTTAAAGTTTAGATATGGCTATTTTCCCCGAAAGTTGTCTGGAAATTTGGCTAATTTTGAGAAATATTTTTAATTTACAGTTTTCTTCTCCCTATGGATATTCTTGTCTTGACTTAATATGAGTCTCAATTTTTTTTTACTTGATCTCTTCTTTTCTCATATTTCTATATCAATGCATTCTATTTCATCCATTTTAAAATCCTTCAGCGAGATTATTTAAGTCACATGATTTTAGTTTTTTGGTGAAATCGGCTTTTCTTTTTAGAATCTTGTGTAGGGCGGAGATCAGCTCTAGTTTCCCCTTTGAGAATGTCTGTGCGAATGCTTATTTGATTTTTGATTATTTTGATTATTTTTATTAATCAAAGTATCTCTACCCTTGATATCTGTCTGTGTTTGATTTAAAAATTTCTAACCAATATAGTAAACTAGTTAAAATAACTACTTTTAAAAAGTTTTATTATGAGAGAATTTGATACTATTTCATTTATATAAATAGAAACAAAAATTCAAAATTTTTAGACACAGTCAAAATAGTCAAAAGAATAACAATACTGCTCCATACATTCAATTTGAAAATAATTTTGATTCTTTAAAATATTCTATTTTTTCATTTTTATGTTTTTTGTTTTAATTTTGTTTTTTCCAGTAACCTAACCATGTTTCTTTTGATCAAAATTTTTTTCAAATGGTTGATATTAGAATGTTAAAGTTGGGTTCATTAAAATAGAAAAATCACATACAATTGGTTGAAGGTATCTAATCTTTTGATCGATCGATAATTGTTAGTGAAATTACAACAAATTTACCAATACAATTTTTATATCTATTTAGATAACTAAATTAAGATTCAAATACTTCTGATGACTGTATCTATTCTAGACTCTCTTTGATTTACCTATACAAATTTAGTCACTTCAAAATTCTCTCTTTAACAGATTAGATCAAGTTTCATCTAACCCTTAATTATAAATCTAATACATTTTTTTTGTTGTTCTCACTTCAAAATTTGACATACACCCTTAATTTTTTTTTATTTCGATTGAGAACGATTTATTTTTTGTTTTATGGAATTTGTAAATTATAAATAATTGTTAACAGTTCAATTAGCTAATGGTTCTAATTTAGGATTCGTTTTTTTGAAATCCAACTTAAAAAACAACTATTGATTATTTTCAAAAAATGGTTTAAATTTTGTTAGAATCAAGTTTATATTTAAAGGAAAAAATTTTTTGTAACAAACTTGATTAAATCTTAATATTAATTTCTTACCCTTTTCTATTTTGATTCCCTTACAATTATTAATTATTACATCTTTAACTCCAGTCATAATAATTCCAATATTCAATTTTATTCCCTACGTTGTATTGGCAATGTACTTACCGGAACGAAAGAGCAAACACAGGCAGTGATCGATAATGGGGGCATTATATGCATCAGCAAATTATTAGACGATCCTAATGTAACTTTGAGAAAAGAAAGTTGTTGGGCTTTATCAAATATTTGTGCAGGATCTGTCCAACAAATACAATCAGTGATTGAATCCAAAGCATTAACCCAATCAATAGAAATCTTAAAAAATGAAACATTCACTGTACAAAAGGAAGCTATTTGGATTTTTATAAATATATGCCTATGTGGGAAACGTGAACAAAAAGAAACAATTATCAAATACGGAATTATTGACATTTTTTGCGAAATGTTAACCATGAACAATATCAAAATTACTTTAAATTGTCTTCAGTGTCTTGATGATATTCTATTGTTAGGAAAGGAAATCCAAATTGAACAAGGCTTCATGAATCAAAATGAAATGGCTTCTTATATTCGAGGAATAAGTGGCCAAAAAAAAATCACCCAATTAGAAAATTCTAATAATAAAAAGGTTTCTCTCTTGGCAACAAAAATAATGGATACTTACTTCCAAAATTTTATAATTTCAAAAAATGATATGTACGAAATCGAAGATCTTGATGAAAAAAAAGTTTTTGCTTGGGAATCTTTCCTTTTTACTAATATTGAAGATAATGATTATGAGATTGATTACGATTAATATTTTATATATATATATATATTAATATCATTATAGAATTATATATTATCAGGAATCGATAAGGAAATTATTGTATTAAAATTATTATTATTTTTTTTTTTATAATCAAAGTTTAATGACATTTACATTGTTTTATTTAATATTATGACTTTTTTTTCTACTTTTAGTTATTTTTTTTTATTAATTATTTTTTAAAGAAAAAAATTCACCTTTCAATAATTCATTTGAAAGTACAACAAAACCAACAGAACACCCTTCTTTGTTATTACTGATTTATGAAAAAATTATTAGTACTTTTTATTACACTTGATTTAGATATAATTGGAATCAGTAATTCAAAATCCACCAAGTTTTCAAATAAATTAAAAAAACAAGAATAAAAATTATCATTTTCAATATGAATACCAGACCTCTATCAACTTCTATTGTCTTTTGAAATTATTTAGTAATATTAAACTTTGTTTCTATCAAAGCTTTCAAAGAATATTTACAAATATCACTTATTTTTTTATAATTGACCTTTAACGAATAAATAAGAAATAACCAAAATATTAAACATTAAAGAATTGTTGATATCAATCTGAAATAATACTAATAAATCAATAGATTTTCTTAAAAATAGAAAAATACACATTCTCATTACCAAATTTTAAAAACTACAATAATCATTCAGATCAACAATTGAAGAGCAATGGAAATTCCAATAAAAATCAATATAATTTTTAGACAACAATTCTCACGGTTTCAATAACATTAGAAGAACACTTTTTTACCAAGTGACGAATGATTTTGCAATAAAAAAAATTTTTTTAAATGATTTACAGGTAAATCAAAAATTAAAAAAAAAAAATGAAAAATGAGAAAAAATGATTTTAAATTCAAATAATTATTTTTTCTTCAAATCCACTCAAACAATTTTAAACATATTTAATTTATTCACTTATAGCAACTGGGAACTTTGAATTAAAAATAGTTTTGTTTTGGTTTTATAAAGAAATGTACAATTATTGTAAAATAGAATTTTTCTAAATATAATTTTATAGTTATAAGGTATTTCCAAAAAAGTAGGGCATTTTTTATTTCATTTCATAAAAAATCATCTTTCTTAGTGAAAGTATTCATTAATTGACATTACCAAATTAAGTTTAATATTAATACCAATTGAATAAATGGCTAAGGTATTATTTCAAAATATGAATGTTGGATGAAATATTTACAAAAAATGGAAAAAAAAAATAGAACCTTATTTGGAGAAAACAATGTACGACCAATTTCAAAAAAAACTGGAAATATAGAAAGGATAAAAATGATTTTTTAAACAATAAAATGTAGTTATATGTTTTCAATTCTATTTGAAATTTTGTTGAGATTAAGAAAGTTATGAAAACGATTTTTTCAATCAAAAAGAAAATATTAAAGACTACTTTTAACACCGAAAAAATATCAGATAAAATCTAGATCAGAAAATATAATATCTTTTATTTATGTAATACAATACTAAGAAACAATTGAATTATTATCAGTAATATATAAAAGGTTGTTAATGATTTTGGATGTTTAAATACTTTTTTGAAGATTTATTTTAAAAGATATATTTTAAAATAAATTTGCACCACTTTATTTGAAATAGCTTACTTGACACTCAAATATGTTGTGTGTATTAATTATTTGTTTGCCAACTGAACAAATGTCCAAATTTTAATGACTCTTCTGAAATAATTATAATTATATATATATATATATATATGTATTCTTTTGTATTTCAAAGTAGTTAATAATTTTAACTTATTAATAATTCGAATTTTAATTATTAAAAAAAATAAAAAAGCACAATACTTTTACCTAATAAAGATATTAAAAATGAAAAAATTTAAACTTGGTTACAAAAATAAGATAAAAAAATACAATAGGAGTTTATGAATGAGATTCTCTATCAAGTTTATTATTTATAATTTATTGATCATTTCTTGGTTGAAAAAAATATAAGATTTTGTTCAGCGGATACAAATATTTGCATATGACTTAATTTTTATAATTGAGGAAATATTCCCCAAAAATCTGCGAAAATTAATAGCAATTTATAAAATTATTAAGAATATTTTAATTAATCAAAATAATGATAAAACTTTCTAAACTAACTCAATTATCTGAAATTAATTCTTGAGGAATTTGGCTTGAAAAAGAAAAACGGTTATAAAAAAATTTAAAAAATTTAAAGTAAACTTTTCTTAAAAATATAAATTCTTTATCCACCAATAAAAATAAACTAATTAAGTAAAATTTGAGGGTTTCAAATAATATATTACATGTTTCTATTATTTTATGGATTATACAATATTAATCTAAACCAAAAACGATTTCAACACAATTGACGCTTGGTTTAATTAAAAAATTATAATTCAATTTAACAAGTAATATGACATTCCCAAAAGAATAATAATTGTTACCAAAGCAAAAAGTGATCAGTCGGAATTTTAATCTATAAAAAAATACGAAAGCCCATAAAGTAATTAAAACTTTTTGATTTTAAACAGAACACATGGAAATTAAAGTTTTCAAAACAATAAAATATGTATATTATTTGGGAAATAGAAAATCTAAAACTATTTGATATAAATCTAAACAAATTTAGAGAATATTTTAAGAAATAGTTCTGTCAGAGAAGGCCAAGAATATTTAAAAAAAATTTAAATATTATATAAATAAATTTCCAAGTCCTAAATTCCAGTCAAGTTTTGCAAAGTACATATGTTTTATTTTGTTGCTATGTAGAAATATATTATTTTTCTACACAAAATAAGAATTAAAATAATCTAGTAACTGTTTAAGATTGATTTTCATAATAAAAAAAAAAACTCAAAAAACTTAATGAAAACTTTTCGATTTTCCATCGAAACAGAAAATTCTAGAAAAAACAACAGTGCTTTTCCAGCATTGAATAACATAGAGAAAAGATCTTATTAGATTTAATTCTTTTAAATTCTTGAAAATATAACATTGAATTTTTACAAATTTAATAAATAAATACAGCTAGTTTCGCTTTTAAGGCACAAACTTTCAACGAAATTTAAGGCACAAAAAAATCTCTAATTAAAGCACAAAATTTGGATTTTTAATTTTTACAAATTATTTTACTAGAATTTGAATTTTGTGCCTTAATTTGAGATTTTTTTTTTCTGCCTTAAATTTCGTAGAAAGTTTGTGTCTTAATAGTGAAACTGACTGTATAAAATTTCTTTAATTATCTACTTATTTCCAATTTTTATAAAAACCTAACTGTTTGTTAATATTATTTTGAATAGAAATTATTTTTAAATATTTTTGAACTTTCTAACTTGGAATATTTGTTAAATTTTTAAATCTAAATTTACTCGTTCATTTTCCAGTTGTTTGAAATTTTTCAAGTACCAATTTATATTTTCTGATTCTTTATTTCTAAAAGGGAGGTAATTAATTAATTCATCAAAATCTAGGATTTTTAATTTTTGAATTAACTTAAATCTTCTTTTATATCCCTTAGCACCCCAAATAACCTAAAAACATTTCAAAAAAAAAATTTAATTTGAAATGTTATCAAACGATAATAAGGTATAGAATTAATAAACGGTTATCTTAGAAAGAAAATTTTATAATTAAAAATTGTATAGTTACTTAAAATAAAAAAATAACTTGAAAAAAAATTTTCAACATTGGAAATTTTTTTTTTTGGTTATTGTGATTTTATTATTTTTTCAAATTTTGTCAAAATAAATTTTTTTTTTTTTTTTTTGAAAAGTTTGTCTAGACATCAAAAACCTCTTATTTTTAACATTTAATACACATCATACTTTACTGGAAATTTTTTGGGGGCCCTTTGCACCCCAAAAATCCCTAAAATGCTTGATTAAATAATTTATTCATTATAAAAGTTATTTTAACAACACATAGAAAATTTGTTTTATCTACTGATTACTATTCAATATCAATATCTATATTAGATTCTAAATAATTTAAAAATAAAAAAAAATATAAATTAAATTAGAAAAAAAAATCAAATTTTTTTTCATTGTAAAATTTTACAATTTTTTCAACAAGATTTTTTTTCAATTATAAATGATTTGGCCAATAGTTCGAGTCAGATTAATAATTTATTTTTTTTTATTTTTTACAATTTTTTAATTTTTGACTTTTTAAAATCTAGACATAAAATAAACAATATTGTTGAATTAGAGACCAGATATCAGAACTTATTTAACAAGATCTGGATTAATTTATTAAGAAAAAATCCAAATATCGCAAATATATTATTCAAATTTTTACCAATAACAAAATGCAATAAAAAAAAATTGGTTTCGGAGATTATTTTATTATATTGGAATAATATTTAAGAGTTATTTTTTTATTTTATTTTATATTTAGGTATAAATATTTTATAGATTAAAAAGCAATTTATATTTGTTTTATTCCAATTTAATAAATTGAAATTATTTTTAAAAAATTTTTTTTTTTTTTGATTTTCAATTATTATCTATTGCTTAAATAAAAGTTTTAGAAAATTAATCATATTAAAAATTTAATTTTGGCCTAAAGAAATAAATTTCATTTTTCTCTTATTTGGATATTTATTGAAATTTTATCTAAAAAAAAACATTAAATTTCAAAGTAATTTATTTTTTTATTTATTTTTTTTTATCATAAAATTAGCAAAATTGTTTGGTGGTTATTATTAATAAATTAATGTGTTGAGTTTTGAATTACTATTAATGTAATAAAATTTCTGATTTAAAAAAATAAAATAAAAATAAAAATCTTTAAAAAAAATGTAAAAATGAATAATTATTATTTTTTTTTTTCAATTAAAAAAAAAAAAAGCAATAACTTAACTTCTTTATCTTTGAACTATTTTCATTTTTTATTATAATTAAAATCTGGATTAAAGACAAATAAGAAAATTAATATCTTAGTAGATCAATATCATTTTAAATCTAATTTAAAAAACTTGATGAAATTTAGGCAAATCCGGGGTGCTAAGGGATATATCGTTATTCTGACCGGATCAATTTTTGCTTCAGTTTTATAAATACGCCTGGGAGAGTGTGGGTTGATTAATAAAAATTTTGTAATTTTTTCATTAATACAATGTATCAATATCTTTAAAATCTGTTTTTTCAAATCAAATTTTTCTAATCCATATAATAATTGGCTATGTAATACAGCTTTAAAAAAATGATTTTTTAATCCATTAGAAAAATTTTTTTGTTGTAGGATATTGATTAATTTTTTAAAATTGGTCTTAACTATATCAAGGTTAAATTTTAAATCAGTTTTTTTATCTAGCCAAATACCTAAAACAATTTTTTTTTACCTTAAGGTACTAATCTCTATTAAATTTTTTTATCTAAATTTAATAGAGATTTGGAAAATTTATTGCCAATTACTAAGATTTGAAAACCTGTTTATTTTTTCAATATTCAACATATTTCTATCTATGTAATCCCTATTTAGAAAATGTCAAAAAACAATTATAATAGAGACTAGTTCCATAATTTATTTATTTTTCTGGCCTATTAGATCAATAAAAGTGATATGTTAAAAAGTTCTAAGTTTTTAATTAAGAGAAATAATAAATTAAAAACTTTGTAGGCTGTGAGAAATTTAGAAAAGAGTCAAAAACTTTAATGATAAAATTGTTTTTATGATTGTTGGAAATTATTTTCATTTTTTCTTGTATTTTTCCTCCAAAGCAAGATTTTTTCAATCTTTTAAATAATGGATCAGTATTTATTTTTATTTGCTTAATTCTTTTTATTTACAAACATCCTTAAATTTGTTCAATTCAAATTCTGTTAATAAATGACTTTTTTCTTGTTTTACAAACCCTTTTACAAAAACAAAAAAAAACCAATTTCCAGATCAAATTCTCCAAACAAAGAAGAAAAAAGCAATCCATTCACAAAAAAGGAGGTTTTTCAAACAGATCAAACTCATCAAAAAATTCTACTGAACAACAGCCTTTCTTCTAATATTATTAACGTCAATAAAGAAACAAGTAACTCATCACTTGTTGTTGATCCTCAATTTTGCTCTCTCCCTTCAGCAAGTATACCTTCTTTGTCAACCGAAGAGAGAAATAACGTATTTAACCACCATAAAGAAAAATTATCGATCTCCTTAGCAACACCAAATACATTCCCTTCTTTATCTGGCTCTACACACCCCAAAACCCTCCCTACTTTGAATTCTCTTTTGTCTGACACCTCTTCTAAAGCAACCAAAAGTGAAACAATCCCACCCAACGCAAGTAAAGTTGTCAATATTTCAAACTTGCCGATTTGGTTGAATGAACAAAGGCTGATACAACTAATTACTAAATTTGGAGAGATCGAAAAGATTAATGTTTTTGATCAAAAATCACAAGCCTTAGTGGAAATGAAAACACTTGAGTCTGCAATTCAAATTGTTCAGCACCATAAAAAGAAACCAAAAATTCTTTTGTAAACAATTATTTTTTTTTTTTGTTTTTTGTGCTTTTTCAAAAAAAGATTTGTTGTCACACCAAAAATCTGTTCCACACTCAAACAGGATTTTTCATGACTTTTTTTCAAAAATTGTTTGTATGAAACCGTCTATTGATCAATTTTTTATTCTGCAAGTTTAACAAAAACCAGAATATTGATCCCAATTGCCAAAATCTCAAAGTCTATTACAAAAAGTCAAAAATAAAAAGAGAAAAATATACAAGGGTCAAAGTTATTATTTGTTGTAAATGACTTTTGTAAGTCAATTAAAAAGAATAGTGATGTCTCTTGTGTAAGAAGTGCTTTTTCTGCTGTCGTTCAAATAACCCGTTTTGACTTAGTGAACCCATGTTCCAAAACAAAAAGCGTGTTTCTTTTTTGCGACAAGTTCTTACACATTAAATAATCAAAGAACCTGATAATAAACCCTAAAAAAATATGGTATTTGATTTCAAAAAGTTCTATTATTAAAAAAGAAATTCTAAAAATGAAATGATCAAATGAAAAATTTTTTCTGAAAAAAGAGAGATAATTTTCGAAGACTCGCAATTTATAAATTTGAATTTGTAAATTATTTTTCTTTAAATACTTTTCATTAAGTCAGCTTATATTTACTTTTTCAATCAGAATTCTTATTTTTTTATTTGTCTCTAAAAATATCGAAAAAAAAAAAATTGAATTTTTTCTGCTCAAAAAAAACAAAAAATTTTATGAAAATTGATAAATATATTCGAAATGAAATAATCAAAATATGGCTGAAAAATTATTATAGAAAGGTTGGATTCGTGGTTTATCATGGGGACACTCTATCGCCTTTATTATTTGGATTTATCAGTCATTTTTTAATTGAAAAAATTAAAAATCTTGCAAAACATGTACAGATGTTTGTAGATGATTTGATTTTAATAATGGAAGGACCAATGTCAGAAATTGACAAAAAATTAATAATAATTTATAAAATTATTCAAGAATTTGGAATGAATCCAAATATTGATAAACACTAAAATCAAAAACTTTATCCAAAATAAAATATTTCGGGATTTCATTGAAAAAGAAAAATTTATAAAAAGAAATTTTGAAAAAGTAAAAGATAGTTTTAAAAAAATTAAAAAAATTTTTAGCCAACAAAAACTCGCCAATGGGGTAAAATTACAAATGTTTAAATCAGTATTTATTCGCCAATTATTTTATGGACTTGTGATTTTTAATCTGACTCAAAAATATTTTGACTCGATAGATGTTTGGATAAATAAAAAAATTAAAAATTTTGAACAATATACCAACATTCTCCAAGAATAATTTATTAAACTTGGGCAAAACTTTATCAAGTAAGAATTTCAATATATAAAAGAAGATTTAAACTCAAAAAGAAATTAGAAATTCTAGAGGTTTGATCACACATCAACAACAACTAAAATTTTCCAAGAAAAAAGATGAAAATATCAATTGAGAAATAGAAAATTTATAATTCTAAATAGTTTTGATTTTTTTTAAAAAAAGAAAATTTTGGAAGGGTCATTAATATTTAAAAATTAACAAGTATTATAATAATAATATCAGTAAACAATAGCGCAATAGAGTGCATTCGAATGCTTAGGTTATTATTAGAGCTTAATTTTTTAATTAAAACCAAAATTCTTTGTTGGTTTTATTTGAGTTTCTGTTTTATTTCGCAAAATCTATTGATTTATGAAATAAAACTGAAAACTTAAGAAAATATAAAGGTCTTTTTTTAAAAATTTTGTTTTATTTAGAAAATCTCTCTATTTTCTGAATCAAATTTAAAATCCTATATAATATAACGTGAAGTGCCGTAGATTTCCTAGTTTTTTTTTTACTTTTTGTTTTTGTTTGTGAAGTGTTCTAGGTTTTTTTTACTTTTTGAAATAAACAGAAAATTTTAATAAATTTTCGGTTTATTTCGAAAAGTAAAAAAAACCAAACGAAAAAATATTGATTTTCCAAATAAACAGAAAACTCAAAAAGTCCTAACGATGTTTTTTTTTTTTTTTTGCCTTTAGAAATAAACCGAAAATTATATAAATTTTCGGTTTATTTCTTAAATTAAAAAAAAAACCGAACGGTTGTAAGAATAAATTAACACCATATCTTCAAAATAGAATAGAAAAAAAAAAAAAAGAAAAGAAAAAAAAAATTTTTTTTTCCATATTTGCAAAATTCAATTTCTCAATTTTTTTATATTTTTTAATAAATTAAGAAATCGATTTTGAACATATAAAAATAAAGAATATTCATTGGTTTTATTTAAAATGATCAAGATTTAAATATCATAAGAATTGAGAAATAGATCTGAAGATATCTTAATCCTTTTTTTAAGGATTTGTAAAACAGCCAAAAAATTCCAATAGACTTATTTTCATTTATTATATTCAAAACTTTTTTTAAATGAATACAACTTTTTTACAAAGTAATTTTTTTAAAAAAATTAAATCATAACCCCTCAATTTTTCTCAATTTACTTCATTGGATAATCTACCAAGAATTTGATACAATATGCCAAAAAAAAATTATTCCCAATGAAATTTACTTTTATATTTGAAAGTCATAATTGTATTAGATATATTAAAAGTAACAAGAAAACTATTTTACCATTTGGGAAAAAACAGTTGTTCACAATTTTTAATTTCAAACATCACTAAAAATGTTTATGTTTTTTTTTTATTTATTTTTGCATTATACTAATCTCTGTATATTAATATTTAATTAATAATTTTTTAAAAAAACTAAATAGTGGTAATAAAATATTATTTAAATTTTCAAAATCTCAAAATATTACAAAAAACAATCAGCAGTTAAATCAAAACATTATCACTAGTAAAGTGATGATTTTAAAAATTAATGATCTTATTAAACAACCAACATTAGAATCAATTAGATCAAGCATTTCGCAGTATTATGAACCAGAAGAAATATTAATTCTTTTTAATCAAGTAATTTTCTTTTCTTTTTCTTCTTTTTCTTTTTCTTTCGACTTCACTTTTAATATACACACGAATCAATAATATTTAAAATTTCCTCTTGGAAAAAAAGTATTTTTTTTTTTTTTTTTTTATTATTGAAGAGAGGTGATTCAACAAAATTATCCCCTGTTTGCCGTTATGTTTTTTTAATTTGAGAAATAAACCAAAAATTTCAAAAATTTTCTTTTTATTTTTGAAATTAAAAAAAACCGCCGTTATCTTTTCCAGAAAATCAAAATAATTGAGTAAAATCAACGATTTTTCCATTTTTTAATATTCTGGACAAGCGCCGTTAGGTTTTCTTGAGTTTTCTGTTTATTTGGAAAATCAATAGATTTTCGTTAGGTTTTTTTTACTTTTCGAAATAAACCGAAAATTTATTAAAATTTTCTGTTTATTTCAAAAAGTAAAAAAAATCTAGAAAACTTCACAAATAAAACAGAAAACCTAGGCACTTGAAGGCACTTGACTGCGCTTAGCGGCACTTTCGGAAATTCTAAACTTTTATTTAGAGTTTTTTATTTTAGCTATAATTTAGGAAGGATTGTGGTTCATAGGATATCTTTTCTTTGAAAAATGAAAAGAAATAAGATATAATTTCTAAATCAAAAACAAGAAAAAGGTAAAGAAAAGTAAGAAATGAAAGCGAGTAATGCTTTATTGGTAAGGGTTAAGTGTCCAAGAGCTTTTAATCCATTAAATAGAGATTTTTTAAGTGACTAAATTTGTGACTTCTAATTCAAAGAGTAGTCAAAAGAACCTTTTAATTACAGTCATTAGAAATATTTTAAACTCAATTTAGTTTTTAGAAATGAAAGTGAGTTAAAAAATAATAATAATAAAAGTAAAAACTTTATTGAAAAGTTTTTTTTGCACCCACAAATGTTTAATTTGTTGGTTTTTGTTTCCTTTTATGTTGAATTTTATTGGATCGCCACCATAATTTGTTTTAATAAAGTGATCAAATATTTGAACAACTATAGATCAAATAAAGAGGTTACTTTATTAAGTTTTTATTTAGAACTTTATAGATGAGTTCTATCTATAAAATGTTGAGTTTTTAATAATAAGAATTTGAAATCGAAATTTTCTATTTTTTAATTTTAAACAAGATTTCTTTGGGATAGAGAGAAACAAAAAAAAAACCATTAAATTAATCATTGACATTTTTACATTTTATGGAAACCCCTTAAAGTGCTTTTTATTGTTTAAATAGAATAATAGAATATAAAACATTTTTTTTATTTTTATTCCTAAGTTTTTTTTTCTTTTGTCTCAAAAAAACTAAATATCTTCATCAAAATAAATACAAGAAGAATTCGTATTAAAAATGATGTTTATGAAAAGTTTCAACTTTTAAAAAGTAAATTTAATACGAAAAATAATTCCTATTTTTAAAATGATTTATGGAAAAACTTTTAATTGAATATTAATAAAAGAAAAGGCAACAAAAAAAAACAATTGGGTATTATGAAGAAATACCAATCGAAATTCAGACAAACTTTATTTTTTTATCAAAAGAAAATTTCAAGAAAATTTGTATTAGCTGTTTTATTAATTTTAAAAATTACTCTTAACACGGTATTCAATTAATATGCCAAAAAAAAAATATTGTAAATAAAAAAAAAACACTTCTTTTTATTCTTTTTAATAAAAAAATAAAAATAAATTTAAATGAAAAATAAATGAACCAAATAAAATATTATTTTTATTAATAGGTCAAGGAACGCTTTAAAGAAATAGTGAAAAAAATTCAAAGTATTCCTAATAAAAAAAAAACATATATAAAGCATATTATGTACATGTTTTATAATGTTAAAAACACAAAAATAGTGTTTTCTATATTACAAAGTTCCTAAAAAAAAAGCAAATGATATATTTAGAAAACAGATTATAAAGTCCGTGATAAAACATAAGCCAACTTATTTTTAACCTATTGATAAAAGATATTCAAAATTCTACTCGAATATCAATTTATTTCACAAATTATATCTCAGTTTGATATGATATTACATTGTGTTATAAACCTTATCACAAAAATTATTATTGGAATAAAACTTTATTTATCACATATTATCGAAGTAAAACTGGGTAAATCGCATATTTTAAACTTTAACACGATTTCTTCTTTAAAAAAATAAAATTTCAACCATTATCTATTTTATTAAAAATAAACTAAAAATATTCATTACTTAATGTAATTTTTATTTTTTCAAACAAATTCCAAAAATTGAAATTATTTTTTCACATTTTTGTACAATTTAACGTGCTTTTTTTCATAGATTTTTTTGACACATTAATTCATTTGTGAATTTTTTTTTTATTGCAAGATCTAAAGTCACTTGGTAAAAACGTGTTCTTCTAATGTTATTGAAATAGTGTAAATGTTTGTAGAGAAATAATATTGATTGATATTGGAATTCTATTTAGATCTTCAATTGGAGATCAAAATGAGCATTGTTGTTTATCTCAATGAGATACCTAAGAATATGAGTTTTTCAATTTTTCAGTAAATCTATTAATTTATTAGTTTTATTTCAGATGAATATCAACTATTATTTGATTTGTATTGTTAGACTTATTTCTTATTTGTTCTTCAAATGGTCAATTATAAAAAATATTTGATATTTGGAAATTGTGTTTGGGCCACTTTGGCAGAAACGGGGTTTATTTAATCTTATTTTCTGAATTATTCTTGATTGGGGTGTAGACTTTTCTTTTAATAGATCAAATCTCAGATAGAGACAAAATATTTAATTTTCAAAATTTATACAAAAAATTAAAATAAAAATGTGTTTTTTTAAAAAAAAATATAGAAAAACCAACTTCAAGCTTTAATTCAATTTTCAAATCTTGAACAAGCGCAAAAAGTTGCTGAAAAGTTGCATTTAAGCCATGGTTTTGGTTATACTTGCAGAATTAAAATTAAAACATGTTGCCTACAGGATTTACACTTTATAACTTCTTTATCTTCGTCTGATAATTATTTTTCAAGAAAAAGAAAAAATATTGAACCTAATTTAGGCTTAAATATAAATTCAAATTTAAAAGAACAAAATATTGAAAATAATTTTGAACAAAAATTAAAAAAAAAAAAGCATTTAGTAAAAAAAAAAGAAAAGCAAAATTACAATGATTTTGGAAAAAAAAGTAGTTCTGGGATAAATTTGGAAAAGGGAAGAGAATTGAAAAGAGTTAGTGATATTGAGAAGATAAATAAAACATTAAATCCAAAAAATGAAAATAAAAATGAAAATGAAAATGAAAATAATTATATAAAAAATGAGGGTGGTAAGCATAACGAAAAAGAAAAAGAAATTGAAATCGAGGCAGAAATACAAAGAGGTGGATACAAAGAGGAAGAGGAAGAGGAAGAGGAAGAAAAATTGAAAGTAAAAAAACGTGAACGAAAAAGTAATACAATGATTTTAGAAAAACAATCATTTAATCCAAAAGAATTCACACGCAAACTTAGTGAACACGATCAGAAAATCAACCGATTACAAACAGAATTAGAAAAGATAAAAGGTGCCCTTAGCTTGGTTAAGCAATCTATCCATCCAAAATCATCTGAGAAAAAATCAACAATAAATTCTGGAATTGACAATAAAAATCAACTCCAAGATTATAATTCAAAAAATAAAAATCGTAACCAAAAAAAGAAATCGCATAATCAAAACCAAAAACAAAATCGAGTTCGTTCGCCATATAAAAATCACGAAGATGAAAATAATTCTAAATATGATAAATACGATAAATACGATAATTATGATAAATATGATAAGTACGATAAAGACAAAACCTCAAATATACTATTCGTCTCAAATATAAGTGAAAACCTTAGTTATTGCCAATTATTATTTCGGTTATTTAGTTGTTATGGCCGAGTTGAAAAGATTAAAATTCTATTTAACAGGAGGGATGCAGCATTAATCCAAATGAGTTCAAAAGCTTATTCCCAAATTGCAAAAATCAATTTAGAAAATGAAATAATTTTTGGAAAAAAAATAAAAATAATTTATTCTCGCATTGACGAACTTGACTTGAAAACAAAGCACAAGAAACATTATTCTAATTCGGAAACTGATTTACAGCTTGATATGGATTTCCGCAAATCAAGATTACATCGTTTTCCTTATTATTTTGGAGACTATAAAAAACAAATTCTTCCACCATCACCAGTGTTATTTATAGCAAACATTCCCGAATATTTTACTGATGAATATTATAAAGAAAAGGTGAAATTTACTGAAACCAATTTAGTTTCCTTTATAAAAAGATATGGTGATATGAGAAATTATAAAGCTTTTTCGAAAAATAAACGTAAAATGGCTTTAGTGGAAATGATGAATAAAGAAATAGCAATCAACACATTAATATTACTTCATAATTATACAATTGGCGATCGTAACTTATCTATTTCTTTTTCTGATAAAAAATTTGTGTTTCCACATTCTAACGATAATGATTAGAATTGATTGGTAAATGGAAAGATAATGTTTGATAAATGAAAATAAAATTTTCAAATTGGAGAAATTCATTTCCTCCTCACTTAAACAACAGCAATGAAAATAAAATTTTAACGACATTCCGTCAATTATTACAACAAAAAGTTTAACTTGGTCGTGCAGTTTATTTTTTTCCATTCTACAATTTCATTATCAAATGAGTTTATTCGTATTTTTATTTTTTTATAATTATTTTAGATTGAACGATTGCCAAATCGAAGCTCCCTTCTAAAAAATATAGACACGCTCAAAATTAAAAATAGGAAGAAAAAAAACTCAATTTTTTCATATTTTTCCAAACTTAATATTAAAATCGCGTTTTAAGCGATCAATATTAATGGTTTTCTATGTAACTATTTTTTATTCAAATAAATGAAAAAAAAAATAAAAATCAATGTTTTGTTTTCAAAAATTATGGGATTAACCGAGCAAAAAATTATATTGCGAAATTTATTGAAATATCACAAACAATTCTTGATCGATCAAATGGTTTGATACTATAAACTACTATTATATGATTTTTTTTTTATTTGAATGAACTCATCTTTGAATTTAGATTCCCTGATGATATCATGGATAATCACATTATTTACAATAAATTCACAATAATATACTAATTTCACAATTAATCCGGTTTTATCGTGAAAAATCATAAAATAGTCAAAATCATGATAAATCTACTAAATTGCGAAAAAAATTTGATTTTCTTTTCATTTTTTTATTTGTTACAAAAGTAAAATTATCTGCAATTATTATGATCAAACAATAATTATCTTTTCAGAAAATCCACTTGGATTTATAATGGATATGTTTTTTTTTAAAAAAAAAATTGGTATTTGTGTAAATCAGTAAATTAAGTTATCAAGAAATTATTGTTAATTTACATATGTAATAAAAAAGCAAAAAATAGGAAAAATTAATTTATTTTTTAACATTTATTTTTCTTAATTAAAATTTCAAGTTTGTTATTTATCAAAGAAACTTTGTTTTTAATCAAGAAGAAATAAATCTAATATTTGTTCATTCATAAATGATAATAACAAAATGTAAAAAAAAAAATCTAATAAATTGATTTACAAAGATTTGGGCAACTGTAGTTAGGTTTTCTTGAGTTTTCTGTTTATTCACAAAATAAATAGATTTTTAGAATAAAACAGAAATCTCAAGAAAAGCATATTTATGTTTTTTTGAATTTTAAAAAAAAGGAAATTTAAGAAATTTTCTTCTGAATTCTGGAATTAAAAAAAACTAGGTACTCGGCGGATCTTAGCGGTACTCGAAGTTACTTCCCAAATTTTAATTTAGAATTTTTTTAATAGATTAAAACAAAGTTTTATTATCCATTGGGACGGATAAAGAGGTTTAATCTTGTTTAGTTAATAATATTAACAATATTAGCACTTTATAGATTCAAACCATCTATAAAGTTCTAAAAAACTTAATAAAGTAACCTATTTCATTTGATCTATAGTTGTTCAAATATTTAGATCTCTTTATTAAAACAAGAAATTATTGAAAATATTGATCATTTTTTATGGGTCTATCCTTCCTATTAAAAAGATAGATTAATATTTCATAACAAATTAAAAAAAAAAAAATCTTAATGAATTAATTTAAAACAAATAGTTTGAAACTATTTTAATTAAATAATAATTGTGAAATCTATGATTTTACGCTTAAATTTCTGAAAGGGAATTTAAGTAAAAGGGTACCTTGAGTGTAATTTACACTTCTTCAACAATAAAAAAAAAAAAAAAAATATTATCAATATTAATTATTTCAAAAATAATAGAAAAATTGTTTTTTTTTAATTCAGTCATCCAGATTTTACAATTATTTTCATATGCTTGTAAATTCCAAAGAAAATTATCCAAAGTTTCGATGATATCGAAACCTTTATATATTTTATCAACTGATAAAATTGTGATTTATTTTTATTTTGGTTCATAAAATAAGAGTATCTGTTTAGATAATTTGTATAATTTCTGAGTTTTAAAATCGAAGTGGAACCCTTCCATGTTAAAATTGTTTTGTAGTTTGGTTTATATTTTTATTTCTTAATAAATAATAAAAAAAAAAAATAAAAAAAAAAAGCACCATTAATTTTTCTTGAGTTTTCTGTTTGTTTGGAAATCAATAGATATTCTGAATCAAACAGAAACCCCGGAGAATGCCTAGCACTCTACAGTAATCTACTAAATTTGAAGATACGACTGTTTATTAATGTTTGTGTGGATAATAATTATTTTTAAATACTTTTACTGTGTGGATTCAAGTTCCATCAAGTGTTTAATTGTTTTTTATCTTTATAAATAATAAGAAAATTTAAATTTTCTTTTTCTTTCTCAGATTAAAAAAAATCTTAGGGTGATTTTCTAAAATTCTAAAGAATAGAGAAAATATTTGATTTTATTCAATTCTTTTAAATTCTGGAAAACTAAAAGACATTTTAAAATTGGACTTTTTTTTAATAGATTAATTTAGTAATTTTCTAGTTCTGATTCTAATTCAATTTAATTTTTCAATTTTTTCTGATTATTTTTCTAATTCTTTTAAGGTTTTTGATTACCAGTTAATATTTTCCAATTTTTTTTCTCTAAAAGGGAGATATTAATTAATTCATCAAAAAGTAAAATTTTTTGATTTTTAAGTTAATTGAAATTCGTTTTTGTATATATGTGATTCTTTGCTGGATCAATTTGCTTGGGTTTGTAAATCTTCCTTGGGGGTTGTTGGTTGATTAATAAAGATTTTGTGATTATTTTATTAATCGATATATCAATGTTTTTGAAATCATTTTATGTTAAATCAACTATTTCTAATCCATATAATAGTTGACTATGTAATACGGCTTTAATTAACTAAATTTTTAATCCATTAGAAAACTTTTTTATGTTGTAAGATATATGAAAAACTTTTTTAAAATTATTATCTACTTTTTTAAAGTTAAATTTAAAGTGATTTTTTTTATCTAATTAAATCCCAAGATATAAAATTTTTTTTAGGATGAACTTTTTGTAGTTTTTTCATTTTTTGGATTATTTCAAAAATCTTATATACTCTATTTCATGATCATTTATCCATTAAAAATCAAATTATAAAGAAAAATATTTTTAATAATTGAAGTTATCTATTATAATATAAAAATTTTTATTTTAATATTCAGTTCTATTCTCAAGACATATTTATTTTTCATCTAAAAATAAAATAACAAAAAGTAAAAAAAAAATAGTTAAAAAAAATTGTCATATTTATTTTTTAATAAGCGTTACATAGAAAATAGAAATTTAAAAGAATAAATAAAACCCCTTAATCGATTCTACTTCCATTTGAATAACTAAATCTAATCTCTTTTTCATATTTGAAATCAATTTTTTTCATTAATTCATCTGTTACTTCTTTCAAATTTTTCATTTTCATTTTCGATTTTAACAAAACACTATTGAAAAAATAAATACGAGAAAAAATAATTTATTTTCAAACTTTTCATTGTGAGGGGGGGAAACTTCTAAACAATACTGGAGATTCATGATTCAAATGTAACATGGTCATTTATTATGAAATTTAGTTTTTATATTTTTAAATATGTCCTTAAGAAAATTAAGCACTATTTTTTTCTTATTAATATTTTTCGAAATTAAGTTTATAACTTAATTCAATTAGCCAAGGTGATAAATTTTTTTAGAATAAAAACACTCTCAACTTTTGAATATCGAAAATATTTTTTGGAATTAGTGTGCAGTTTTTTATTTTTTTTGAAAAATTGGGGTTGAGAAAAGTTTGAAATCAAAGAATAAGTTAATATATTAATTTAGAATGCTTTTCCAGAAAGTTTATCCTTTTAGTTTAACTTTTTTTAATTTTACCATTTAAAACTAAAAAAACATTTGAGGACCAAATTAGTCCCTTTTGTGAAAAGAAAATTCCCATAATTTAGAATTTGTTTTAGTAAATGAGTTAAAACAAGAGAGTGAATGTAAAAATATACATAATTTCAAGTGTGAATTCAATGATTTTCGCAAAAAATGGTTTCAAGAAAAAGTTAAATTGAAACTTTATTTATTTTTATTTTTTCATTTGGTTTTTTTAATTGTATTAATGCAAAGTATTTGATCAGTTGTCCATTTTTAGTGTTTTTTCGGTCGTAGCGACATATATTAATTGATTATTTATTTTAATCGTTTTTAGATCATAATTAATATCATCAGCAAACATCTGTAAAATGTATCTGTAGTGCCAATGATTTGATTTTTTCTAAAAGAAATGGAGAAATAAAACAAAATAATAAAGGAGATAATGGCTCTCCTTGGTAAACACCTATTCCTCCTTTGAATAATAAGCAAGTAGAAATATATATCATATCATTTTTAATAAATGTTTTAATAAATGTTAAATAAAAGAATGATGAATAGGGAAAAAAAAAATTTGAATATCAATTGTTACTCTATTTATATTTTCTCTGTTTTTTACAGTATTTTTTTATATTTATAGAATAAATTCAAAACATCAATTTTTGTATCGAATTTTTATTTAAATTCAAAATGTTTTTTTGGCACTAAATTCCAGAAGTCTTGTTTTCCTGGAAATAACAATTTAAGAAAAAATCTTGTAGGGGTTTTGTTTATTGAGATGGATTGACAATTAAGTGGCACTCCCTCCTCTCCAGAAAAAAATCATTTATTTTCCAAAATACTGTTCATTAAAAAAAAAAAAAAAAAATCATAATATCAAAAAAAAAAAAACAATAAACGTTTACATTAAAAAAAAAGTAGACAAAACAAAATTTTTTTTTATTAATTAAATTTAATTTTCAGAATCTGTTTCGGAATCTGTTACATCATCTGAGTCAAGAGAGTCCTCATAAATACATTTCCAAAAATCCAATTCTATTGAAAAATGATTAAATTTGTGTGATTTAATTTTGGATAAAATTAAAGGATTCAAATTTGGTATACCAGAAATATTAAACATTTGTAAGTCATCACAGGCAAGGGACAAGGTTTGTATTGCCTTTGTTGTAATTTGTGAACAGTTTTGACAGTCGACCCACTGTAACATTTTACAACCATTTGAAAGGTAAACCAACCCCTTGTCGGTAATTTTCTTACAATCGGGCAAGGCTAGCATTGTGATATAGGGATTAGATTGGCTTAACAATTGCAAAGAAGAATCTTCCATTTGTGTATTCCTAACAGACAGTCCCTTTAAATAAATCAGTTGGGAACAAATCAAATCTAAGGATTTTGAGGTAATCTTTTCACAATCATTGATATTCAAAGAAATTAATTTTTTGCAATTATTAGCAACAAACACCAAACCTTGATCCGTGATTGGGCAACAAGATACGCTCAAAACTTGGATTTGTGGTGAGTATTGGCTTAAAAATGCCAGTGTGTGGTCTGATAGGTATAGGCAATTTTCTAAATCCAATTCCCTGATTTGATTCGTCCAACAAGAGTTTTCGATAAAATATTTCACCCCGTAATCGCTTACACAATTTGCAGTTAATTGTAAAACACTGATTGCTCGATCGTTTTTATTTTGTTCAATTAAAAAGGTAAACAAATCGTCATTTATCCCATCTACATAATTTAAATTCAAATTTGTTAGACACTCACAGCTTTCAAAAAGATAACTTAATGAATTAACTGAAATGTCTGCATCTTGGATTGACAGTGTTTCCAATTTCGGGCACGTTTCAGAGATAATTTTGATTAGATTATCTGTAACTTCACATCCGTCTAAATATAAAGTCTCTAACTCTGTTAATTCTGAAATTAAGATTATCAAGCAACTTTCATTTAACTCGCTGTGATCGTTTAGATTTAATGTTTTTAATTTGTTACAAGCCTGCCCAAATTGAAATAAGATTTGAGACAAATATTCTTGCATTTCAAAATCCTCGGAATTAAAATCAGATTCTAGTCCAGAATTTTCATTATTATTTATTGTTTTTTCTTTGTCTTTGTCTTTTTCCTTTTCGTTTTCACTTTCGTTTTCTTTTTCGTTTTCCTTTTCCTTTTCTTTTTCTTTTTCCTGTTGTTTTTCCTGATCTTTTTCTAATTCTTTTTCTTTGCTTTTTATTACTTTTTTTTCTTCACTTTCATTTTCCTTTTCTTTTTCTATTTCTTTTTCGTTTTCTTTTTCCTGTTCTTTTTTTTTATCATCTTCTTTTTTTTCATCATTCCTCTGTTCACCTTCAATTTGAAAAACAGAAATATTCGACAAATCTAAACTTTCTAATGATGTGCATTCGTTATCAAACAAATAAATTAAGCACGTTTCTGTAATTGATGGACAAGAAGCTATTGATAATTTTTTTAATTTACTTTTTAATTTGCTTGTGATAGATTGAATAGATCGATCCGTTAATTGGAAACAATTGTCCAAATTAATATCTTCCAAATTTTCACAACTATTGACTATTAGTTCAATATGAAAGTCGTTAATCATCGCACAGGTAGCTAAGGATAATTTGCGTAAAGATGTAAATTTGCAAATGTTTCGAAAGCCATAATCCGTAATTTTTTCTTGCATCTCTGACAAATTCAATTCTTGAAGTGTTTCTGTAATTGGGTATTTACAAATCGATCCAAAGATTTGGAATTCGTCTAATCTTGTACAACCAGTGAAATTGATCGAAAGCAAATTTTCGCTTTTTGCAATAGTTTTTCGAATGACTTCTCGACTGACACGTGATTGTAAAGGAAAGCTATCAACATTTCCAAAAAAGGAATGGATTTTTTGTTCAATTTTGGGGAAAGTAAAATCAATTTTCCTATTCAGCATCTCATTTTGAATGATCCTATTCCATTTTTGACAAACTAACCCACACATTTTAAGTTTTTGAAACGGTAAATAAGAAAAGATGTTCAGAAGATCTCCAATATTCATTATTAAAGAAATTTTTAATCTTGAATCAAAAAGGCAACCAGTTGAGTAAATTAATATAAAAAAAAGTAAACAATCAAAAAGAAAAAAAATGAAATTCAAGTTTTTTGAAAGTAATC
The DNA here is from genome assembly GCA_027625915.1 of Anaeramoeba flamelloides. Classification (NCBI taxonomy): domain Eukaryota; family Anaeramoebidae; genus Anaeramoeba; species Anaeramoeba flamelloides. The sequence continues at coordinate 3,744,959 of JANTQA010000072.1, forward strand.
AATCAAATATGGGGTTGAAAAATAAAGAAGGACTGGGTCTAAGTTTAAATTTTATTGAATTTGATGATTCTAAAGGTATTTAAAAAATTACAGGGAAAAAATTTTAACTTCATTTTACTTTTTTTTCTCATAAGGGAATAAGTCTATTTTTCAAATTTTGAGTGCCATCATTTAGGCGAATATGAATTTTTCAAATTCTTTCTTTAACCAAATCTATTGATACTTTAATAAATACGGAAATTGGATATATCCTAGTATAATAGATTTTTAATACCAACTAAAAAAAATGAACAATCCAATAAATCAAAAGATTGATCAAAAAAAAACAAATACAATTCATTTATTTCTTGATCTTATCTATAAAATTTGATACAATACTTCTTCTATAATTTGATTTTATTTTTAATTCTTTATGGAAATACTTTTGTTTGTAAAATTTTTGAGAAATAAATGACTTTTTATGTCCAATAAATCTTTATTTCTAAAATGAATTTTAGAACCCTATTTTCTTTTAATTCATCTAATTCTTGATTGAGTACAGAAAATAGGATATTTATTAAATACCTCTTCAGAAATAAATATTTATTGGATCTGTTTGTTTATTTTTATAATTATTTATTTTTATAAAATTGAGAAGGAAAAATATTTCTGAATCTGATTGAAATTTTTACTAAATTTTTCTTTTATTTTGAAGTAAATCTTTTTAACTGTTTTTTGATTCCAAGAATTCAACCCCTTTATTTTAATTTTTGAAATAGTATTCCTTGTTTTTTTTGTATAATAAAAATATTTGAAAATTGAATTTTGAAAACAAATTTGTAGAAAAATGTTTTTTAAAATAATAATAAATAGTAATGGGGCGAGAAATTTAAGGAAAAAAATAGTTTGTATTCATACAAACTCAGAAGATAAAGAAGAAACAAATAGTTTAAAAAATAAGTTGGTTGAAAAATAATTTTTTTATTCTTGATTTCAACAAGTTGATTTGGGAAAGATTCTCTTTTTGTGTTTGGTCTTTCAAAATTAAATAATTGTTTCAAATACATACCTTGTTGGGTCTATTTTTATTGGTTTACTTTTTGATTAATTTCGATCATTTGTATAAATACATTTCTAGATCCAAAACCTAATTTAATAAAACCAAAATTTTAATCAAAAAAAAATGTTCAAAAAATTGAAAAATGAAAGATTCAACTCTGGTTTACTTTGGGTTCATTTTCTTTTCATAAATAAAGCAGCGAATGATGTTTTGCTCTTCAAAGTTTCAATATCTAGTGGCACTCAAAAAATATTTTTCAGTAATGTTCACACAATCAAAAATTTTCAAAATCGTAAAATGCACTTACTTCCTTAACAAATCTTTAATTCAAATTCTTTGTTTTAATTTTCTAAATTTTGTTTATTAGTTTGGTAGATTTTTATTTTTTTTAGATTTGGTATACTGATGTAAACCGGTAAATAAAACAAAAGTTATATCAAAATATTAGAAAAGTTAATTAATCAAAATTTTTGAAAATAGTAAAAAATTTAAAGAATAACAGTAATACAATACTTTTCAATCAATTTGGAAATAATTTTTAATGGAATATTATTTTTTCTTTTTAGATATTTTTTTTTTTTAGTTTTCAATTCCTTTTTTCTGAATTATGTAATCTGTTGCATTTAATCAAGAAAATGTTTCTTAACAAGCTTGGTAAAAAGTTAAAGTTGGGCTGTTTTGTTAAATGGAAAAATCGGATAAGATTAGTTTTTGGTATCTAACCATTTAAACCTTCAATAAATAATTTTTTAAAAATTTATACTACATTTATTGTTCAGTTTGTTTAATTATTTTGGACATATGTAGTTTTGATTATTTTGAATTATATTATATTTTCTTTTATGAGTATAAAAAAGTTTTATATATAAAAACATAGATAATATGTTACTAAAATCTGATTTTATCATAAACTTCGAAAAACTATAAAATAATTGTGGTTTTTTTTTATCTATTTTTGATTTTGAGTGTTACCAAATTTTTGGAATGGTGTTTATTTTTGAAAAAAAATACTTTATTGTATCTTTTTAGTAAAGATAAAATGGAAATATTTTTTTATTTTTTTCTTGCTTAATTTTTTGAAATGATTATTTTTCTGATAATCATTTTAAAAGAACTCATTTTTCAGATTCATCTGAATACATATTTCATTTTAGATTTTCACAAACAAAATATTGATTGATTTATTTTGGTTCTGTTTTTTTTTTTCTTGCGTTAATTATATATAAATTCAATACATATCAATTCAGTTGGGTTTGCAATATTCCCAGTCTATTTTTTATTTTTATTAAGTTCTAATCACAAACTCGTTTAGATTCTTATAATATTGTTTTATCTCTTTGAACCTCCTCAAATCACCTAAAAAGAAAGAAAGAAAGAAAGAAAAAAGAAATGAACGTATTTTACCAACTTGTAAAGGAAATTGTCAAAAAGGTAAAAAGTTTAACAAATAACTAATGATATTAAAAAAAATGAAAATTTATTATTAATTTGTGATTAAGATAATTCATATTTGTAAATATTTATACATATATTTTTCTTTCAAATAGTGAAATGTTTTTTAAAAGATTTCAAAGATCGACTAAAATAGGAATTTATTGACAAATACTAAATTATTAAAAACAGCGTTTTAGAGAATGAAAAAAAAATGATGTTATCAATTTATAATATAAATAACATGATCCAAAAGTTTAATTAGAAGAAAAGGGACTTTCCGAAGAGGAAATAGAGGAATCGGTAAAAACTTTTTTTGTTGTTTGTATATTATTGTTATCATCTTTAATATTATTATCGTCCTCATTCTCATTCTCATTCTCATCCATGTAATCCTCGATCTTCTTCTCAGTTGCATTCTTTTCATCTGATATTTTTTTATATCCCTTTTTAAAATTAAAAGAAATAATAAATTGGTCGATTATAATAAAGCAAAGCAAAGTAATGAATTGCAAAATTAAAACAATTATAAAAGAAATATTTCCTCTCATATGGCTGCCAAGCAAAAAGGCAATTCCTGTTCCTAATGATCTGGGGAATTTGAAAGCCGCATTTACATCTGCGATTTTTTTTGGGAAAAGGTGCAGTATTAAAGGGTAGAGTGCGGTGTCTAGGCCAGCACCACTTAAGGCAAAAAGCCCAAATATTAAGCCAAAGAGCCATAGGGGATTTACGCTTTTCGCCCAGAAGGAAATGATCACTGCACAGATTTCGACTATTGTGCATCCAAAAAGAACAAATTTTAGGCCAAGCCAATCGATCACCTTCCCTATGGACATTGAAGCCAATGCATTTGCAATACCATAAACCATCATTACATTTGGGATGGAATTCTTTGGGATCCTTAATGTTAATAGGCCAAAAACCAACATTATTGAAACGCCAGTAATGATGTTCATTGGGATCACTAAAATTGCGCGTTTGTGTTTGTATATCCTAAAAATTGACATTAGGTTATCACGGACGGAGAGCTTACTTTCGGGTATTTTCGTTTCCACCGGCACTATCAAAAAGAGAATCAAGATCCCAAGTACGGAGATAGAAGTAAATATTAGGAAAAACACCTCATTTGAGACCTTTGCGATATTTAGTAGCAGAGACGAAAGTAAAGAGCCACCCAAATTGCCCGCTAAATAAAAAAAAAAGAAGATCCCAGAGTTTGTTCCGATATTGTTTTTAAAGGAACAACCAATCAAATATGTACCACTGGCAGTCCAGCAGATACCTGCGCCAATTCCCATCAAGAATGACATCATAATAAAAACCCATTCAATTACCTTAATACTCGATGAGATCCAGCCAGTATACAGCAGCAAGCCAAAAATCATGCATGCTTTTGTTCCAAATCTACGAACAACCAACGGGCTAAAGAAATTGGAAAATGCGAAGGTAATGTAAAAGAGCGCCAACGAATAAAAGCCAAGTGTCTTATTTAATTTGGTAATTAAAGACTTTGTTGCATAATAAGAACACGAAAAAAAAAAAAACCCTGCACTCAGAACCAAAATATTTATTCTTGATGTAGGTTTGATTTTAAGGATGGAAACCATAAATGAGATTAGAATGGATTAAATTTTGCTTGTGGTTGCTTTTTAATTGTTACAAAATATCAGCCAACTAGCTGTGATTTGATAAGAGTAAGAAAATAAATCTTTTGGAAGGTTGGAAAAAAATTAAATGAATAATTGTCAGCAAAAAGTTCAAAAAATAACACTTTTTATTCTTTATGTGGGGAAATATATTTTTCCTTTTTTTTTTTTTTTGTTTGAATGTGTCATATTCAGATTTATTTTTTAAGGCATACAAATACCTATTTAACCCTTTTATAAAAGTATGAAATTTGAGAAGTGTATTATTTGGTTTATTTTTCTTGATATTTCTAAAATAAGATTAAATATTCATCATTTATTTGCTTCATACAAACTTTATGAAATTACTAAAAGTGAGATTTCATCAAAATAAAAAAGTTTTTGAAAATTTTTCTTTTTCGATTTTCGATCCTAAAATCCAAAACAAAAAGGATCAAGTTTTTTATTTTTGAGTCTTTTTACTTATTCCAAATTCCCTTTTTTAAGTTGTTTGGAGTCCCTTAGGTTCCTCCTCTTTTTTGTTTTTTTTTAAAGGTGTTTTTTTGGGGGTGAAAAAGGAATAAAAAAAAATCATTATAAGAATTGATAAACTTGTTCGTCATTAGATCTTAAGCAAATTAAAACTTATCTGAAGTAATTAGATCCTCAACGAATTGAGCTGGACTTATGTAAGCCGAAGCTAACGGAATCCGACTGGGGCAATTTGAAACCAACTGAAGTGAACTGAATTGGCCTTTCGGTACAATCTATCGAGTTGGTACGTGTGCTGGGTTGGATACTGCCGCGTCGGTATCTTCTACTGGGATATTTGCGAAAGCAAGATTTGGAAAACTTATTGAAAGAAAAACAACAACAAAAAGAAAAATAAAAAAATAAAAACAAAAAAAAAATCAAAAAATAGAAAATTGGGAAAACCAATTCTTATTCTTAAAAACTTAGTACTTTATAGATATAACCTATATAATAAGTTTTAATAATGTAATCTATTTCATTGATCTATTGTTGGTTAAATATTTATACCTCTTTATTAAAAAAATATGATGATGATGTTACAGAAATTTTCGACATGAAAGGATACAGCTACTGACAAATTAAACACTTAGGGTGCAAAACAAAACATTAAGTTTAAACTCAATTTAGTTTTCTGATAATGAAAGAGAGTAAAAAAAATCATCAAAAAAAAAAGTATAAAATACTTCTAATGACTGTAATTAAAAGGTTCTTTCGACTACTCTTTGAATTAGGAGTCACAAATTTAGTCACTTCAAAACTCTCTCTTTAACAGATTAAGAGCTCTTGAGCACTTAACCCTTACCAATAAAGCCTGCTATCTTCCATTACTTGCTTTTCTTTCTATTTTTCTTGTCTTTGCTTAAAATCAAATCTTATTTCTTTTCATTTTTTAAAGAAAAGCTATCTGATCGGTTTTTATCTTGTAACATTCAGGTAAGGATAAAAAATTCTAAATACAAAGTTAGTTTTTAAGGTAAGTATGTGGAAATTTTGTTGAATTACATCTCCTAATTAGTAATACTATCATTTTCCAATTAATAAATGAAAATTTTTGTTCCAAGTTTCCAAAATATTTTTCGAATTATGAGTTGAAAAAAAACACCAATATCCTCTCAAAGTCATTGGAAATGAAATTAAGGGTATAACTACACTCTTCCCTTTTAAACTTTTGAGATAAAATAAAATTTAAATTGTTTTCATTTGAGATTAGTGGTAAATAAATGATTTTGGTTTTTTCAATTTAATTGGAAAATAGATTGTTTTAAAATCAAATGAATACATCCAATAATTTTTTATTCCTGTGGAGAAGAATTCAAAAAATATCCTATTTTCTTTAATCAAATCTGAATTTGATGAATTAAATGAAAATAGGAATTAAAAATTGATTTGGAAATTCTTTCGAAATAACAAGTAATTGTTATATTAGTGAAAAAAATACCCAGGACATGAAAATAAACTATTTTTCAAACAAAAGGGCACACCTCTCAAATCATCAATACCTTCGAATTTGATTGTTAATGGGATATTTACTTATTGGTGATTTTTATTTTAATTATTCATTTTTTCATAATTTGCTTTTTTATAAATGGATATTGAACGTTGGAAAATGAAAAAGTAAGATCAGAAGAAACCAATTTGGAAATAATCTGCCATTGTATAAAAGTGGAAACAGTTTAATTTTGATTTCGAATGACCTAGATATAGGAATAAAGAAAGACCATTATTGGATTGATGTGTGGAACAAAGAAAAGAGAAAAAAAAAGAAAAAACATTCCAACAAAATACCCAGATGAATTGCGGCTTTATATTGGAAATGAGACTTTAAAGAACAAAAGTTTGACGTGTAAAGAGTTATCAATAAAATGTTGAGAACTTTTTCTCAATTCGCCTTGTTCAAAGGTTTTTATTGATTTGATATTTTTTTTTCATTACAATTTCCAAAACGAGATTTCTCATTTCAAATAAAAGGGCACACCAATTTTTAAAATATTGAATTTTAATTTTTATTGTTTTGTTTTAAGGATTATTCGAATTTTATGGTTAGTGAATACTATTTTTCCACCTAGTAACATATTTATAGACTTAAAAGAAACTTGATCTTAGGGATCTTGCTAACTTGAAAAATTTAGGTTTTTTTTGCAAAATTTTGAGTTGGGCAAAAAACAATTTTCCTTCATCAAATTCAAATAATTCGCTACAAATTTTGAAGAAAAAAATTTCATTAGGAAAATGTCACTTCACTTTCTTTTCAAGTATGTTAGAGTGTAGCGAGAGAGTATAAATATACTTGAAAAGAAAGTGGAATGGCATATTCCTAATATCAAAAAAAAAAACTTTTTAGTTTTGCCTTGTTTTGTTCGGAAATTTAAAAAGTTTTTGGATCAATAAATGATTTTCAAGCAAAATCTAAAAAATTGCAAAAATTGCAATATTTTGACTTTTTCTCAATCCATTGTCTTTTAAAGCTTTTTTTCTGTTTATATTATTTTATTTCACCCCTCACTGAGCATAAAATTAGAATCGTCCTTAATGAGTTTTGGAGATTCGATTAAGTTTTTTTTTTATGCTTTAAAGGGTTTCTAGGATTTTATAATGATACTACAATTAATTTGATTCAATTATGAATAATTCTTGAAATTTTTTGTGCCCTTTTATTTGAAAAAGATTTTATTTATTAAATCGCTGAAAGTTCATTAAAACAGGGTATTTAAAGAATACTCAAGTTATTGTTTGATAGAATAAGTAGATCTACTTTTTTTGAAAAACAATAAAGTTTTATAGAGGTTTGCAACAAATTTGGAAAATGATAATTTTTATTCTTGTTTTTTGATTGATTGGATAGTGTTTTGAACAAGTGTAATTTCATTAATCATCATTCTAATAAGTGGGCGAGTTATATTTTCAAAAAAAGTTTTTCTACTTATGCTATCAAACAATTATTTGAGTATTCTTTAGGCACCCCCACTTTAATGAACTTTAGGCAGGTTTATTACCGAGTTTATAAAAAAATTGGTTATTCAAAAAAAAAAGATTTGATTGAAAATAATTGAAATTACACAACAATTTTACAAATATTCACAATTAAAAATCTGGTCTGGTATTATTTTCATTTCCTGGGTATTTTTTTCACTACTTTATATTACAATTACTTGTTATTTCGAAAGAATTTCCAAATCAATTTTTAATTCCTATTTTCATTTAATTCATCTAATTCAGATTTGATTAAAGAAAATAGGATATTTTTAAAATCGTTTTGGAAATTCTTTATAAATAAAAAGTAATTTGTTTATCAAAAATTTTACAAATAAAAGTTTTTTCAATTAAGAATTAAAAAATAAAACCGATTAAAGAAAAAGTAATTGTTCAAATGTTACAGATAAGATCAATAAATAAACGATTTTTTTTTTCAGAGTCGTTTTACAAAAGTGAGGACTTTTTTCAGAATTAAAACTTTTTGAAAGATTTTATTTTAAAAAAAGTGATTACCAACCTTTAAATGTGGGGTGTGAAATAAAGTTCTATTTTTAAAAAATAATTTCTCACTTTTTTCAAAACCGAAAACTTTTTGAATAGTTTTGATTTTGGTCTCCTAATAAAAAAAACCTTTCTTTTTCAAAATAGGTATATTTTTTCGTGATCAATTTATTTAATTATTTTGATTATCACCTTTTTAATTAGTACGTGAACCTATTGACTAGGATTTATTCTACTCTCATTTTTATTAAAATTTCAATTTGGATATATTTAGTTAAATAAATGATTTTGATAGTTCAATTTCTCAGAAATTTAGGTACCCGAAATTGATAATATGTACCTAATCCCTTTGGTAACATCAAGGATTCGTTTGAAAATATTTCAAAGAAAGGAAAGAATTATTAGGAATCAAAAAAAAATTCGTCCCAAATCACAGTAAACACAAGTTTTTGAAATTAAAATACAAAAAAAAAAAAAAGAAAAGGAAATTATTTGGTTTTGCTGGTTTGGGATTGTTTTTGGGTTTTTTCAGTTTCTTCTTTTTCTTCTTTTTCATAAAAAAGAATAAAAAAGATTTTGGTGAGTTGTGTATGTGTTGAGTTTGTTTGTTGTCTCGAATTTGTAAAATTAGAATGATTTTGGGAAATTGAATTTTCATCGATCAAGAAAAGAGAAAAAGAAAAAAGCAAAAGAAAGATAAAAAAAAACAACTTACTTAAATTAATTTGAAAATAATAAGACAGGTAAGGCGAATGTGATTACAAGTCGTTCTTGTTTTTGGAAGTTGATTTACTTGTTGTAAATTAAAAAAAATGAAATTTGAAGACTGAATTAAGTTTTGATTAAAGGCAAAACATGTCTTTTGAAATATTTTGTCTTTGGTTGTGAAATATTCAAGAATTTGTCAAGTCTATATTTTGAAACGAATTGTTCTCCAGGATGTTCAAAATTAAAGGTGTAACATATGTTATCAAGAGTATTTTTGTATTTTATTATTTTTTCAAAGGATTGAAATGTTGTGTTGGAAATGTTTTTTAAAATAACTGTTGTTTGAAGGATTTTGTTGTGTAGGTGTTTGAAACAAGTGTAATTTATTTTTTTGGTTGTGAAGAACTTCTTTACTTGTATCCTGTTGTTTGAATTTTACATTTTCTTGGATTTTTTATCTTATCAAAATGAATTTTATTCGAACAAAAGTTTTCTAACGAAGATAAAAAGGAAATGGTTAAAAATTTATTTCTATTTCTTCAAATTCAAATTTTTGAAACAAACTCCATTTCCTAAATATAGGTTCCCCAATACTGTGTTCAATTCAAATCCCCTATTTTTTGAGAAAATACAAGAGAAAGAATTCAAACTCAACACAAAAATAAAAAACAAATATCTATTTCTGTAATAGTCAACTTTCAAGTTCGAAAAGACAAAAAGATCTCAAAACAAGGATTACTACACGTCTCACATTAAAATTACTGATTTGACAATTCAGTAAAAAAAAAAAGCGAAATAAACATTTATTTTTTTATATTTTGTTTGGATTTCAAAAATGGAATCACTAATTTATGTTGGTGGTCAGAAAGAAAGCATTCAATTTCTTTTTGATCCCTTAGATTCGAACCTACCAAAAATGACACAAGTGTCTAATGAACAAATCCAAAACCAAAGAGAAATCAAAAAAATTGTATCTGGTAACAGACAAAATTTCCTCCTTTGGAGAAATAACAACACTTTAGAATTTTATCGAAATGATAAGCCAATGAAGCAATTCTCAATCAAAAATGAAATTGTGAAAGGCATTTACTCTGGTTATACAACTTATTTAATTTTGACCGAATCTGGAAATGTTTTTTCTTTGTCTGAAAAAACTGCTTATCATGAAGTCCCTTTAGACGATCCTGAAAATAGCACCTTCGATGAAATAAGACCTATTCCTTTTTTTAATGAAGAAGAAAATAATAGAAAGGTGCAATCAATAGCAATGTCTGGATGGTCAAGTTATTATGTTTGTAAAGACGGTACAATGTATGGAAACGGTTTTAATAAGGTAAAAAATAATCCCCAAAAATTCTTCTTCTTTTTTTTTTTTTTTTTTTTTCTTTTTTTTCTCATTTCGGAACGGTAGCTTTGGAAAAACGATCTTGTAAAGTACATTTCTTCTCGTCTTTTCGAAGAAATCTCTCAAAAACACTTGGTACTTTTATTTGAATTGTAAATGGGAAAAATTTTCACTTCGTTTTCGATTTCCTTTTTCAAATAAATCTACAAATTACAACCTACTTGCTTGAAAGCTCTCTTGATAAAAAAAAAAAATCTGGAAAAGGAAGTAAAAATGATTCCCATTTATCGTTCAAATACCAGTATTATTTGAAAATAGAAAAAATTTCGTTTTTTTAAACTATCTAGTAGGAATATACTTATTACAGTGCTTTGGTTGTCAAAGAAATAACCAGGTATACACACACCCTAAATTTCCTTCAAGTATCGAGTGAATAGTGATCCTAAAAAAATCTTTTACTTAAGGGATTATTGTCATTATGTGAATGCGACTATAATGTAAGAATTCTTGTAATTAGGCGTAAATGGTATTAGTGATGCCATAGCTCAAATAGTTTCTAAAAAATCTAGAAAAAAAATATTGAACAAAAAATTATCTGATTTTTTTACGAAAGATCACTATTAAAAATTCTCATTTTGAAATTTTTTTTAAAAATTCCTTTTCCAAATCTAAAAATAGAAGCCGAAAAAAAAGTATTCAAGGATTTAATAATTCTTATTTAGAACTTTTAAAAGAATCTATTTTTTCATTTTTTTAATCTCAAAGATTAACTCAATAATCATCAACAAAAAAAACCCAAGAATGATTCGTTTGGTTTCCCTTTTATAAAAGCTAGTTGTATGATCAGAATATTTCTAATATGTGAAAATAATTTGTCAGAATAATCTATTGGTTAATTATTTAATTTTTAGCAAATAAAATGGTATTTTTAGCCACTATTCTGCACTTCTCGACAAATTTAAGAAAGATATTTTGCAGCTTTGAAGTCTGAATACTGATGATTCAACCTTTCGATTTTTCTTGAAATGCATATTTTTTTCTGAAATTTTTGGTTGATTTATACTTTTAATACAAGGATCATTTTTAATTCAACAGATCAACAAATAGTACTATTTTACTAAGAAAATTATTAGAGACATTGAAAAAACTATGAAAAACTAATGCAATTTACATTCAATAGCAGCAGGGCTTCATTTTAGACTTCTGCTTGATATACGCTAGTCCCGTAAATAATAAAAAAAAATTCACAAATAAAAATGCTTTACCATTTGAGAAAAAAAGTCAAACGGGAAAAGATGTTCAACATGATTTTTAATTGGGAACATTAATAGAACCTGGAAATGAAAAACTAAGATCAATTATTAAAACAAAAATTAAATAAATTAAGCTAAAATGAAGTATTCACTACAATAACGGTTTTTTTAATACTATCTTTTGTATGGGTTTTTCTTTGATTGATCAATTATTAAAAATTTGTTGAAAAAATTTATATATTTTTGAGATCTCTCAAAACAACTCTTTTCAGATTTGGATTTTCAATCAAGGAGATCTAAATTGTGTTTGTTGGTTCGATTGATAACAATATAATGGATTATTCTTTGAAAGTTGATTTGTTTCTTCTTTTTATTGATTTTACTTTCCGTTTTTAGGTTCCTTTAATGTTCCCAATTAAAAATCATGTTGAATTTTTTTTTCCAGCTTGGCTTTTTTTTTTTTTTTTTTGCAATAGTGGCCTTCATTTAAGAGAACTGTAATCTTTTTAGACCATTCCCGTGTCTCAATGCGTTATTATACTCTACCGTGTGTTTTACAATTTACTTAATTAAATCTCTCAAAAGAATAGTCACAAAAATCATCTTAATTTAGTGTTGAAAATGAAGAATCTAGGGGAAAATATACAAAAATTGTTTTCAAACTAAATAATTTCACCTCAAATAAATTAATTGTTTAATTTTCTTTAGGTAAATAAAATTTGAATTTCTTTTCTTAGAAATATTGTTTTTTGTGGACTACATTTGTATATTCAGAATTGAAGAGTGATTCGTATCTGATAAGTTCATTTTATACTAGCTTATCTAATCTTCAAAAAATCTTCAAAAAACCCTGAAAAAATCCCCAAAAAATCCTCAAAAAAACATCATTTTTTCAACACTTAGTCAATAACTTTACACAGTTAAATTTTAACAACAAAAATTTTTTTACGCTTTTTGATAATCGATTACTAATGATAAAACGAATTAAAAATATCAAAATCATAAAAATATAAAAATATTTGAATTCCTTTTTATTTTTTGTTGTATTTTTTTATGAATTGGCGAAAAAAAAATAATAATTGTATTACTTAGTAATTTTTCTCAAAAATAATCGGAGTCGCTTTTTTTGTCTCAAACTGTTAAAAAATTTATTTTTTTCAAGAAAGAAAGTTATGAAAACTGTATCAACAAATTAAAACAAAATATTTATTTATTTTTTTTTTTCCCAACAAAACATTAAAAAGTATCAAATTAGGTTCTATTAATAAAATAAAGAAGATTTTGTAGTGCCAATTAAGAGAAGATTACATTTTTTTAAAAAGATTTTCTACATAAATCAGATAGCTCACATAAACCATATCATACCTATAATTTTTTGAGTATTTTTCGTTTATATCAAAATGATGGTTTAATTTTCTCAAAGTAGTTCTGGGTACTCTTTGGTTTCTGGATCTGGAAATTTTATTTTTTATTTCTTTTCTTATTTGTAATCAACCCTTTTTATTTATCTTATATGTATATATATATATATATATATACGTATATAATAATCTCTTTTATATTTTGAAAGAAAAAAGAATTATAATAATTTTAATGAAGTGAAAATTTATATGGATAGAGGTTAAATTAAATAAGATCCAATATTTACAACCCTCCTTAAATAACAGTGATGAAATAAAAAAATTATTTTATTTCTCTAAAAAAAGAAAAAGAATAAACAATATTGATTTTAATCGAAAATTACTTTTTCAAAAATCGAAAAGAATTATTGAGGAAGAAAATTAAATTCAAAAACAAAAACAACTTTTATACAATTATTTTAAAATCAGACTATCACAAATAAGCAAAGAAAAGTTTAACTAATTAAAAATTAATTATTAGGTATTATCATCAATATTAGATTTTTAATGAAAAATTGAAAAATTAGTGATTAAATTATCTTTTCGCAATATTTATATTATCTGAATTTTTTTGTTTTTTGAGTGATATTATTCGTAATTTCCCAAAATATTAAAAAACCAAGATAATCTACAAATTCACAAGAATCAAAAAAAAAAAGTTGTAAAAAATTGAATTAAAATTTTGTTTTAAAATAAACAAGGGTGGCACCAAATGAATTTGTAATTTACAATAAAAACACTTACTATTAATGTTTGCTTAAGTGATGATGATCAAGTTTTCACAAATTTAAATAATTTTTTTCTCAACTTTTCAATTTTTATCAGAACTCTGGAAATTATTATTTTTTTTTTTTTAACGACAATGGTTGGTTGAAGTAGAATTACTGTGATGTTGTGCAGATATTACTGCAATGTAAAAAGTACGAAACCGATCAAGTATTTTTTTTAAGGAAGCTAGTACATTTTACCATTTTGAAAAATTTTAATTGTGTAAACCTTAATGAAAAATATTTTTTGAGTTACACAAGATATTGGAACTTTGGAACCAAAAAATCATACGCACATCTATTTGTGAAAAGAAAAGAACCCAAAGTAAATCAGAGTTAAATTTTTCAAAATTTCAATTTTTTCAACATTTTTTTTGATTAAATTTTTGGTTTTATTAAATTTGGTTTTGGATCAAGAAATGTGTTTATACGAATGAGTAAAATTAATCAAAGACTAAACCAAAAAAATATAGACCCGAAAAAGGTGTGTCTTTGAAACAAATAGGATTTTTCTACAATCATTTTCACTGTTTCAATAACATTATAATAACAGGTTTTTCCTTTGTGACTGATAGAGCTTGCAATAAAAAATTATTTTACAAGTGAATTACCTTATCAAAAAAAAATTGAAAAAAAATTGAAAAAAAATTGAAAAAAAATTCAAAAAAGTGAAAAAAAAAGAAAAAATGTGAAAAAATGTTTTCAATTTTCAAATTTTGTAAATACATTTTCACTTCTAATACCCAATAAAACTTTATAAAAACACATGTAATCCATTCACTTATTACAATTGACCCCTTTGACTAGAAAATAGTTTATATTTCAAAACAACAAAACTTTTTTAAAAAAAAATTCGAAAATTTCCAGTTTCATTTTCATTGGTTTTTAATTCTTTTTTTTTTTTTTTAACAAAAATAATAATAATAATAATAATAAAAATAATAAAAAAATAATAAAAACGTTTAAAGGGGAGACTTGGTGACGGAACAAAAAACGCACATCAAAGCAAACCAGTCATAATTTATAAATCTGTTTCAAGAATTTTTTCAGGGGTACAAGGGTATTGTGTTTTTATAATCACCACTGACGATAATATCCTTGGATGTGGTTCCAATCGGTGCGGGAGGTTAGGAATTGGTAATACTAAAGATTGCAGTTCCCCGATCAACGTGCCCAAACTTGATCTTAAGGGATCGGATATTTTGGATATCTCTTGTGCCTGCGAGCATACAGTTATCCTTACTAATGAAGGCAAAACCTTTTCCACTGGTCAAAGTTCGGATTATAATGGAACCGGTACTTCTGCACTATATTTCAACGAAATTAGTGCATTTAAAGATAAAAAAATAATTAAGATAGATACTGGAACATACATAACATTAGCGTTAACATCCCAAAATGAATTATATGGATGGGGCTTTAGCACAGAAGAATTCTACTCAAGAAATGAATTTAAAACGAAACAAAAGAATGGAAAATGGATTTTACCAATAAAAATTAATTTGCCCCAAGTTTTCCAAAATAATTCACTTCCTTTGAATTTTTCTTGTGCCACAAGAAAATATTTCCTTTATATGGATTTGAATTCTTGCCTAAAAGAAGACTTTAGGAATTTATTTGAATCTAAAAAATATTATGATTCAATTATTAGCCTTTCAAACGAAAAAGAATCAAATAATGAAATTAAAATCCATAAAATGTTAGTTGAATTAAGAACCAAGTTAAAAATAGATCAAATTCAAAAAGTATTAAATGAAAATAATATTAATACAGAGGAACTTAAATTATTTTTAAAATGGATATATTTCGATGAAATAAACAACTCAAATGCCTTAAAAAAAATATTTAATTTTTTAAATTTAAGTTACCCACCTGAAAATGGATTGGAAAAAGATTTATCTAGATTATTTAACGATGAAGATTCTAAAGATTTTAAAATTCTTATTAAAGAAGATGAGGAATATGAGGAGGAGGGGGGAGAGGATGAAGAGGCATTTGAAGAAATACCCGTACATAAAATTATCCTCTTGGCGAGATCTGGCCTCTTTAGAGAAATGTTTGAAAATATAAATGAAAAGGACAAAAAGATAAACCAAATCAAAGACTATTCTGGCAAATCTTTTGAAAGTTTGGAACTTTTAATCAAATATTTTTATACAGATAAAATTGAATTAACTGCCGATGATGATCCAGAACTGATCTTTGAAGAATTAAATGATTCAATAGAATATTACCTTTTAAACAAAAATTCTAATTTCAATACTGAATTAAATAAATGTAAAACATTTAATTAGAAATTATATTTATATTATCAAGAATTTTGATTCTTAAAATGGCAAATTCCAATTGAAGCGAATGTTAAAGGATATTAATCTTAATTTTCAAAACATTGCTACATATACATTGGACCAATAAACAGTTTATTCCTATTTTTATTAAAATTAGAATTTATTTTTTTTAAAAAATTTTCAGATCAATAATTGTTTTGGTTGTTTTTTTTTTTTTTATTATTATTTTTTGGTGATAAATTTTTTTTTCTGAAAATATATTTGTTATTTATAAAATAAGTAGGATTTTGAAAAGTAATAAAGTTTAGCATTTATTAAATATTTTTTTCATTCAGGCATATTTTCTACACATACTCTAAACCAATTTAGTAAACAATATTTACTAATAGTTTTTTTTTTTTTTTATTTTTTTTGAAGGAGGGAGTTATATAATCTTCTTATAGCTGATATATTTATTGTGAGAATTTTTTTTTGATTGGACAATTAATAGATTTTCGTTAGGTTTTTTTTACTTTTTGAAATAAACCAAAAATTTATTAAAATTTTCTGTTTATTTCAAAAAGTAAAAAAAGCCTAGAACACTTTATAAATAAAAACAAAAAGTGAATAAAACCTAGGTACTTGAGGGAGATTTTCATTATGTTTTCGAGAATTTAAAAGAATAGAGTAAAATCTATTGATTTTTCTCCATTCTTTTGAATACAAGAAAATCACTTTTAGGTTATTTTAAAAAAATTGTTATGATCAGAAAGGCAATTTTTTTCTTTGAAAAAAAAAAAAAAAAAACACTTTTAACTCTTCTTTAAAATTCTGGAAAAGTTCCATTAGATTTTTTTGAATTTCTTAAATTAAAATAAACCTAGGTACTCTACTGCATTTAATGACACTTACCTTGTTAATTAAATTTTTGTTTTGAAATTTCAATAAATAATCATAATTTTCTTTAAATTCACTAATGAAAAAATAAAGAATGAGTCTTTATTTTGAATAAGATAAAAGATATTATTCTTTTTGTATTATTTAACAGGTATTAAGTTTTTAACTCGAATTATCTTATATTTTTTTTGTATAAATATATATTTTCATAAAAAATGATCAAGATCGTCGAGTATTTCTAAAATGGTATATTTCTTGCATAAATTATAATATATTTCTTTTATTTAATTCTTAAGATATCAACACAAGAATATTTATTTAGATAATTTTTGAAATTTCAGAGTTTTAGTTTCCATAAATAGAACTGTTCCATTTTAAAATACTTTTTTATTTATATTTTCTTTTCATTTGAGAAAAATAAAGACAATTTTTAAAATTTTCTATCCATTTCTTAAATTAAATTAAATTGTAGTAAGGTTTTTTTATTATTATTTTTTGATAGGATAATAAAATAAAAAATTATATTCTTTTATTTAAAATATTTAAAAAAAATAGGCAGATATTGGTATTAGATGGTACTTAACCGCGCTTTCCATTATTTTTTTAATTTCTGTTTTGATTTGAAAATCAATAGATATTTTCTAAAAAAAAAAAAACAAGAATAAAAAATATACAGTTATTTTTTTCAAAAATTAAATGAATTGGGAAAAATCTCTATGTATTATTATCCCTTTTAAAAAAATTGAAAAGATGAGCACCCAACAATAGTTAAAAAATGTCAGTACCCAAAACATAATTTTTAATATTATTATCTTTAATATTTTTTAAATTTTCTAAACTTTTCGTTGTAGAACTATTTATTATTAAATTTAGTCTAAATCGATTTAATTTAATAATTATTCATTTTCTATTTATGAATTAAGGTTTTAATTTTTTTTTTTTTTTACATTTTCATTTTTTTGAATAATCCTTGAAATTACCAAGTATTTCTAATTTCTACTTGGGTATATACTTTTGTTAATCAAATGTAATTCTTACTTGATTAATTTTTTGCTTCTGTTTTATATTATTATATTCTTGTGAAATGTGAATTAATTGTTAAATCTTTTGTGATTTTTTCATTTATCCTGATATCTATAGACTTGAAATCTGTTTGAGTTAGATTAAAAATAATTAATTATAAAATAAGTGATCAATATATAATGTTTTAAACATTTGTAATTTTATTCCATAATTAATTTTACTTTTTAAAATCGATTATTATTTTTTTAAAATCATCTTGGACTTTTTCAAGTTTTATGTAAATATTTTTCTTTTTTAAACGAAATTCCTAATTAGTTTATTTCCGCTTCTTTGTTTAATTTTAAAGTTTTTAACGAATTAGGATTCATTCCAAATTCTTATAAAAGTTTATAAATTATTATTAAATTTTTATCAATTTGTTGGGTATGGTCTTTCTCTATAAAAAAATAAAATATCAATAGAAATTTGAATTCAATTAACTAAATCTTTTATTTTTTCAATTTGGGGATAGTTAGATATTATCAGCATTAAGGGGAAACAGGAAATTCTTGTTAAACCATAATTCTCTATTTTTTATTATATTTTTGTAGCTAAAATATGATTTTCTTGTTTTTATATATTTATTGAGTAGATGGTGAACTAATTTATACCAAATTGTGTCAAAGTATATCTTTAATATTGATTGTGACCAAAAATATTATTTTACTATTTCTTTTTGTGTTTTTTTTTTTCTTTATTAGATAATATAAAATAGTATTACTATTTTTGAATCTATTTTTTTTGAAGTAGTTGAATTACAAAATAGATACTAAATTCCTGTATACTTCCTTTTCTTTATGAATTGGGTTGAAGAAAAAACTGCTAAACATTAAAATTGATGTTGGATAATTAAAGGGATTCATTTGTCTCTAAATATAGAAATAAATTAAAAACTTTTTTCTTTAAAGAATCAATGAAATTTTTGTTTATATTGTCAATACAATATAAAAATACACTTTAGATAATGATAAAAAATAAATTATCTCTTTTTTATTTGTTTTTTTTTTTTTATTGACATCCAATTTGTGAGAATTTAATTTTATCAAAAAAATTACTGATTTAAACCCTAATACAAAATTTTTAATACGCCAAAATTCAATTTTTGATAAAAAAAACTTGCTTAATCAATTCTTGAAGAAATACCAGATTATAACCATTTGTTAATTGGAATGTTAACACTTGTTAATAAATTAAAAACTCACAAAACAAAAAATAAATAATTATCAATACAAATAAATCATGGGAGTGTTAAAAATTTTGGAGAGAGGAAAACAAAAAAAAATACATTTGTAAATTTGTTTAAATTCTATTAGGTCTATTGATGGATCAAATTGCTAGATACTGTCAACTAATACTATTTTAGTTCTTCTATTTTGAACAACTCAACTTTATCATAATATCAATTGTTGGAAAAAAAATTGATCGAACCAAACAAGTTACGTAATTCAAAAAATGAAATGAAAACAAAAACTAAAAGATGAAAAAATGATTTTCAAATTTCACAAAAA
This sequence comes from Anaeramoeba flamelloides, assembly GCA_027625915.1. NCBI lineage: Eukaryota > Anaeramoebidae > Anaeramoeba > Anaeramoeba flamelloides. Next base: position 3,764,272 of record JANTQA010000072.1, read on the forward strand.
TTAAAGTTATTTCCAATTTGAATGAAATTGTATTATTGTGTTTGTTTGGAATGTTTTAGCTGTGTGGAAAATTCTGGAATTTTAGTTTATTTTTTTGATATGTTATTAAATCATAACTTTTATATAAAGAACAAAATATCAAATTTTAATACTTTTTTTTTCAGGAGTTAATCTTTTTTCCGGTTATTTCCTGTGAATGAGGTAATACCTTTTTAAAAAACTTTTAAAATACAAAAGTTTCAAAAAATGAGTAGAAAAATTTATGAAAGTTTTTTTTTTAAGAGCTTCATCTCCCACATCACTAACATAGATTTATTTATATTTTTTTATTAAAAAAAATGAAAAATCAAAAAAGAATTTTTTTAAGAAAAATATTATGGATTTTTTAAACTTTATTTCTTAAATAAGTTGTAATTTATTAAGCTAAAAACAATTAAAAAAAACATATTTATTTTTTTATAATACTATGTTTTTACTTTTATTCCATTTTCATATCCATTATATTTAATTAAATTTTACATTTAATCAATATCATCCAAGTTGTTATTTTTTTTTTTTTTCTAATATTTTAAACAAGGTTAGTCTATTTATCCAAGATTTATCATAAACTACAAGTTAAACATTATATAAAACAAATTGAATTTACAAAACATGTTTCTGTCGATAAAAGTGTTGAAGTAAATGCTATTTTATAATAATTTCTCAAAAAAAAATCCATAGATATTAAATTAGTCAAAAAAATATTGGTTTCAGAGCTATAAAATTAAAAAAAAATTTAAAACATATTTTTATAGTAAAATTTTGTAAAATAAAGGACTTTAAAGGGTTTTCAAGTACAAGTTAAAATTTCAAAGCATTTCTAACTTATAAAATTAACTAAAAACAATATTTAGAACGGCTTGGGGACTGCTTTTTGTGTTTATAGATTTGAAATGTAAATAATAAAATATTATAAGTTCTAATTTTCGAAGGAAGTATAAAGGATCTATGAAAGGTAAAAATTATGGAATTTCCCATTTTTTTATCAAAGAAATTCACATTAGTAAATGTGAATGAGATTATATAACTCGTCCAAGAAAGTTTTTGACGATAATTTTTCCATCTTCACTCGAAAGTTAGTCATTAAATTAAATTTTTCCCCATTTAAGACAAAGATCAATAATCCAACACCATTCATTATTTTGACGAGTTTTGAAAAAAAACCGTAAAATCTCTTTCTCACTTTTTGGTACTTACATTTGCCCCTTGTAAAGTTAGAATCAACTAAAGGCGATCATTTTTTCCTTTTTAGTCAACTTTTTGAAAAAAATATTGTCTTTTTCAAATGAATTCTTTTGTAAAAGAAGACAAAAATACGAAATATTCGTGGATCGTGGTAATGTACGTGTTGGTTTTTCTCTATTTTCTCGAGTTTCTCTATACACTTAAGCGCCAAATGACACTGTACAAAACAGACGAAAAGGGGATTAATTTCAAAAAAGCCTTTCTTTTTGCGATGCTAGCGTTTTTTGTGTTGCGTGTTGTTGGCTTATCCTTGTACATTCAATTAATTTGGTCTGACATAATTCCTGATAAATGGTTTTTGCCATTTAACACATACGCGGAAGGATTTTCACAGTATGTTTTTGCAACAGGCTTCACCTTTATTTGCGTCTTTTGGGCTGAATTGTACTATCTGTCAAATTCTTCAATGATCTCGAGGGAGCACAAAATTCGATCTTATCGGATCATAGGTGTTGTTAATGTAGCAATGTACATAATTTTGGCTGTGCTCTATATTTTATTAGCCATTTACCACAACAATTTTGCAAAAACTAAAATTGTTCATACTTGTGAGGCAACTTTGTCGTCATTGCGTGATTTTTGTATTGGGCTGTATTTTTTGATTTTTGGTACAGTGTTCTATCAAAGGATCAAGAAATATAAATCCACAAGCAACAAATTTCAGAAAGTAAATCACAAAATTATCATGATCACTTTTATTTTAACAGTGTTATTTTTTTCCAACTCTGGCTTCGTACAATGGTACAATTACCAATTCTTATTAAACAAAAACAAATCTTTTTCAATTTCCTACTTGATCGTTTTTACAATTGACCGCTTCATTTTCGAAGTTTTGCCCTCCATTTCAATGGTATATTATATTTCTCATTTTAAATCAAAAAAAAAAATTGAATTGAATATAAACGAAAATGTTCCTCTTATTAAGAATGAGTCAAATTTATAAAAACCGACAACATAAGCTATGTTGACACAATTAATGTGGTTCAAAATATAATTTAATCTCAGTGAGATACTTTTCAATACTAATAAATTCAAAACAATATCAAAAAATTTTTTGCTAAATTTCCTTTTTGAAAATCTTATTAACTCTCTCTTTCAATTCATTTTCTTGAAAAAGAACATTTCGAACACCATCTTTTTTTACAAAGTGTCTTTGTATTAAAACCAACAAAATTCCTAATCTAAAAGGGTTAATAAAAGTTGAAAAATGGGAAATCATACGAAAAACTTGGAAACATTTTTTTGATTTGTCTGTATCAAGCATTTTTTAATTTATTTTTTTTATTAAATCTTTTAATATTTGCTTTGGGTGCCTTAAATATTGAAATAAACCAAATTTAAAAAACTTTTTTTTTTTTTATTATTACGAGAAAGCTTTTTTTTTTTTTGAAAAATGGATAAATTCTTTTTATAATTTCAGAAAATAATTTTTACTTTTAATTGGGTTAGGTTAGTAAGGATCGTAGGTTAGGAGAATATTTTAGTATTTTTAAGGTGGTGTTTAGTATTAAGGGATCGTGTATTTTTTAAAAATACAATCAAATCTTGTTCAGATCTTGAAAAAAATTTTTTATTATGTAAATTCTGTTTTGGCTTATATGAAAAGGATGAGTTAATATCATCTAAAATAATATTAAATTTGAATAAAGTTTTGGGAATTCGTTAATTTCACATATTTTCTAAGATAAAACTGACAAAAAGTAACATCTTATATTTATTAATAATTAGATTGATTCTGAAAATGGTGTATCATATATACCCTATTCCAAAAATTTAGACACTCCCAAAATCAAAAAATAGACAAAAAATACAATTCAATTTATTATATTTTTCCAAACGTAATATAAAACCACATTTAAGTAACTGAGTATTAATGTTTTTATAAGTAATCATTTTCATACAAATATAAGAAAAAAAATATAAAACTGAAAAATAAAAATTGGTTTATCTAAAATAATGAAACGAGCTAAACTAAAAAATGTATTGGAAAATTTGTTGAAATTTCAGCATCAATTGTTGTTCGATAAAATGATAAGATACCAATGGACTGATTGTATACGATTTTCCAATTTAAAAAACTCAGCCCTAATCTTCTGTCATATACAAAAAACAATTCCAGATCTAAAGAAACAGATTAGGTAACTGGAAAAAATGAAAAAAAAAAAAAAAAAGTACAAAAAATGAAATAGTTTGAAAAATCAAAATTATTTCCTAATTTGAATGTAAAATGGAGTACTGCTTTTCTTTCAACTGGTAAAAATGTATCCAAATTTTTGGAATTTAGTTTATATAGTTTTGTCTTGAAGAGTATTTGATTTTGAGAAAAAGAAAATATATTGTGTGTATTTTTAAATATTAATCATTCAATTCTAATATCAGTAAATAAAATTAATAGTGGCTAAGATGATTATATAAAATATAATCTAATAAATTTAAAAGTATTAAATTAGGTTTTGACTAATTTATTTATATTCCTAAAAGTTCTCAAAAAAGTGCTTTTCTGTTTTTTTAAAAAATGATAAAAATTTGAAAAAAAAATTTCAAAATTGTAAAATATTAAAATAGCCAATTGTTTGGTCGGGTTTGCTAAGGATTTTTAGAACAAATCAAATCATATTTGGAAAAAAATCAAGTAAATAAGTTTCACTTTTAAGGCAGAAACCCCAACAAAATTTAAGGCACAATAAAAATCTCAAATTAAGGCAAAAAATTCCGATTCTAGTAAAATAAATTGTAAAAAAAAAATTCCAAATTTTGTACCTTAATTTGAGATTTTTTTGTGCCTTAAATTTCGTTGAAAGTTTTTACCTTAAAAATGAAACTGATTGTATCAATTTTTAGGAGAAAATAGTATAATCTCAAAATATCTCCAAGAATAGTTAATTGTGTCAATTGGGAATTCATCTTAAAGCCCTCGTATAAGTATAAAAAACTAAAATGGCCATTTTTTTGTCATTTTTTTTAAATTAATTTTTTGGAATATCTTTAAGTTATCGTTTTGAACCAAGTATTAAATAGATTTGAATATTCATCATTTTTAAATTTCAGTCAACCTTTTATTCCGTGGTTTTTGAAAAGGTTTTTTGTAAAAAAATATCAAAAAATAGTCATTTTTTGCTTTTATATTCACAAGAGTAAATAAGGAATTTCGTAAGAAATATATTTTTTACAATTTTAGAGATAAATAAAGAGTTCCATTCATTTACCAAATTTTGATAATAGTAAATACAATATCTGATAACCTGAATATACTAATAACAATTTTAATCAAAAAATCGTTTGGCAAACAACAATCTTTTAAATTTAAAAAAAAATCATTTTTAAAACAAGTATTGGTATTTACCAAATGATTTTCTATTGAAAATTCATTTGAGATCAAAAATCAAAATGTGATATTTTGTCTACAGAAATTTGGATAAATACATGAATTTCTTTATTTATCTTTAAAATTATAAGTATTCTATTTCTTACAACGTTCCTTATTTAAACTTGTGTTTGGAATAGGAATTTCAAACAAAATCACAATATCTTTTTATAAATGTTAAACGGGTTCTAAATTTTATGGATTAACACTGCCCTTCTTAAAATAATTCAAATATTTTTCAATGGGTTAAACAAAAAGATTTTTTGTTTCAAAAAAGAATTATCACAAAAATGAAAAAAAAAAAAACTTGATATATTTATTTTTAATTATTGTATAACTCTACATTAGACTCGGTTGGTTTATATTATTAAGATTTTGTTTTAGAAATTTAAGTGTTAAATCACAGATTCAACAATAGTAATTAATAAAGAAAAAATAAATTTAAACTTTCTTTTTTAAAATTAATTCATTAGTATTTATTTCTTGAAATTTGTTTTGAAATGTCTCTAATGTCATTTTTTTAAGGATTGGGTATCTTGATAAAATAATCAAAAGTTTTGATAATAAACTTCAGTAAATAATATTTTTGATATAATGGGTAAAAAAGATTGGTATTTTATTATATTGCATTTTAATATCTATTTCAAATTTTTATTTTTCTAAATTTTGTAGTTGTTGAATTTTAAATAAAGAATTTTGGATTTAATAAATTTTAAAATATTTTTTTTGATTTTCTTCATTTTTTCAGGTTTATTGTTATAATTTGGTAAAAAATGAATGAATTTAAAAAGGATTGCATTCCACAATTTAACATAATCATGATCTAGTTTTATTTATTTTTTCTTTTTTTCACATAATTCAAAATTTTGAAGTTACCATTTTTTTTATTGTTAGCTCTTTGATTAAAGGTAAATAATTATCCTGAATCAGGAAAAAACTAAAAAATTCACTTCATTGTACTAATCCTTATTTTGTTTTAAAAGTTTTTCCAAGAAAAATACTGGTATTTGTAAACTCGTTCTTTTTATTTTTTTTGTTCTTATTTATTGTGTACACTTATGGGAGAAGTGTCTTCAACAAAAATAATTATTCAAAATGGATTAAATAAAAATAAGAAGAAAGTTTATCGGGTTTAGAAATCAAATATAAGTATAAAAAAATTGGCAAAAAATTGAAAATTTGCAGATTCCACTCTACTTTGCTTTTATTCTTTTCGCAAATAAAGTGGTGGATTGTAGCTGGGTTTCAAAGTTTCAATGTCTTTTAAAGGTTAAAAATGTTTTTTCAATTTTTTTTTTTGAATATTAAATCGGAAAAAATTTTCACTTCATTTTCTTTCCGTATTTTTCTTTTACAAATGGAATTTTCAACAGTGTAATTTGCAATGTGTTATCTCCTGTTATTTACTTGGTCTCTTTTTAATGATCTATTTTGGGTAATACAGTCAGTTTCACTTTTAAGTTGCAAACTTTCAACGAAATTTAAGGCACACAAAACTCTCAAATTAAGGCACAAAATTTGTAATTATTTTTTTTTTACAATTTATTTTACTAGAATCTGAATTCTGTGCCTTAATTTGAGATTTTTATTGTGCCTTAAATTTCGTTGAAAGTTTGTGCCTTAAAAGTGAAACTGACTGTATACAGTAAGCTATGAATCATAAATAAAACCACGGTTTCAAAAAGTAAAAAAAAAAAGAGAGAGAGAACCAACTGAATTTTTTACAATGTTATTATTAAATTACGAGTAGAAAACTGTTCCTATTATTTTCCAATTAAAAAATGAAATTTTTTACAGTCAGTTAGACCTTTAAGGCACAAACATTCAACGAAATATTAAGGCACAAAACTCTCAAATTAAGGAACAAAATTTGTATTTTTTTTACAATTTATTTTACTAGAATCTGAATTGTGTGCCTTAATTTGATATTTTTATTGTGTCTTAAATTTCGTTGGAGTTTGTGCCTTAAAAGTGGAAATGACTATAGTTCAAATTCACCAAAATATTATTAAATGAATAATTAGTTGAAAACCCGTAAAATGTTTAAAATCATTTAGAACGGGTATTTTTAGACAATTTCATAAAACTGCCTTAGTGGTCTCTAAGAAGAAATTTTTACTCTGTTAATTTGATTGTAACGGTAATAATTAATATCCATTTTGTAAATTGAAATTATAATTTTCTTTTATTAATTGGAAAATAACTGTTAATTAAGAACTATATTTTTAGGTGAAATGATGTATAAAATCACTCTTGAAAGACTTATGTAATCGAAGTAATATTCTTCCAAGGAGAATTTCTTTTAGAAAAAATGTGAAATTTTCACAATTTCAACAATTTTCACATTTTTGCCCTGTTAGATTATTCAAAATTTTGATTTTGATATTTTAGAATTTACATTTCAACTTTCTGAATTCACACTATTTTCTTGGGATGTTCTACATATTTTTTACATTTGCTTTTACAGGTTTGAAATGATCTCAAATTTGAACTTGTACTTGAAAATCTCCAAAAGCCATTTTTTAAAATTATTTTTTTTTTTATTTTCAATTCCTTTTCATTGAAAAAGATTGAAAAAAAGTCTTCGTGAAAATGTAAAGATGACATAAAAAATGTTAGTTTTTTTTTTATCCAATTTCTTCCGTGTGAAAATTTTTTGTGAGAAGTGAAAGTGAAATAACACAACTTCTCAGCCCCATTAAGGGTGGGAATGTAGTCATTAAAATTTTAAAAATGTTTAAATTTATACCTGCTTAACAATACTATTATTTTCCGATTAAAAAATGAAAATTTTTAGTTCACATTCCAAAATATTTTTCTATTCAGAAGTTAAAGAAAATCCAAAGATATTTACAACATTGTTTAGAAATGATATTTTTAGACAATTAACTAAAATTTGTTCTTGACTCTGAGACAAAATTTTTACTCCTCTATATTGATTGTAACAGTTATAATTAATAGCCATTTTGACAATTGACATAAAAATTTTCATTTATTAATTGGAAAATAACAGTACTGTTAATAGAAAAATTTAAAGATCAAAATTTTCATTCAGTTTTCCAAAAATAATCATCTCCTATGAATTAAATTAAATCATCAAAGGTCTCATTCTAAAAAGGAAAAATGATTTGGTTAAGATGGTTTGGGGAATTAAAAATCTGAAAATTTTACCTTGATTCAAGGGACTTGTCTCTATTAAATTTTTTTACCTAAATTGAATAGAATTGTGAAAATTTTTTACAAATTACTTAAATTTGAAAACACCTGTTTACCTTCAACATTAAACATACTTCTAGATAAGGAATCCTTATTTAGAAATTGATAAAAAAAAAATAATAGCGACTAGTCCCTTAAAAAATCTTTTTTTGGAAAGCTGAATGAAAATTTTGTTACATTAATTTTACAACAAATAGTAGTCATTGAACAACGGTTGTGACCAATAACGAAATGTTTCAAAATATAAATTTAAAACAAATCAAATCGGTTTCATAATAACAATTTACTGTTGAGAGAAAAATGTTTAACACGGAAAAATGGTTGGACACCATTTTTAATTAGAAACATTACTGAAAATGATTTTTAATTTCAATAATTTGTGAAATAACTAAAGAAAATAACAATAATCTACTTTTTAGAATAAGGATTAATGTAATTCTACTTTTTCAAAACCTTATCTCTTATAATCACTTGTAAGTTTAACAATTACCATTTTCAGAATTAATAGTCAACTTTACTAGAACTTGGATTTTTGTTAAAATAGCATGATCTACTTTAGTTATCAATCATTCAAATGAGTATTCTACACACACCACAAATTAATGAACTTGTAACACATTTAAACTTGCATTTATATAAAATTCACCTTGTTATAAATAGGATTTGATTTTCAATTTTACTAATGTTCCCAATTAAAAATGGTATCCAACCATTTTTCTGTGTCAAACATTTTTCTCTCAATAGTTAAGCAATTAAAAAAGGTTACCAATTTTCATAAGAGTTGTTTGTGTGTTCTGTATTTATAAAAAATAACAAAAGAGAGTCCAAAAAATAAAATTAATTAATGTATTTTATTGTCAAACAATTTTTGTTTCAAACCAAAGAAGAAAATGGTAAATTAACCAAAAAAATGATTTGAAAAGAAAAAAAAAAAATTTTTACACCTTAATTTGTCATTAACTGGAATTAATGAAATGAAAAACGGTTAATTACAAACTAAGGCCCAGGTATTAAAATAATTTTCAAAAAGTGTGCAAAAATTAAGAAAGAAAAAATCCTCTATGAAGCGGGTAAGAATGCTCGATTTAGTCCACGTCACAATTTTGAATTTGTTTGTTTTCGTAACAAAAAATCAGCCTGATCACAACATATTTAGCACTGTTAATAAAAAAGAGAAAATATATTGGGTGAGTGGAAGGAAATTTGAACATGAAGTCAACTCAAGAGCAAATACCCATTCTGATTTTTTCAGTTCTTTTAGTTTTTTTTTGATATCAAAATAGATCTTGTTGTGTCTAAACAAATCTTTCGATTTGATCTTGGTGTGTTTCGTTTACATAAAATTGTTCTTCTTCTTGGCCAATAAATTAAAGAGTTCTCAAACTTTTGTGGTCTATTCATTGGGAATTATAAAAAATAATCAATAGGTTAGGAATTGAAACTACTAAGTAATCAAAAAAAAAAGAAAAAAGAAAACAAAATTTACAATGTGTGTTTTTGGTTATTGATTGCTCTTTGAGGCGAATAAAGATGGTTAATTTTTGTTTGTTTATAAGACATGTTAGATAAAAAGTGAAGAATTATTTTACAATGAATATAAAAAAATGAAAAGTTGTAAGTTAAAAAAACTTTAAATAGTTTAGGAACTGAATTGCAGATCTAATTGAAATTCAATTCACACCAAATCTTTATTTATTTTAGGCAAAATTTGAATTTGAAAATTAGAAAATAACAAAATTTGTTCTTGAAATTCAACCTAAAAGTAACTCAATGGCCCTTTAAAATTCATAACTCGTCACTTTTGGTTTAAATTTGAATTTTTGTAATTTCTTTTATTTTATTCCTAAAAAATATGGAAACTTTCGAGTCAATGATTTTCTGTGGGTCTTAAAGAAATGTGTGATCAATCGTTTTTAGAATTACCAAATATTATCATTTTCGCAAGTACTGATAAATTCCAATAAATATCTGAAAATTTTCACTTCATTTTCCTTTTTACATTTTTAAACAATCTTTGCAGAAAGAATTTTATTCTTTTAAATGTTAAAAAACTTTGGTAATTTGGTTTCCCTTCAAGTGAAATAAATCTCTTGGGTTGTTTTAAAGGTTAAGATATGAGATTTCAAAAATGGGAAAATGTACGAAAAATTTTATTAAATTTATTTGAATTTATCAGTAAAATCTAGCTATCAAAATTTCTGATACTAACTTATCACCAACTCTAATACTAGATGGGTGGTGAAGTTACTTGAATCAAAAACTGGTAATTCTTATAAAAAAAGCCAAAAAACGTTTAAAAAAAAAGAAAATTCCAACTTTTGAATAAAATTTTTTCTTTTTATTTTGATTGAACTTTAAGTTAAATTGCTATCAAATCGATTACCAATTTATTATGATCTTTTTTTTTTGAAATTTCTGAATTAAAATCATTCAAAACTTGATGTTATCAAAAATTTATAATTTCCTTTTCAGAACATTTTTTTTTTTTTTCAACTTCTTTTTTATTTTTTTTTAAAAAAAAAGTAATGTCAATTAAAAATAATGCCTAACTTTGATTCTTTGAGTAAAATGGCCCACACTTCCAATATTGGTAACTTTGATCAAAACCAAATTCTCAATCTAACCAAAAAAGAAATTTTGTAAAATTAGCAAAATTTTTAGAAAAAGACTATTTTTAACTCATTTCTAGAATCTATTTTTGTGAATCACAATATAACCTTGCATCCACAGAAAGAAGATTTTGTTTTTCAAATTGTATTTCTTCTTAAATAGGAATAATTGTTTGCATCAAATTAAGAAAAATCAATTTTATCTCAAAGCTCAATCATAAACTTCATAAATTAAAACTTCAAGAGTTTTATTACCAAACGATCTTATGACGATCTTAGGATTTTTACAACCAATTTATGAAATCAGTATTAGGGAACTTGAAATTAAAATTATCATTTATAAAATTCGAAAATGACAGTATTCTGAAAATTACAATTTTAAAAATTTTCTTAATAGAGATTTAAAATTCAAGTAAAGAATACAAGAGGAATTTAAATGTCAGTATTTACAATTTATTTTTTCAAAGAAATCAAATTTGATAACACATAAGAAGTTTTCTAAAAATCAAATTTGGGGGTACTCGCATTTACAGTATAAAAGGGAATCAAATTTCACATTTTTTTCCTTTTTTTATTGGACTTTCAAACTCTGAAAGAAATAGAAAATAATTTGGATTTTATTTTATTCAGAATGAACTTTTTCATTCGTTACATTAGATCTATTTTGGTCATATATCTTTTATAAATAAAAGGACAATTGGGTAACTTGTCTTGAATAAGAATAGAAACAAATATCACACCTACGAAAATTTCCCCTTTTGTTTACTTTTTGAGTTCGAATATGTAAATCAATACTATTATTTTCCTATTAAAAAAAGAAAATTTTTAATTCACATTTCCAAATATTTTTCTAGTTCATCAGATAAAGAAAATCCAAAGATCTTGGCAACATCGTTTAGAAATGACATTTTAAGACAACAAATTAAACTTTCTTCTTGAAAACTCTCAGATAAAATTTTTCCTCGGGTAATTTGATTGTAAGCCGTTATAATTAATATTAATTTTGGAAATTGAAATAAAAATTTTCATTTATTTTTTTTTTATTATTCAACAAGTGTAAATTAAACTCTAGTTGCCCTAAGACTTAAATCCCCTTTCAGAAAATTAAGCACAAGATCCTAGATTTCATGATAATTTATCAATCAAAATGTTTTCAAACTGTCTTGAAACGAAATTAATCCATTAAGATTTATTTCTTTTTAATTTGTAATAAAATATTAATCCATCTTATTCATAGGAATGACATATCCATAAAAAATGATCAATATTTTCTATAATTCCCCCCCCCTTTTTTTTTTTTTTTTCATATTTTAAACCTAAAGAATACAATTTATTTGAATTTTTACACTCAGTTCCACTATTAAGGCACAAACTTTCAAATGAAATTTAAGGTACAAAAAATCCCAAATTTAGGCACAAAATTTGTAATTTTTTTTACACTAATTATTTTACTTGAATCTAAATTTTATACCTTAATTTGAGATTTTTATTGTACCTTAAATTTCATTTGAAATTTGTACCTTAAAGTGGAACTGACTGTATTGATTATATAGTAATATCGATTAAAGAAATTAGTAAATGCCCCGAATTTTAGAATTGTCGTGATTGATGGATAGAATAAATATTTTTGGGTTTTAGTTAAATAATTTTTTGATTTTATATTATTGTAAATATTTTTTTGAGGTGTTGTAGAATGCCTAGTTTTTTTATTTGAAAAATTCAAAAAACTATATCTAGTTTTCAACAATTCAAAAGAATAGAGTAAAATATTTAATTTCACTCTATTCTTTTAAATTTTGGAAAAGACAACGAAAATTCCAACTTTTGAAATTCAACAACTTCCTAAATGTGTAAAAAAATAAATTTCAATTTTTTTTTCAAACAAATCTTTTGAAGCCTGTTGTTTTTATTAATAATTCTTTGATTATATTTTATTATTTTTTCTAAATCTGGAAGAGAAAAATTATTTAATTTATTTTTTAATTTAATTTTTTATTATTAACTGAAATACTAAATTTTCAAAATTAAATTCAATTTTATAAATAATAATAGTTTTATTTCTGTTTAATTTGTATTTTCTATAATACATGGATTAATCCATGAATTTACACAATTTATTGTTTTTATTTCATAATTAAAAATTTCCAACACATATTTTAATTGACTTAATATAACTGATTTAAATAATCTAATTTTTAAACTATTATCGAGAGAATTGTTATAAAATAATTGTTTGCAGTTGTTATATGCTTCTTTAGATTTTTTTAAAAGTATAAACTATAAGTGAAATTTTATCTAAACAAATAACAAACTCACTTTTTAATATGTTTTTTAGATATAATTGTTTTATCCTAATTAGTTTTTAATCCTCATTGAATAATAATTTCATATATTGAATTTAATTTTGGATCTACTTGGATTTTATACCCTTTAATAATTAGATTTAAATCATCTGTAAACAATTGGTAATGTTTTATTAATGATATAATTTTCAATTAAAGAAAATGGGGAATAAGAGAAAATAAAATTGAAGAGTGTTAGTATCCATGAAATATACCAAGTTGTTTCCCTTGATAATTCTATAATATTTTTTTTTTTTGATAATTTAATTTAAAATCATTTTTTTACTTGTTTTTCTAATTATTTAAGAACTAATTGAATCAAAAAATTGGTTATAACAATTATTATAATATAATTTTTATGACTTTTATTTTCATTATTTTATTGTACCTTATTATAAGTATTTTAGAAATTTAGTACTGCAATACGAGTATCATATTTTTTTCTGAAACACAAATTGAAATTTATGAATAAATTATCAACTAGATTCAATTATTTTATATAAAATTTTTAAAAATAATCTTGGGAAACTTTTAATAATTGAAATTAGCAAATAATTTAAAGTTACACCTTCATTTTCTTTTTTATGAAAAAATAAAATTGATTTTTTTTTAATATATTAAAAATAATAAATGTTAAAACATAAACAGAAAAAAAAACAAAGAATATATATTGAAACTCAAAATTGAAAAAAAAAAAAAAAATAGTAATAATAAAATTCTAAAAAAACATTCCAAAAAAGGGGGGGGGGAATTCTTTTTTTCAATTGAAATTTAGTGATATCTTTTTAAAAATTATTTGATTTTATTTTAAAATTAAAAAATATGATTCTTTTAGACTATTAAAAAAAATAGATTAATATAATCTCTCCACTAAGTCAAATAAATTTTTCAAAAAATATAATAATTAAAAAAGAAAAAAAATATTACAGTCAGTTCCACTTTTAAGGCACAAACTTGCAACGAAATTTAAGGCACCAAAAAAATCCCAAATTAAGGCACAAAATTTGCAATTTTTTTTTTTACAATTTATTTTACTAGAACCTGAATTTTGTACCTTAATTTGAGATTTTTTTATTGTGCCTTAAATTTCGTTGCAAGTTTGTGCCTTAAAAGTGAAACCGAATGTACTGAAAATTATCATTTTTTTATTCAATTTACAATAACATATAATCAAGTTGTAAACCTTTTACAAAATTGTCATTATTATAATGTTTATTATATAAGTGTAGTTTAAAAATAATTTTTTTTTACAAGTTATGATATATTAATTAAGAATAATTAAAAAGTAATTTTTAAATTTTTTTTTATTTTTTTATTTATTTTATTCTTGATAATCATTTACAATGCCTGAAAAGGCACCTAATTTTTTAAAATGGATTATAAAATGGAATTTAAGAAAAGTATATTTTCTACTTCATTTTTAATAACCCGTTATTATTATTTTTTCAAATTGGAATTCTAAAGATGTTTTTATTAATTTAACTCAACTGTTTTGGATAACGAGATGAGAAAAAAAAAATATTTTTGAAAATATATTTTAATCTTGAAAGTTAATTTTTTTCAGTTTAGTGAATTTCAAAATTAATATTTCAAATTTTTAAAATTTGTCTTGCTCATAAAGAATAAAATAAAACAAAAAACTAATAAGTATTTTTTTTTTAATTTACTTTTTTTTTTTTATTTAACTGTAGTGACTTAATTTTAAGCATACCATAACATGTACTATTGGTTTATAAATTCAAAATTATTAAATCTTTTTTTCTTTATGTTTAATATAAAAATATTATTCAACAAGAAAAATATATTGGATATTGTTTTCATCTGCATTCAAATAACTATAGACATTTTAAACCATGGATCACAAATGCTATATACACCCAACTATATATACACATTTATTTTATCAAAATCTAATTGACAGTCATTCTTTAGTTCAATTATTTTTTATAAAAAATAACTTTGAAAAAAAAATAACAGGAAATATGATCACATTCTCCCTTAAATAATCTTTTATATTAAAGATCATACTAATCCTTTAAAAAAGAATTAATGACAAACCAACTATTTGAGTTATTTGTACCTTTGTAGAATTTTAAATTTCAAAAGAACGATAAGATCGAAATTCAAATAATGGACCAAAAAAGTTGATTAAATCTGTCACTTTCATTTTCGTGTTGAATAATTTCATTCAAGGGGAACTAAAATTAATCAAAATAGATTAGAGGTTGTCACTTAAAGAATAAATAATTCAGAAATTCGAGTATTTTTTAATTTATAATTTCCAAAATCATTTTTTTTGAATTTTTGTGTAAAAAAGTGTCAAATAAGATGAAACTTTTCACTATTTTAATTGTAAATATCGTCGTTCTATTATTTATAACAATATTTTTTCCTTTATTCTTTAGATAAAGAATAAAACAAAAAAAAAAAAAATTTTTCTTCTTTTCTTTTAAAACCAAAAATATTAAAAACCAATAAACCTTCAAACAAGAAAAAAAAAAATAAAACCCTTTTTGTAATTTTTTTTCTTAATTCTTTTCTCTCAAATTTTCCCCACTCGCCTTACCAACAAAACAATAAATAAAAAAAAAAACTAAAAATAAAAAAAGATTCTTTTTCTCGTTTTTTCAATTGTGCTAACAAAACAACAAGAAGAAAAATCGCGAACAAGATCACCACATTTAAAAGAACCAACACCAACTGGTGAGTTAATTGTGAAACTCAAAGAGGGCATCACTGTCGAAGAGTTCACTGATAAAACAGGGCTTGTATTAATAAAAAAACTCAACTTTGGATCAAGGAATTACTTATTCAAAAAGACCAGCTTAGAATTTGTGGAAATGGTAAAAGCCAAAGGAAAAGGAAAAGGAAAAGGATTTCAAAAACCAATTTTCCGTATTGACTCAATTTTAAAAACACACTTGGAAGAATTGGTTGAGCATTATGAAGAAAATAGATTTTACAAGCCGTATTTGAAAACATACGAGCCAAGTGATTCCTTGTTTGAAGACCAATTCCATTTGGTCAACACTGGGCAATTTGATGGCCTCGAGGGATTTGACGTTAATGTGCAGCCACTCTGGGACGAAGGGATCTTTGGAGCAGGGATCAATTTAGTGATCGTGGATGATGGGCTCTATAAGGATCACGATGACTTGAAGGGAAACTACAACCCAGACTTGAGCTATGATTACTGCAATGACATCACTGACCCCACTGGTACCATTGATGATACACACGGAACTGCCTGTGCTGGTATGGCAGGCGCCTCGGGCGATGACGGTGCGTGTGGTGTGGGTATTGCGCCTAGCGTCAATTTATCTGGGAGAAGGATCATTTGCCCTGGGGTGACCTTTTCTGATATGGCTAATTCATTAGGAGACGAAATGACTTCCGTTATCGACATCTCAAGCAACAGTTGGGGTGACTTTGGCTGTGACATCTATGGGTGTAGTTATGTTCGGGTCTCCAATGTTTTAAAAGAAGCGATCGCCGAGGGAGTTGCCAATGGCCGTAATGGGAAGGGAATAATTTACACATTTGCGGGTGGCAATGAGGGCGACTATGGCGGCAATGTTAATCACTATTCCACAAATAAGCTTTTGGAAGTTATTACTGTAGCAGCTGTTTCCAATGGTGGGAAGCACTCACATTATTCAAATATTGGGACGGGGATTTTAGTCTCGACAATTTCCAGTGGCAGAAATCAAAAGGATGAATATATTACAACAAGGACAACTGGCAGCGAAACAAGTACAAGCTGTGATGAACGGTTTTCTGGCACTTCCTCTGCCACTCCTTTATTAGCCGGTGGCATTGCCCTGATGCTTGAAAAGAATTCAAATTTAACCTCATGGGATGTTCAAAGTATTTTAATTGAAAGTGCTACCTTTATTGATCCTCCATATAATGATAACAGATGGGTTACCAATAACGCAGGATACAAATTTTCCCCAAATTTCGGGTTTGGTCTTTTTGATGCAAACAAGGCAGTTCAAATTGCAGAAAATTGGGAAAGCCTCCCTCAAATGGAAACATTTGTCACACCCATCCAAAACAAAATCGTGGATATCCCCGAAGATGACAAAAATGGTGTGAATCTCCATTTAACAATTGAAACAGAGGATGCTCTTACCATAACCGGTGGTGTTATTTTATATCTTTCCGTTGAACATTCATATATCGGCGATTTGGACATTAAAGTGATCTCCCCTCACGGAACAATCGCCTATGTCATGGATAAAAACTCCAATCTTCAAACAAAATTAGACCGCCATTATTTCTCCATAAGAACCTTTTATGGTGAAAATTCAAAAGGCACATGGACCTTGAATGTTAGAGACTACGTTCCCGTAGACGAAGGCAAAATTCTTGATTGGAATCTCGAATTTTATGGTGTTAACCAAGAAATACCTGACGTGCCAGAGTTTGAAGATAGATCCCTTGTTTATCCAGAACTGGAAGAGGACGAATCTCTTGCAAGTAATTCAAATTGTGTATCTTTCCTATTAATGCTTATTTCTTTATTTCTTTTTATTATTTTTTAATTCCTTTAATTAATTAATCATTGAATATTTTATAAAAACCAAATGAAAAAGAGAAATTACAGGAAATTATTATAAACAAAGAGATCTTTTTCTCATTTTTTTTTTTTTTTTTTTTTTTTTTTTTTTTTTTTTTTTTTTTAATTTAGACTGCAAATATTAATTTTTAAAAGTCTAAATATGTGCTTATGTGGAGTAAACTATTTATTATTATAAGGAAACTAGGTTTCAAAGTTGTCAAATAATTTTTTTTTTTTTTGCGAATTATTAAAAATTTTATATACTCAATATTTAATAAAACAACAAAATTTTAAATGATATCAGTTTCACGACTTTTTTTATGAAATTTCCTTTTTTTTTTTTGAGTATTATATGGTTATCTTTAAAAGTAAAAAATAGAGTTTTTTTTTTGGTTAGTTGAGTAGAAACTTCTCATAAATTTTTGATAAAAATTTTTTTAGCTGTAAAAATGTGAGCAATAATCCAAAACAATTTAAATCCTGGTTAATTCATCAAAAATGAATAGAAAAGCTATAACTTAAAGATTGTTAAAAATTCATATAAATATATAGTACTTATTCATCTCATATTTTTTAAAAAACATCAATTTTTATTTAATCTTTTTTTTTTAATTGTAATATTTTGATAATGAAAACATATTTTAATAAATAAACTAAATTAATTGGTGTATTCAACCTGATAGTGTTTTCTGTTATGAATAACAAATAAAAAGCGAATATTTTAACTTTACTAAAAGATCAAATGAAAAAAGGAAAATAAAATAAAATGATGAAATAAATAATTGAATTGAAAATATTGGTAAAATATTTGGGACTAGGCTTAATAAAGATATAGAAAGGAAAAAAAAAAAAAAAAAGATTCCTAAATGGAAAAAAAATTATTGAGATTTGTATTTTCTTTATTGTTTGTTATTGAATTTAGTTTTTTTTGTTTTATCTTTAATATTAGTTGTTAATCAACTGAAAATAGAGAATTATTTCTTCTTGATTACCAGTGCAGTATAAATCTAAATTAGTGAACCCACGTTTACAAATCTTAGTTCTTTTTATAAGAAAAACTTGTATATAAATTGGGTCATGAAACCTCTAACCCCCAAATTAGATTCAAATAACATTAGAGATTCTAATTAAAATAACTAAGATCATCAACCGACTCTTTTAAAATTATTTGAGATGTGTAATACCTTTTTCGAAGTAAAAGAAAAGATATACATTCGGATTTTTTCCCATCAAAACCATCATTTTATTGATATTTTTATTCTCTTTTTAAATATTCTGTTTTGGTTATCTATTTTTATCAAATAATTAGTTAGTAATTCTTTCTAAAATTAAATTATTTCAATTTGAAATTAATCCTATCTATTACAGTTAGTTTCACTTTTAAGGCATAAACTTTCAACAATATTTAAGACACAATAAAAATCTCAAATTGAGGTACAAAATTCAGATTCTAGTAAAACAAATTGCAAAAAAAAAAATTCCAAATTTTGTGCCTTAATTTGAGATTTTTATTGTGTCTTAAATTTCGTTGAAAGTTTGTACATTAAAAGTGGAACTGACTGTAATAAAAATATCTAATAAAGAAAAGATAATTGTGAAACAGAAAATTACTTTTGAATAATTCATAAAACTTTTAATTGTAGAGTTAATTTGTCTTGTAAATTTCTTATGATTTTTTGAAAAATATACATAAAACTTCTCTCATTTCTCATAAGAGAATTTGGAAAAATGTTTATTGGAATACTTTTACATTAGATGTAGATTAAAAACCATTTTTTAACTTTATATATTACAAAATAAGTATTTATAACGTAATTGTGAGTATGATGATAATTATTAAAAATGAATTTTATAGGAAAAACGGCCCACTTGAATTTTTATTCTGAAAAAGTATTATTAATTCAAATATTTATAAAGATAATTTTTATTAAATTTATTTTTTGATAATTATCCTTTTATATTTGAGGTTAATATATATATATATATATATTTAATGGAAACAATAAAAATTCAGTTTAAATCTTCCGATTTTCAAAATTTTACACAGAATAGAATTTATATTTAAACTTAATTAAAATTTTTTTCATTTTTATTTATTTTTCTTTTTTCTTATTATAATTAAATAAACGGAATTCAATATAAATTATTCAAAAATAATAATTGAAACTAATTTTATAAAAAATTAACACCTATGATATTAATAATGAATTCTCTTTAAACAAATTATATTATTTTTTTTTGGTAGAATTTAACCTTTTAAAATGCCAACAAAAACTCTACAATTTGATTAATTGTTATAGATCAGCTGAAAATTCAACTTTTAAACCAGAAAAATTGGAAAAATATAAAAATATTTTTGTGAATCGTAGTCTAATTGTAAAAAAAAAATTAAAAGTTAATGAAATATTATTTTTATATTATTTATAAAAAAAATAGGTATAAAAAATAAAAAACATTTAAAGGTAGAAAAATAAATAAAAAAAGTTCTTAAATCCCATTATTTGAGTTTTTAATTGGCTAAATTTCTTTTTTAAAACAATTTTTTCATTTGAATACACTAATTTTTACCTCTTAACTGATAAAATTGTTAGGAATTACTATAAGATACCCCCTCTATTTTTTTTTTCCTTCAAATAACATTTTCTTTGTGAATATTCTTTTTTTTTCTTCATTTTATAAAAATATATTGCAAAAAAATATATAAAAAATCATTTTTATTAAATAATTATTAATAGTAAAGAAATGGTATATTCAAGACATATTTTTTGGAATTTCCATCTAAATTAAGTATAAAAATAAAAAAAAATATTACAAATGATACTTTTATTGAAAATAATTTCTTTCATTTTTGATTTTAACAAACCCATGTGAAATGGGATTATTCTTGTTTGGGTTAAGAAAAGATTTTTTTTTAAATATATCTTCACAGATCTATTTTTTTATTTATTTTTTCTTTGAATAATTCCAATCATTCATCATACAAACATCCGAGAAATAAAGCACAATTCATAAAACCAAAAATTTAAATTAATAAAATGTTCAAAAAATTGAAAATAAACAGATTCAGATCTGATTTAAATTTGTTCATTTCACAAATAAATTAATAGAGAGTATTTTGATTTCATTTTTACAATGTCCCCCCACATACACAATTCTTTTTACAGACAGGATCTCAAAATTAAAAATTTCAAAAATGGAAAAATATCTCATCTTTCTAGTAAGATTAGAAATCAATACTTTCATTGTTTATTAAGATAGTAATATTATTTTTCCTGTGAAAAAATACTAAAAAAAATATAAAAAGGGATGTAAAATTTTTCATATCTTCATCACTTAATATATTTGATATTATTTTAAAGTTCAAAATAATTATTAGAATTTTATTGAAACAAAGTATATTTTTTATATACAAAATTATTGTAAAACTTGGTTATATTTATTTATAAAGTTTACATTTGTATACTTTCTTCTTAGAACATAGTTTTTCTTTCTTCTTTAAGAAAATGTTTTTTTTTTTATAAATATTTTCAAAAGATCTTAGATTTTGGACTTTCTAGAATTATAAAAATTAAATCTAAATTTGAAAAACAATAATTCATTTCTGGTAGGAGAAAAGAAAGTTTGGTTTTCTGTTAATCATATTTAAACTTCATTTTTAAATTTCAAGATATGGTGAAATTTTTTGAATTTGCAAATAAATTTACCTGAATTTTTTTTCCCAAGAACCCCTCAAATAATCTTCTAGTCTGATCGTATATCACTTTTTTCTACAATATAGCAATTTTATAATATTAACTACATTTTTATTAGACTTCTTCAGGATTGAAAAAAATATTATCTAATCCTCTATAAAATGAAAAAAAAACTTTTGTTCCTTTTTGTATTTTTCTTTTATCTTGTCTTGTTTTTATACTGGTGTTTGAGTATTAAAGGGAATATAGTTACAACTGTTTTTTTTTTTCAATTTTGAATTTTTTAATTAAAGGTTGTTCTTGGTGACCCAATATATACAAGCAAAAAAAATGTTTAGTGGAATAAAAAGGAGATCACAAAGTTCTATCTATTTCTTTAAAAACTGTCTCTGTAAAAAAAATCAAAACTGAAAAGGAGAGTAAAATTTTTTCTCTTTAATTATTCCAATATCTCTAGTAAAACAAAACAAAAAAGCTCACAACTTTGATAAAACCCAGATTTTTTTTTAAAGTTTTCAGGTCACTTAGAAATCTTTCCAACAGTTTTCAATGTGAAAAGATTTATAAAGGCGATAAGTTTCATAAAAGTCAAGAGATTTTTTGGAACAAAAACCAAACCCTTAACTTTTATTTTTTCTTTCAAACCTATTCCCAAATTCCCTTTTCAATATCAATCCAAAAAAGTTAATTGTTTGAAGAACTAAGAAATTGGTTAACCACCATGACTGAATTCAACCAAGAAACAACACAAGAAGAAAAAATAGATATAAATTTCCTACTACAAATGGAACTTATCAAGCCGATTGTACCAAACCAAAATCAAAAAACTAATTTAGATCCAAAGCCAGAATCAAATTTGGGTGTCATACACACAACCAAAAAAGAGAATGAAAAAAAAGAGTTCAGCACATTAGACTTTTTAAAAAAAGAAACTGATCAAAAAAGATTGAAAGTACTAAATAACGAGATCAGTACAATAAATTCACACCCTAAAAACACAAATGATAAACCAACAACTGTCCCAATTGTTGTCGTATCAAATAAAAAATTTGTACCAAACACAAACCAAAGACAACAAAATTTTGAACAAGACACTACCTCCCAGCTTGACCTTCCTTCACAAAAGCCAAGCCACTTTGATCGAAAAATAGTACCTACTTTAGAACAGTCACTATTACCACTGAGGAAAGATCCTCCACCCAATGATTCTCAATGGTTTCAAAACTTAAAGCAAAAAGAAAAAAAACAGGAACAAGAAAAAAAGGAAAAAAAGATTAAAAAGCCCAAAAAATTTCCAAGAGTGTTCGATGATAAAGTCAGGGGAGACAAAACCCTTTCAGAGTGGCCAGAGAGTAAGTGTTTCAGAATTCTGGACTTCCTATTAAAATTAGTTTTTTAATTATTTCCTACATTCCTCAGTCTATTTGGTAATCTTTTGTCTTTTGTTTGAACAAAAATATTTTTTTCCATAAAAAACAAGCACATTAAGCTCGTCTGTTTGTCTTTCGACTTTCCAGAATTCCAAAGAGTCGAATAAACCCTGAGATTTTTCACTTTTCTTTTGAATTCAGGAAAAGTCAAATTAGGTTTTCTTGAGTTTTCTGTTTATTCTGAAAAATCAACCAATTTTTGGAATAAAACAAACAACCCCACGAAAATCTCCTTGATAGGTTTTTTTTACAATTTTTAAAAATAGTGCTGTTGCCCAAATAACACGCGAGAAAAGTTAAATCCTTTGTTTCAAAATAAAAAGTGTGTTTTTTTGTTATAGAAAGCGGATATATTTTAGTCGATCAAATAAACGAACAATAAACCCTAAGTAAAAATGGTATTGGTTTCTTAAAGTTCTTTTATTTCAAAAAAAAATTCTGAAAATGAAGGATCAAATTAGAAAAATTTAACTCAAAAAATAGAGTAAATTTTCGAATACTATTTTTATCAAAAAAACACAAAAAATTTCATAAAAATTGACAAATTCAAAAAATTATCTACATAATTTCATGAATAATTTAAATTTTACTGATAATATCAAGAGGTTTACCTTCAAAATTGATTTGAACTTGTGTATACTTTTGGATATTGTATTATTTGTTGCATTTTAACAAGGAGATAGAAAAATACGTACTATATTTTGAAACACCACTAGTGTGAAAAAATAAATCTTCAAAATTCTAAGTTAGACAAACCGATTACTACAATTACCATTTCGTCCTTCTTAATTGAGTTTATTTACAATTTAATCAAAATTCTAGAACTTCAAATCCTGAGGATATTTATTATTGTTTTCAGTAGCCACACCCTTTTTAAAAGTCTACAGTCGAGAAAAAATGGTCCATTTTGGGGTAAATATATATATTAATTTTACATATTTATATATTCAATGAAGACAAAATGTTCTCATTGAATTTTGTTAAAGGTGTAATAGATTGGATTTGATTTGAAATTTCCTCTTTTTTTTTTAGGATTTTTAAGCAAGTTTTATTTGGGATCAAGTCAAACAAATCTAAATTTTCAATAACCATAGGGTGAACCTTTTATTTTTTTTTCATATTCTATATAACTGATAACTATTCAAACCCTTGAAATAAACAAAAACCATTAATATTTAAATTTTGAATATAGAAAAATGATTTCGTAAAATTATTTTTTTGGAAATTTTTAAATAAAGTTGTTAAATTCTATCTTTTATACAAACTGTCCAAAGTTATCTAATTACACGATATTAACAAATTATATCAGGTAAAAAAGTTTAATATAAAAAAATATGATTATATATATATTCTGATTTATTATAAACATACTAGTAATTTTTTTACCAAAAGTCAATATAGAAATGTTCTGTCTTACTAATATATTACACATTTAAGTAAAATTTACTTTATTTTGATTATTTAATCAAAAAAGATTGAATTATTAATCCCCCCCCCCCCTTTTTTTTTTTTTTTTGTTTATTAATTTTTAAACAAATAATAAAATAATAGATGATTTTAGAATTTTTGTTGGAAATTTGGGAAAAGATGTACATGAAGATCAATTAAGAGAAGCATTTAATAAATTTCCAAGCTTTCAAAAATCAAAGTTAATTAGAGATAAAGTTTCAGGAAAACCGAAATTTGGTTTTGTTTCCTTCCTTGATCCAAATGATTTTACAGCCGCAATGCAAATGCATGGGGAATATATCGGATCTCGGCCAATTATTTTAAGAAAAAGTAAATGGAAGTAAAGAAAACAATTTGACTGTAAAGGATGTAAAAGGAGTAGAGTAAAAAAAGTAAAATACATAAAATATGAGACGTAATTAAATTATTTCTAATTATAATTTAAAATA
Source organism: Anaeramoeba flamelloides (assembly GCA_027625915.1). Taxonomy (NCBI): domain Eukaryota; family Anaeramoebidae; genus Anaeramoeba; species Anaeramoeba flamelloides. The sequence goes on from JANTQA010000072.1 coordinate 3,788,671, forward strand.
AGATTTAACAAGATTGAAATAAATATTTTATACAAACCATATTTTTAATTTCATTCTTTTTTTTTTCTTTTTTTATTTATTTTCAAAACGTAAGTTTACAATCATTATTAATTTCTAATATTTTTAAAGATAAAAAAGAAAATAAAAAAATATCAAAAAATTCAAAAAACAATTTTTCAAAAAAGAAAAAACACTTTAAAATTAATTAAGTTAAAAAAAAATAAAAATTATTTAATCTAATTAAAAATTTATTTATAAGAAATTGACTAATTTTCAAATTAAAAAAATAATAAATTCAAAAAATGAAATCAATAAATAAAAAAAATTAATTAGGAATTTGAATAAAAAATAAAATATTGGTAATTAAATAATAAAATTAGAAAATCTTCAAAAGCCATTATTTTAAAGAATAAAAATATAGAAAATCGTTATTTTACTTATTGTGAAGAGATCAGAAAAAAAAATCAGAAATAAAAATAACAAAACTAATAAAAAAATATTATTTTTTTAAACAAATTGAAGATTTAAAACCAACAAATATAAAAAGATATTTTTTCATTGAAAAATATTTATAATTTAATAAAATATTAAAAATAAACCATTCAAAGATTTTGTCAAAAAAATTAATAAATTGGACCCAAAAATATCTACAAAGAAGGATATTTTATTTTTTTTTACAATAATTCACAAACCTTTTTTACACAGTGAAAATAATCTAGATGAAGAAATAAATAATTTTTTTATTTAATAAATCTTTTAATTATTCAAAAAACTGGAGATGAAGAAAATCGACTGAAATCAAATAAAAATCTCAATTAATTTATCATTAGAAAGAGTATTTTTCCTATACTGATATATAAAGGAATCGTTTGGCACTTTGAAAACTAATATTATAATATAACTGTAGATTTTTGTTTTTAAAAAAATTAGATATAAGAATAGCTCTTCTAAATTTATTATTTGAACTCAAAAAACTTGTACAAGAATTCAAGAATTCAAGAATTGTTTATTATCACAATCAATATTCTACCTCTTTTAGTATTATTAGTCAGATTTTTAGTTTAAGTTTATCAATATATCTATTAGAAAGGAAAAACCAAAAATATAGTTAAAAAATAATATCTTAAGAAAATTGGAATAAGCAGTTTTATCAAAGATAGCCCCCTTTCCAGCTAATTCTTGAATTTATGAGCCTTTTTTTAATTGAAAAAATTCAACAATTTAGTTTAACATGTCCAAATGTTCGAGAAGACTTAATTTTAATAATGTAAATCTTCATTATAGAAATTGACCAACATTTAATTCTAAAAATTATCCAAGAATTTGTTATGAACCAAAAAATAAATAAAAAAATAGAATCAAAAATTTATTTTAAAATTAAATATTTAGGAATTTGCTTCGAAAAAAAAATATTTTTAAAAAAACGATAAAAAAGTAAAAGATAGTTGGACAAAAAAACAAGTTATTTAGAGTCAAAAGAAAAAAAAAAAAAAAAAAAAGATAATAAAGTAAAACTGCATCTATTTTAATCAATATTGTTTAGTGTCTACTTTTAAGGATCAGTGATTGTAATTTAAATCAAAAAGATTTTAAATTAATAATTATTTGGACAAATAAAAAAATTAACAAATTTTAATTATGAAATTAACCAACATTCTCTCAAGAATAATTTATTAAACTTGAAGCAAAACTTTATCAAGCCATTATCTTAATTTACAAAAGAAGATATAAATTCATATAGAAATTTGTATTTCTCTGGTTTTGAATATCTCTTTAACTGATGAAATTTCCCAAAAAAAAAAAAATCAAAGATGTGAATAATAATTGGGAAATAGATAATTTAAAATTATTAAATATAAATCTAAATAAATTTAGAGAAAACTTAATAATAAATTGTTCTAGGTGAAAAGAACATGAACATTTTGAAATTATTAGGTAATAGAACAATATAAACACACACTTGTGTCCATCATGTGTCATAGAGTTCCGTAGGGTGCCTAGGTTTACTAGAATTTAAAAATTAAAAGTAAATTTTTTTGATTATACTCTATTCTTTTAAATTCTGAAAACATAACTGAAATGCCCTTCAATTCCTAAAATTTCTTGTGTTTTTCTTGTGTTTTTCGGTTTTATTTGTGAAGTTTTCTAGGTTTTTTTGAGGTTTTCTATTTTATTTCAAAAAGTAAAAAAAATCTAACGAAAATCTATTGATTTTACATATAAACAGAAAATTCAACCAAAATTAACAATGATTTTTTTTTTAATTTTAGAAATTGGAGCAAAATCTTTGATTTTACTTAATTGTTTCTAATTCGAAAAAACCTAAATACATTTTTTTTTGTTTTTTCAAATAATTGGATTATTTTAAATATTTTATTCTTTTCCTTTCAATTTTAAAAAAAACCTAACATCTATAAGGGGAAATTACTAATTAACTCAAATAAACAAAAAAAAAAATAACTGGAATTTTTTTTTATTTTTTTCTCTTCAATGATAAAGATGATTTGTGTGTCTATTCCATTGAATAACTGTGGAATCTATACTTTAACGACTAAGGTTCCTGTCGAGGTAAATTAAGTAAAAGGACTTCTGGAGTGTAATTTACACTTATTTAACAACAACAATAATAATAAGAATAATATTTTTTTTTTTGTACATTTTTATTTTAAAAATCATTATTTAAAAAATAATTAACAATAATGAATAACAATTTCTAATTTTATTATCAATTATTGAGTAAAATTGGAAAAAAATAGTAATTAATGAGCTAAATAGAAATTGATAAAAATAAAATAAAAATGAAAATGAAAAATTAAATATGAAAATAAAAAAACAATTTCAAAAGTATTATTTAATAGATTAATTAAGAAAGGTGGAAACTTGATTGTCCTTCATTAATTGCAATTAATAATTTTTCTTTTAAAATTTCCTTTGTTGAGTAAGGAGGAATTTTCAAAAAATTGACGCAGGTCATGCAAGTGGGTAATCTTGTGTCTGGGTCTTCGAATTTATCACTTTTCACGACCGTCAATTTAGGTTTCAGTTTAGCTATCCCGCCAACGGGCAATTTCGGAGAGCCTGTACAGAACTTTATAAAGGCCTTTTTCTGCTCGTTATTTAATTCTGTCATCACTTGAACTAAAAATTTTATTGTTTTGCTTGCTTTATCGTATCCATGATCACAGCTAATTGAATTTAAAATTAAATTTGCTGTCCATGTTTCGATTTGCCCATTGATTAAGGAATCAATTTCCAAAAAGTTAAATATATTTAAAATGTCTATTGACATTATTTTATTAAACCCCCTTACAAAAGATTGGATTTGTCTTTGGACACCAGCGACTAAAAAGCAGTTACAGATTGATTGAACATAAATTTCTAAATTGTCGAGATTTAAAAAAGTAGTTTTCCCGTTTTTGATTAATTCAATTTCGGGATAACCAGGCAAAGTAAAGTTAAGGAATAAATCCTTTAAGTCCATTCCATTATATTTTAAATTCTTTTTACCATTTTTTTTTTTTTTAATAATTTTTGAAAATTCAATTAAAACGTCATGTAATTTGGGTGAAATAAACTGTAAGTCACGAAAAGATGGCGTATTTCCTAGTGCATATTTAATGAAAATTGGTGATAAGGGCAATTCTAAAGTTTTTTTATCCATAATTGCTTTTGCTACAAATGTACCGATAAATTCAAATATTGATAAAATTTTTTTATCATTTGCATTGTATGAAAAAGGACATGGGAATAAACCAAAAAGGTTTTTAATATATTGACTTTTTTCTTCAGAATAAGTATCATACCATAAATTAATACTTTGATCAATTTCTTTTTCTTTTTCTTCATTATCGTTGTTATTGATATTATTATTATTATTATTACTACTACTACTATTATTATTATTATTGTTATTATTATTATTATTATTATTATTATTATTATTATTAAGATTAACATTCTTAACATTATTATTATTATTAGTGTTGTTGTTGATAGTAGTAGTATTATTACGAATTCTCTGAAAATAATTATTTTTTCTGAGACAAATTTCATTTGAGACTAAGGTATAAAATTCATTTGTTGGGCCTGTACCTGTACCAACTTCATTATAATATTGTACTTCTAAAACAGATCTTGATTTAATATGTGGCATTTTCATGATGATCATTGATTGAGGAATAATATTTTCACGAGAAATTCTTACTTTAAATCTAGGTATTCGAGGTAAGCTAACATTTCTAAATGTTTCAATATGTCTATTTACTTTTGGTTCAATTTCCTTGATTGCTCTACCAATACCTAAAGTGGTTTTATTAAAATAATTTTGTCTTGTTTGGTAATCAAACAAAAAATTGAAATCACTTTTAATTAATTCATTTATCCAATCTGGTGTTAATTGAATTAATGTAGGCCCGATTAATTCCAGCTGCGAGTTGATTTTAGAACATAAAATAGTTGAATGGAAATATTTTGGTAAAATTTTTGATTCAATTACATTCATTTTGTATAAAATTTTTAATAATTTTAAAATATTGATTAATAAATTATTATTATTATTATTGTTGTTGTTGTTGTTTTTATTATCATTATTTTGGCTATCTGTATTGGTATTGTTATTAATATTGTTTTTATTCGTATTTTGAACTATTTGGATATTGTTTTGATTAATATTGCTTATGTTAATATTGGAATTGTTTATATTAGGATTATTAGAATCATTTTTAGAATTTTCTTTGATTAAATTAAATAATTTAATTTCAGTTTCAATTTCTTTTTCATTTTCAAAAATCTCTTGATATAATTTATTAATTCTATTTAATAAAATCTTAAATTTAAAATCTTTTTTAATTAATTCAAAATTTTTGTAATTATTTCCATACAGATTCATAATATTAATTTCTTCCTTTTTAATTTTTCTATAAGTTAAGTCAACATTTGATATAATTCTCCGCTGTATTCTAGAATTGTAATGAATTCTTTGAACTTCTTTATATGAATTTGAATTATATAATAGTTGTTGGTTATTCAAATAAAAAATTAAAGAATGATCAATTTCTTGTGTTTCAATTATTTGATTAAAATTTTTATTTATTTTAATTTCATTTACTTTTTCAGAAAATCCAGAAGTATTAAAATCTCGATTATAACTACCTTCTGTATTTAGAAAAAATTTTTGATTTCCTGGCAATTCTGGCTCATTAATTTGTCTTACATTTTCCCAAACAAATCTTTCCATCGATTCCATAGATAAATTAAAATTTAATCCAATGGTATTTGAATTGTATGGTTTTAAATTTTTTTCATCTTTATCCACAACAAAATACGCGTTAATGGGATTGGCTAAAAAGCTTAACGGGTCTGGATATAATGTACCTATTTTGTCATCTCGAATCGGGAAATTTTCAATTGTTTCTAAATATCGTAATAATAATTCTACTAAATTTTGAACAGGCCTAATTTGATTTTTTTCATCAATGAAAAGATTTTGTTCAAAAAATATTTTATTAAAAGCTCTGAAATTTTTTTTATTTTTTAAAAATTTTAAGAGTTTATTCACAAAGTTTGTTTTTTCTATTTCGTAAACGGTTAATTGTTTATTTGCAAAAAAAGTTTTTAATTTTTTCAGATTTATCTCCTTTTCATTTTCGTTTTCCTTTTTGTTTTCATTTTCGTTTTCATTTTTTTTTCCCTTTTCTTTTTTATTTTCATTTTCTTTTCCCTTTTCGTTTACAAGTATATTTTCCTCTTTTTTGATCTGAATATCTTTTTCTTTGTTGTTTAAATTAATTGATTCTTCTTTTTCAAGATTTATTTGGGTTTCTTTATTTTGTTTCAAAATTTTTTTCTTTTGAATTAATCTAAATAGTTTATTTAATTTTAATACGTTCTCTGATTTATATGCCTTTATAATTCTTTTGTTTTCAAAAAATATCTCAATAAAATCTTTACTTTTTTCTTGCATTATTTCAAATAATGTTTTTTCTTTGGGTGTTTCATTAGAATTAATCTGTTGTTTTATTAACAAGGGATCATTTTTTTGATTTAAATTTATTTTTTTTTTGGTATTTTCATTTTCTTCTTTTTCTTTTTCTTTTTCTTCTAATTTTTTTTTGGTTGTTTTCTTTTCTTTTTCTTTTTCTTTTTCTTTTTTTTTTCCTTTTCCCTTTCCTTTTCCTTTGACCTTATTTTTCCCTTTATTTTGATTTAATTTTTTTTTTTGATTTTTTATAGTTCCAAGTCCTTCTTTAAATTCAGTTGATAAAAAATAAATTTTTTCAATAATTCCTTCATTTAAAAATAAAGGTGTGATAATTTCATGATATTTAATAAAAATATGACTCGATAATAAAATTGCCCAATAAATATTGATTAAATTTTCACTTTCTAATAATTTATTTATTAATAAACTAAAATTATTATTAAAAAAAATTTTTATTAAAAAATTTGAATGTATTTCTGTTTTTGTTAAATAAATTAATTTTAGGATTATTGATAAACAAATTTTTTTAAGATTTTCTTGAATTGAATTAAAATATAATTTAATTATAGTTGGCAAAATTATTTCAATTAAGGACGAAAAATGTTCGTTGTTTTGTTTTAATAATATCCATTCATCATTTAATGTTTTTTCAAATTCTTGATCAGTTTCTATCAATGATTTTTTCATTTTTTCGATTTCTTCTTTGCTTCTAATCTTTATTTCTTTCTTTTTCTTTTTTTTAACTTGTTTTTTTTCTGCTTTTTTTTCTTTTTCTTGTTTTTTTTCTTCTTCTGGTTCATTTTCATTTTTTTTTTCAGTTTTTTTTTCTTTTTCATTTTGATTTTCTTTTTCTTTTTCATTTTGATTTTCTTTTTTTTTTTCAGTTTCTTTTTCTTTTTGGTTGTTCTTTTTTTCTTTTTTCATTTCATTTTCTTTTTCATTTTCTTTTTTATTTTCTTTTTTTTTTTCGTTCTTTTTTTTTTCTTCTTTTTGATCCTTCTTTTTTTCTTTTTTTATTTCCGTTTCTTTTTCTGTTTCATTTTCTTTTCCTTTTTTTTTTTCTTCTTTTTGATTCTTCTTTTCTTCTTTCTTTTCTTGTTCCTTTTTTTCTTTTTCTTTTTTAATTTCCTTTCCTTTTTCTTCTATTTGTTTTTCTTCTTCTTTTTCTTTTTCTTCTACTTCTTCTTTTTCTTTTCGAATCCCTTTATGTGTTATTTTTTTGTTTTTTTTTTCTTTCAATTTTTCTTTTTCTTTTTGTATTCCTTTATGCTTTGTTTTTTTGGTTTTTTTTTCTTTTAATATTTCATTTTCTTTTTTTTTTTTCTTTTTTCTCTTCTTCTTGTTCTTTTCTTTCTCTGTTTCAATTTCCTGTTCTTTTTTTTCCACTTGTTCTTTATGTTCTTTTTTTTTAACTTTTTCTTTTCGAATTCCTTTATGCTCTGTTTTTTTGGTTTTTTTTTCTTTTAATATTTCCTTTTCCTTCTCTTCTTTCTTTTCTTTTTCTTTTTTAATTTCCTTTTCTTTTTCTTCTACTTGTTCTTTAATTTTTCCTTTTTCTTTTCGAATTCCTTTATGATTTGTTTTTTTTTTTTTCTTTTCTTTTAATAGCTCTTCTTTTTTCTTTTTTCTTCTTGTAAAAAAAGAAATTCTTCTTTTAGGCTTTTTTTTACCCTTCTCATTTTCATTTTCTTTTTTTTTTCTTGTCCAAAAAGATCTTTTTTTTTTTTTTTCTTTGCTTTTGTGATCTTGCTGAGGAGTAAAAAATAATTGATTTAAGTGATCTTCAAGTATAATTTCGCTAGTTGAAAGATTAGGTTTATTATAAAGATTGTTATTGTTTCTGTTGAGACTATTAAAATATGGCAATTGTTGTTGTGGTTGCTGTTGTTTTTGTGTTCGGGGTAACATGCTAGTTGGTAGTTTTGGTAAGAGACTATTAATTAAGAAAATTGAGTCCTTAACTACCTCGTTATTCAAATTGTTACTAAATAACAACATTAAGCTCCCAATGATCCCCAATTCAAAAAGTGGAATCGAAATTGTTTTTCGATCAAAAATTAATAAGTCAGTGATTATATTTATCAGACAGCATTGTGCAAAGGGCTTTAAATGTTCAGTGCTTGGTAGTATTGAAAGTATTACACGAAAGAACTCATGTGTTGTTAACTCCTTAGGCAGCGTCTTTGCTGATCTCGTTAAGAAATGATTCACCAACCGAGAAAGTGCTAATGTGCCCAATTCAACAATCCTAGGGGAATCAGAACGGAAAAGTTTTAATATTGAAGGCACACACTCAAGCACCAGCTGGTTACAGTCAAGGGGGATTCGCCTTAACATGTTTGAAGCGCACTCTGCGATTTTAATCTGCGCAGAGACACGACAAAAATCATAAATGTTTAACGCATTGTTCAGTGATCTTTGTTTCAATAACGATTCATTATTGTCATGACTGAGTAACTCGATTAAATCGAGTGCCAATTCAGAAACTTCAATATAGTGCAAACCACTCAATTTTGAAATAATGCTTGGAGAAATGGCTAGCACCAATCTTGACGTTTGTGGTGCAGACTGAACTAAATTGTACAGGCACCGCAAAGATAAGAGACACAAATTTGGTGATTTGTTGGTATTGAGAATGCTTTCCACAATTTTAAACAGCCTTGGTAGATCAATCGCCGATGCAATGTTTTGATCAGATAAAATAATTGTTTGATTTAAAGTTTCCAAACAAGTGACCTGCGCTCCAAGGTCTGTTGATGTTTCCAGGATCTTTAAACTTTCATTCATTGTTTTCCAAGTAAAATGTTTTCACTTTCAAAACGCAATTTGTGTTTTGTGTTGTTAAAATTTTGCAAGGAGTTTATTTTTTTGAGGTTTGATTTGAATAAAAAAAATTTTTTTTTTTTTTTTTTTTTTATTCTTGTTTTTTTGTTATTTTTTTTTTGTTTTGGAAAAAAGAAAAAAATTGTGCAAAAGATAAAAAATGACTTCATAAAATTCTTGGATCACCTTTTTTGAAAGTACACTACCTAGTTATTGATAACTAAAATGACTTTTTTTTCTTAGATTTTGAGAAAATTTTTAATTTTGTTAAAAATTTTTACTAAAATGGGTTTTCAAAAATAAAGTTTGAAAGAGGTTTTTGTTTGTTAGGAATTTTATAAAATTCTACATTTTTGGTTTTTCCATTTTAAGGAAGAAATTGAAAATTTTAATTGTACCAAAAAAATGTCAATTCTTGAATATCAAAAAAAAAGACTTGAAAAGAACCTGGGTTCTTTTCAACAAAAAAAACAGTTATTTAGGGTGATGTAACACTTGTATATAAAAATAAATTAGAAATATTATGGTTAGATAAAACTACGACTTCAATTATCATTTCATTCTTGTTAATAAAGTTTATTGGCAATTTAATCAAAATTCCAGAACTTCAATTTCTTGGGGTTATTGCATTTATTGTTGTTAGTAGTACCACCTTTTTTAAAAGTCTCTATCCAAGAAAAAAGGTGTTTTTTTCAGGTAAGAGATTCCAAATAAATGTGTGAACAAATTTTAGTTAAAATAAACTTTAGGATATTTAATTAGATAGACACTAACCAATAGTTTTGAAAATGTTGTACTTCTCTAATAAATTTGAAATAGATAAAAAAAATCCTTCATTATAAATATTCCTTTTACATGTGTGAACAGGATTTAAAAGATAAGAGGAAAACTTTATGATTATACTTTTTTCTTTTAAATTCTCTAAAGTCTCCCAAAAAATACCTGCCACATGCTGTAGATTGCCTATTTTTTTTTAAATTTCAGAAGTTAAAAGACAATTGAAGAATTTTTCATTTTATTTATCAAATTATAAAAAAATAAATCTTGTTTTGCATAATTCATAGTAGTTGAGTAAATTCTAAGATTTTACTCTGTTCTCCCAAATTTATAGAAACCGTCAACCCTATGGATAATTTATAAATTTAGTCATAAATAAGATATTATTATTTTTTATTTTAATAGTTTAATTATTTTTCTTCTTGTTCTTTTTTTAATGTGGTAATTTTGCTAAAAGTGCCCTTATCTCTCAATAAATAAATAAAGTAAAAATTTTCATTTGATGGGAAGTTGTTCAAATAAATTCATCTTCTTTTCATTATAAAATATTGTAATACTCGAGACATTTTTCAAAAAAAAAGGAACCAACCAACTACCCATCCAACAGCCCGATTACTAAAAAACTTTTAAGCAAGATATTTTCTTTTTATTTTTTTATATTTTTTTCACTTTGTTGTACCCCCTCGAAATCTTGAATAATTTTTATCACGTTAAATTGGATTTCTATATTAAAATAAAGCAATTTTTGCTGGACGGATTAACCAGAGAATACAATAAGCTTTCTAATAAGGCCAGGTTTATTAAAATGATCATCGATGATGATTCGGTCATTAAAAAAAGAAAAGAAAGGCTTTGTTAAAGGAATTGAAGGAATTGAAATTCACCTCTTTCACCCCCCTTTTTTTTTTTTTTTTCCAAATCCAAGTTTAAAAATAATGATTAGTTTTTTTTTTCTTTTTATTGTTGAGCAGAGGTGATTCAACAAAATTACCTTCTATTTGCCTAAAACTCTAAAATTGTATTTAGGGTTTTTTATCCTAACTGTAATGTAAGCAGGATTACAGCTCAAAGGATATCTTTTCTTTAAAAAATGAAAAGAATAAATTATTTCGGAAAAAAGACAAGAAAAAGAGAAAGAAAAGCAAGAAATGAAAGAGTCAAAAAATAATAGAAAAAAGAAAAAACTTCAGTGAAAAGTTTTTTTTTGTGCCCCTTGAATTATATACTTGACTACATTCATAACTAAAGCAAAAAAATCAAAATTAAATTTCTTACCTAAGGTACAAACAAAGTAATTTTGTTGAATCTCGATCCTAATTTATAATAAAAAATTAAAACATATTATTTTTGAATAAGGTTTTTAGAATGTATTTTTCATATATATATATATATATATATACGCATAAGTTATCAAGAATCAAATAAAAATTAAAAAGAAATATTTATATGCTTTTTCTGTTTTTGTTTTATAATCTTCTTTAATTAAAATCTTTTTAACTTTTCAATTCAGCATGAAATATTTCAAGATGTATAAAAATGTATATTCATCTTTAATCTTCTAATTCTAAATTTATCAAAATGATAACCAAATTATTTTTTTTTTGATTAAATTTATCACTTTAAAAGAGTATTTTTAGTACATAAAAAAAAACCCTTTTTGAAAATCATTTTAAGTCTTTTTCCAAGTATGAAAAAAGGTAATCTATGTTATTGAAACAAATGAGTCAGAAATTTAGAGAATTAAAAATGGGGAATTAAAAATTGGAAACAACTCATCTAACCAAGATTTATTAATGGAAGAATTTTTCAAACAAAATAAAATGCAAGTTGAAATTTTTTCAAAAAGAAAAGAAATGAAATGAAAAACTAAAGAACAATTTTTTTTTTGAAACTGAATTGAATGACACCAATGTATTTAGCAACTATATGCCTTGTAAAACAAAAAAATTCTAAAATTATTACATTGAAAAAAAAATCGAAAAAAATAAAATTAAAACTGTTGAAAAATAATAATTTTTATTGTATGACTCAAGATCTAATTTACTTCGAATTTCAAGTGTTTACTATTCCATTCCAAGTAACTTTTGTTTTGTCATTTAGATCCTATAATGAAAATTATTTTATTTATTTTTATTTTTTTTCCTAATTTTTTTGATAAAAAAATTGGAAAAGAAATTTCCAAAAAAGTTAAAAATAAAAAAATTCCAAACTCCGGAGTTTTTGTTTTTATCCCTTCACAAATGCTTTAAACTTCTAAACATTAAAATATTTTTCAAAAAAATTTACGTCTTATTATAAATGTAGGCGATTTGATATATTGAACTTGAAGAGATTTAAATTAGATTTACAAAAAAAAAAAAAAAAAACAATTAATTATTAATTATTGGTTTTAAATAAATTCTAAATATAAGAAAAAAAATTAGAAAAATAATATTTTAGAATAAATTAATATATTTATATTATTATTTTTCATTTTTATTAATTTTTATCATTTTATTTTTTAATTTTCAATTTCCAATTCCAATTCATCATCATCATCATCATCATCATCATCTTCTTCTTCATTTCCTGTAATTGTGGATATACAACCCCAATTTCCTAATAAATTAGATTTCCAAAGCTTCACAATTCCTTTATTTGATGTAGAAGCTAATACATTACCTGTTTCATTCCAACCCAATTTCCAAATACTGTCATTAATTTGAGTAAAGTATGCAATTCTTTCTTTTTCAATATTTTGATAAGAATTATTTTTCAATTTTTCAATTTTCCATATTTCAAGTGCTTCTTCTGTAGAGATTGCAATTAAATGAAAATCCCTCCCAACAAAATTAGACCAAACAATATCATAGACCTCTAATTCGATTCCTAAATTTAAAACGGATTCCCATTTTAAACCCTCCTCGCAAAATTTCCAAATCTTTATTGTTTGATAATAATGATAAAATAAAAGAATTAATAGTTATTTAAGTATATATTTAAAATCAGAGAAAATTAATATGATTGATTCTAGTTATTTTAATTTTTTAAATTTCATTTTATTTGATTATTATTGATTTCAAGATTCTTAATAAAGTTAAAAAGATAAAAATAGATTAAAAACTGATAAAATATGAAAAGTAAACAACCTTTTAGATATTAAAAATTTAAAAGAATTAATGTTTGGTTTATAAAATAATTTTGACTATGTACCCTTTAAAAAGAAAAAAATAAACATAGTTCAAAAAATTTGAAAATTTTTTCAAGAATTTAAATAAACAACCAAATAACTTGCTTCGAAGCAATTATAATTAATTAACACATACTGATAAACTTAATTTCAAAAATAGGGGCAGATTTTTCATCAGAACAAAATATGCTTAATGGTTTTTTTTTTTTGAATAATAATGTATTTTACTAAAATATTTCGAGATAATAACCAATATAGATTAATAAATAAAAATATACTGTATAATAAATTTATTTTTTGAAAGATAACTGAAAAAAGAAAAAAATAATAATAAAAAAGTTTGCCCCTAATTTTGAAATTTGGCTTACATCGTGAACAATACTTGAAAAGAAAAAAACATTCCAAATTAAAAATATAATTCGATAAAAAAAAAAAAAAACAATTAAAATTACAAAAAAATTATTTCGAAAATGTTGAAATGGCAATTAATCAGATTTTTTTTTAGCACAAATCAAATTTAAAATTTTTGTAAAAATAATTATGTTTCCTTCTGTTGTACAAATTGAATCTTTCTTTTCATTAATAAAATCAATTTGAATATAATATTTAAAAATAAACTTCTTGTTGTAATTAAGGTAATTAAAAAAAAAAAAAGGAGAATACATATAAATAATAAAATTATTTTTCAAAAGTTTCATGAAAAGAATAGAAATGAGTGAATTATATGTGGAAAAAAATGGTTTGAGGGGGTTGCCTCTACCATTGATTTTGAAAATATTGAAATCGGGGTTTTATTTGAAGAAAAAAAATAAATAATCTATTGTTTTAAACCAAAAATAAAATAGTTAGATTTTGGGATTATAAAATATGAAAAAAAGCTATTTTTTTTATTTGAATTTTTGCGGATATATGAAAGACTTTGATGATATCTATGCTTAAGCCATGATAAAGTTACAAAAATCGCGATTATTTTTATCAAATCGTGATATTTTAGAAAATTGCGGTATTTAGTATTATCGAGATAATATAACAAAGCGCGATATTCTATAAAATCACGATAATTATTTAAAAATCGTGATCAAATACCAAAAAATGTCATGATTAAAAAGTAATTGTGATATAATAGCTGATGAGTTTTTAGGCCTAATTCAGCAATATTTTTACAATAAAATTTTTTTGATAAAAAAACAGATTATGTGATTAAAATGTTATACTTTTTAAAAAACAACAAAAAAGATACTTGATTCAATCAAGGATCAGATCAAAGAGTTTTATTGTATTTTCTTTTGATTTGGTTGACAAACCTATCGATCCTATTAAGATCAACAACAATAATAACTAAAGATAAATAAATATTTTCTCAGTCAATAATGGCGTTATAAATTGTGTTGAATAAAAGAGCTTCAAAAAGAACCATCCATTCACACGCTTCTTTAAAGAATGTGTTCTTGGGTTAAAACATTTTCATTATTCTAGGAAAGCTGAAATGAGAGTTGGATAACTTTTCAAAAGCATTCACAACAACCTAGCTATATTATCACCAATTATTAAGTTTTTTTGGACAATCGTTTTTTTCTTCTTCTTCCATATCTTTGTATTGGACACAAAGCACAGATAGAGTTTAAGGGTTTTTGTTTGATTGATCACGATTAATAAGAATGGAAATTACTCTTTATTCTTTTTGGTTATTTAAAATTGTGAAGGTAATAATTCCATTTTCAAAAAACACACTGATTTTATATTCAAGTGTATCTTTGAAGTGGATAATTATTAGTATGATCATAAAATCCGTTTGAGATTTTATATTTTGTTAAAAAAAAAAAAAATGAAAAGAAATAAAAAATTTTTTTTCCACAATAAACAAACTCATTCAGTTTACAAAACTTTTTTGTCTTTCAAAACTTTCAAACATTTGAAGACAATCCACAATCTTTGCAAACACTTTTGAACATTTTTAAAGGGGTGAGGTGTTGTAAAAGTCTCAAGTCTTTGTAAAATTCAAGAGATTTTTTTTAAGGTGATTTCAAAAAAATAATTTTTCATTTTTTCGCGGTAATTATTTTATCGCGATTTTATGGAATATCGCGGTTTTATGATTTTTCGCGATAAAGCAGGAATAATCGCGATTTTTTTAATATTATCTCGAATTAATTGTTATTATTATGATAATATATGTTATCATCAAAATCTCTATTATTAATTGTCAAAATTGATCAAATTATATTTTTTCGTATTTTTGAAGAGCTTTTTGATTAATTAATAAATATTAAAGTTTTTAGGAGTTTTTAATGATTTTGAGAGGAAAAATAAAAATGATTATTTTCTGATTGTAAGCAATTAATTTCTTAAACTGTTGAAAAATCCAAAATTTTTGAAATCATCAATACTAAATACTTTTAAAAAATTGTCAAAAACCAATTTTAACCACCAAGGTTTAAGTGGAAAATTTTACTCCATAAAAGTAAGTGATACACATTCTAAATCCTGTCTTAATTATTTGTTTTTTTTTCAAAATCCTAACCGTAATCATCCTAACATTTCATACCACCCAAACCTATCATGACCATACCTAACATACTCCAACATACTCTAACATTACCCGAAAAATGGTTTTTAATTTACACGATAAACGTTTTTTTAAATACCTACAACCAAATATATTTTAATAGAATTTGCTATTTTGAAAAAATTGAGAATATGACCAATTTTAAACACAAAGACCAAATTTGAAAAGTAATCATTTTTACATTGAGATACTGAGAATTTCTTTTTTTTTAATTTATCAACCAAAAAAAGTTAACTTTACAATATCATTTTTAATGAGTAAACTCCTCCTTGATATAATTATGAGTCTAACTTAATGGTATTGACAATAAATTATTGTTCGCAGCTACTGTGGGTTTCCTTCATAATTAACAACATTTTATCAAATATATTTTTGTTTGTATTTACAAATAGAAAAGTGTAAAAAAGTAACTTTAAAAAATATGGCGAATACAAAAACTCCTAAAAAGACAACAAAAAGGCTGAAATCCAAAAAATAACAATTGTATTAACAGTTTTTTTTCTTCACCTTTTTTTGAAAGGTGTGAAAAATTCAAACATGAATTGTTCCTTAAGGAGATCGGTAAAGAATAAATTATTTGTATAGCATTGAATAAAATACTAGACATGAAAATAATCCCTGACACAATTTTTAAATGTTAATATTAGAGAAATTGCTGTGTAATTGCGAATAATTTCCTTTATTTTAGAATCAAACTTTTAAAATCATAACTCACCCATTTATTAGAATGATGATTAATGAAATTACACTTGTTCAAAACAAGATTCAATCAATCAAAAAGCAAGAATAAAAATTATCATTTTCCAAATTCATATCAAACCTCTAGAAAACTTTATTGATTTTTTCAAAAAAGGTAGATCTACTTATACTATCAAACAATTATTTGGGTATTCTATAGGCATCCCCACTTGAATGAACTTTAGGTAGGTTTATTACTTGGTTCATAAAAAAATTGGTTATTTATAAAAAGGATTTGATTTAAAATATTTGAAATTACATAGCAATTTTGCTAATATTAACAATTAAAAATCTGGTCAGGTATTTTTTTCATGTCTATATTTGAAATATCAATGTTACACAATTTTCACGTTCTCTTTTCTGCTTTTCTTTTCTACCAATAAGGTTCCTAAAAGAAATAGAATGTAATCTATTTTTTCTATTCATTTGTTTGGTATTTTTTTATTGAAAAATAATTGGGTATTTTGGGCGAAAGAAGAATCCTAAATAAATGAAAGGAATTTCGGAGCATTGAAAAAAGGATAATCAGTTGAGATTTTATACCAACTAAATTTCAAAAGCCATTACTGGTATTTGAATTACAAATGGGAAAAAAAATTCACTTCCTGTTACATTTTCCTCTTTACTAATTAAAGTTCTCTAAGAAGTGTATTGTAATTTGTTTCTATTTAAAAAAGGAAATTGAAAATGAAATTAAAATTTTTACCATTTATAATTCAAATACCAGCATTGAAAAAAAAGGTTTTTGCTTTTAAATACTTTACTTTTATGTTTGTGGAATAATACCTGTAACAAAATTTTCATTCAGCTTTCCAAAAATAGTTTCTACAAAGATAAAAGTCAAATTTAAAGTATTAATTCACAAATTGGTTATATTATGATTTTCCATTTTCCCAAAAAGGCTTTGATTTTTATTTTAATTCGTGGATTGTGATTTTTTGGAAAATATGATTGAAAATTTTGTTCCATTTATTAAGCAATTAACAATATATCCTCATTTGTGTGTAGACCAAATTAAAAGACTTTTATTATTCACAGTTTCAAAGTCGTTTAATATTTTTTATGTTGAAGGATCAATGGTTGGAAAGAAAAGCAAAACAAGAAGGAAAAGATCCATAAAGAAAATATTAAACAAGGATAATTTACTTTAACAGATCGATTAATCGCTGCTGTTATAATCATCACAGGGTAATTTGGTTGCAGCCCCCAGTCAAAGGCCCGTAAGCATGTATTTGCAACGATAATTTCGCTATGTTTCTGCCAAGTATCAGGCTGAGAGGGATCTTCTGCATGATAAATGTGAAGTATACCCGAACTGTCTGCAACACCAAGAACAAGACCAAGCTCGTCTGGTGAAAAGGAGATTTTCTGAATCGAGTCAGGTAAAGAACATACTGTTGTTTGTTGTTTCCATTGCAATTTCCCGTTTTCAAAGGTCTGTGAAATAATGACGACTTCGTTTTGAAAAGTGACACCGGCAATAACAGAACCAAAAGTTGATGGGCTCCAAGCGAGTTTCCAAATGTTTGTGTTTTCTTCTAATTCGAGAGTGAATGTTTCTTTCCAAGTTGAATCTTTATTTGAATAAAATTTTAAGCAATTATCTGACGAACTGCTTACAAGAATTGTTCCAGTTGGATCTATTTGCAAATCGTGAATTAGGTATTGGTGAGAAGTTAAAAAATTTTTAAGGGTTTTGTTTTCAATTGTTTCATTTGTTCGAAGAAGCATTTTTTGGAAAAAGTAAGAAAGAAAAAGTAAGAATACAAAAATGAAAAAAAATGATTTGAACTCTGATTTTAAAATTTTAAGGGAGATGATTTTTAATATTTTCATTTCACCACCTTACGATTTCTTTTTTTAATATCTTTTTCATGCTATATACAAATAATATGATCCTTTTTATTGAAATTTATTAAAAGTTTTTGGTGTGTACATAATCTAATTATCTCAACTAAATTGGAAATTTTTTAACTTTTTTATTATTTCAGGATGATACATAATGTAGTAAATGTTAAACGATTTAAGAGAAATTTTCATTTTTCGTATTTTAAAAAATGTGGTTTGTTTTGTGGTTTTCGTAATCTTAATTATTGAGATAAATATATTTTTAAAGAAATATTTTTAAATTCAGTAAAAAATTAATACTGTCATTTTCCAATTGATAAATGAATATTATTATTTCCAGTCCAGTAATAATTTGTTGTTCACTATGAAGAGAAAAAAATAAAAAGATCTTTATAAACTAATATAAATACATAGTCCATTATGAAATTTAACATTTATTTTGGTTGTTTATTTCATTTTTTATACAAAAAAAAAAAAAAAGTATTTAAAAAAACACATTGCTTTTTGGTTTTATTCAACATAAAAGTATAATAATATTTTGATAAAAATTAGTTTAAGAAATGTTTTTCAAGCTATTATAATAAAATATAACCAAATTTCTATATTTATACATTAAAATTGTTAATTAGAATCCAAAAAAACAAATGATTGAATCATTAATTTGTCTAAAATTCCAAAAATTTTGACACTGTCAAAACAGTTGAAGAAATAACAATACTACACTTTACATTCAATTTGGAAAGAATTTAGATTTTAAAAACTATTTCATTTTTTTTTTTTTTTTTTTTTTTTGTTTTAATTTTGTTTTTTGCAGTTGTGTAATTTATTTCGTTATATTCGAAAGATTTTTTCATTGATTGATAAAAGGTTAATGTTGAGTTTGTTAAATAGAAAAATCACATACAATTGGTTAATGATAACTAATCATTTAATTACCAATAATTATAAGGGAAATTTCAACATATTTACCAATAAAACTGTTTTGTGTAGCTCATTTCATAATTTTAGACAAACATAGATTTTTTTTCTTTAGTTTTAGATATATATATATATATTTCTTCGAAATGGAAATAATTACATATAAAAACATTTATACTGGGTTACTTAAACTTAATTTAATATTATATAATAAAAATATAACAAATTGAGTGTTTTTTTTTTTTTACCTATTTTTGATTTTGGGTATGTCCAAATTTTTGAGAGGGGTTTATTATCTTGGTTCACAAAAATATTCAATCAATAATACTCAAGAATATTTGAATAAAATTGAGAAGGTTTGACTTAAATAACCAATATCAAGCTTTCTTGCAAAAATAAATTCAAGAATTTGCTTCAAAATTCCTGAATGAATACCACAATTGAAACTAAACACCTACTAACATGGCTCTTTCTTATTATAAAATTTGTTATCTGGGAAATAATTACCCTTATGAATCACATTGACTTTTTAATTTATACATTTGATACTTTGTTAATATAATTTCGTTTTCGCACTTTGAAAAAAAAAAAAAACAGCAAAAATATAAAGTTAAGCATCTATAAAACTCATTAAGAAATAGGTTTTTGAAAATATTTGTAAAATATAGTACTGAATTTTATTATTAAAACAATTAAATAATGTAAAAAGAAAAGACTAATATTTTTCACTTTTTTATATTATAGCATTTTTCAAATGGTTTTAAGTTGGAAATTGTAAAATATTATTATGTGTTCTAGCTTGTTTAAAAGGTGAAATCACTTCCACTGTCATTTATAATAGTTTCCATTTCGGTTTCATAGTCATCTGATATGGGTTCTTCACTTGGTGTATGAAACTCACTATCATTAGAAGGGGTGGTTTTAATATTCATATTTTCATCACTTCCAAAGGCAAGAAAATCTTCAAGAGAACCTAGATTTGAATCCTCGTTTGAATAGGTTTCTGAAGATAAGTGAGTTGTTTTTGCTTTTTTTTTTTTTTTCTGCTTATTTTTTTTCTTATATTTATAATTATATTTTGGTTTAAATGTATTTTTTTTTAAGGATCGATTTTTATTTTTCTTTTTAATTTTTGAATTTGGATTTTTATTGAATTCATGAAATGTTTGATAATTCTCATTATTTTGAACATTAAAACTATGAAATTTAAATTTGTTATTATCATTGTAATTTTGTTTAAAATTGAAATGCTTCTGAATTTTATTAGCATGATAACTATTGTTATTATTACCTTCATTGTCTTTGTCAATATGATAAAAATTTCTTAAAAAGTTTTGTTGATATTCGTTTTCTATTGATTCGTTAATAGTGGAATTGTTATAATCATAGTTATCATTCAGTTGATTCTGAAATTGATGATGACTCTCTTGTAATTGTTGTTGTTTTTCTTTCATTCTTTCTTCTTGCAGTACCTGTTTTTCTTGCTCTAATTCATGATTTATTTGGTTCTCCCTAATACCACGATCGGTAAGGGTATTATCTTGAGAATGATTACTTTTTTCAAAGTTTGGATCTTGTGTATACTTGTATCTTGAAAAAATGTTTCTGTACTGAAGTTGGGGTTGTGGTTTGCACTGATCATTTTGCGAAATAATTCCCTTTCCAAATGAAGATGAACTTTTATCATTTTCATCAGGATTTAAATTCATTTCCGGATTTTGTGGGTTAAAATTTCTCCGCTCATAATCACCACCATAATTATGCTTTGTATTTATCTGTTCAGCCCCGACATATTTATCAAAGTTGGAAGTAGTTTTATTCATCAAATTATTACTATTTGTCGATTTGTTATGATTTATTTCTTCATCATTACATTCGCCTTCATGATTAGAATTATTTTCAAAATATTTATTATCATCAATATCTAAAATTTTGGGATTATTTTCTAATAATACCACGTCATCCAAATATTCGACATTCATTATTTTTTTTGAAATGCCCATTAATATATTAGTTAAAATGGAATGGCCAAACAAAAAAATTGGTGAAGTGTTATATTGTTGATTAACAAATTTTGTAAGTGACAAATTGGGAGATAAAAGAAGAGAATTTAAACGATAATTGTTATTAAAAAAAATCTGTTCTGTGCGATTTAAAAAGATTCCCCTTTTTTGGAAAGGAGTGGAGAAATTATGAAATTTATGCTCATTATTAAAATTATTCGTTTGCTTGAATATATTTTTTTTCTGTTGTTTTTTTTTTTTTTTTTTCGAGAAATAAAAGATTCCATTTTTATTAGTTTTTAATTCAAAATCCATCAAGTCTTTCTTTTTTTTCCTTGTTTTCTTTTTTTTTCTATTTTTATTCTTGATCTGGTTTTGAGGATCCTTGAAATTTTCAAAACTGTTTTTTGAAATTAAAAATTTTTTTTTGATCAGCTTTATATTTTTTGGTATTTTCTTCTGATTATTTGTAAAAAACACAAAATTCTTTTTTTTAGAAAGGATATATTTTAAATTTTGTTGTTTATTTTGATTGATTAAATATTTTTTTTCTTCTCTTCCCTTAGTTAATAGCACAACAACTTTTCCCTTTCTAATTCTACCTGTTCTTCCAAATCGTTGAATAGTTCTTCTTGTATCAATTTGGTAATCAAAACAGATGATCAGGTCCACCTCGCCAATATCGAGCCCTTCTTCTCCAATTGAAGTAGAGATTAATGTATTATAGTTCCCCTTTTTGAAATTTTCAATAATTAATTGTTGCTCTTTTTGGCTTAACCCCCTTCGGTTTGGTTGGTCCTTTTGCCCAACAAAGGGCATTGCTCGAACATAAGGTATGTTTGAAAGCGCTTTTACAATATCTAAAACACTGTCACGATAATTTGAAAAGATCATCACTTTCGTTTCTTTGGGAGAATTTTTAAAATGGTTGATAATTATTTCTTGCAATTTTATTAATTTTGGATGCCCTATTTGAGTTTTTTGATTCGATACAATATCGGTTAATATTCTTAATAAATGTTGATATTGCTGTGATTTTTTAAATTCCTTTTTATAATAATTTTTGATCGATGGGTTTTCATATTTATTCAAAAAAAATTGGTATAAGGGATAAATCCCATAATCTAAAAATAATTCATAGCCATGGATTAAACTGCAACATAGATTAAATTTATTTAATTCCTGAAAAGAATTTTTTTTGACATCTTTGCCAGAGAGATTCTTTTTTGTCTTTTTGAATCTTTGATAAGAGGAAAACAGTGAGCCCTTTGATAATATCTCTAGATTGGTTGTGTGAATTAAATTTTGATCATACAAGATTTGTAAATTGTCAACTAGGGCACATTTTAAAAGATTCAAAATATTTCCAAAATTGGGATAATTTTCAATCGAAATTGGAATTGTTTCGACCAATTTTTCAAAGATATAGGGAGATAATGAATTTTTTGGATCTTTATTTGTAATTTCATTTTCAAACCGGATCTCTAATTTTGAGATTAATAAATTTGTGATGATCTGTTGGATGTTCTCTATTGTGTTTCCAGGTGACGCAGTTAACCCCAAAATTCGAAATTGATCTGTAAATTTGATAATCTTTTTAACAATATTCACATATGCATAGTTGCCACTCGCCTTATGCGCTTCATCAAAAACCAAACACACAACATCCTTTGCAGCAGAGCAATTACCATTTTTTAAATCGTTGTTAACTGTTTGTGGTGTTGCAAAAAAGACTCGTTTTTCTTCGTACAGCTTTTTCCTTAATCCTGGACTCACATGCCCAGTTAATTCACAAGTGTACTTGCTGGGAAACCCGACAGTTTTAAAGACAGACTCTAATTGCTGATGCACCAGGGGCTTGGTTGGCGCTAAAAATAGGATTTTGCCCGTTGGAAACCATCGGTAATAATTATACATCACAACAGCAGCAATAAATGTTTTGCCAAGCCCCGTTGGTAAAATGACTAACGTGTTCTCAAATAATACACTTTTTGTGATTTCCAATTGATAATTTCGAATTGGGTAATTCGTCGGATAATGCCATTCTTGGCATTCTTTTGGATCAATTTTCGGAAGAATTTCACGATTATAAATGGAATTAAATTTTAAAAATTGATTCAAGAGATATTCCTTTTTTGTCTGTCGGATTTCTTCCTCTTCTTTTTCTAGTTCTTGTAGTTGCTTTGGTTCACAAAATAAATTTTTAAATGCTCCATTGTCATTATGAGTCTCACTAAAGGAATGAAATTTTATTGGGTTCCTCCGGTTAAGGGTTTGTTGGTAGAAATATCGATTCTGATTATTCCCATTGGCTGTGTGGTTTTGTTGTTGTTGTTGTTGTATCTGTTGTTGTTGTTGCTGCTGTTGTTGTAATTGTACTTTTTGTTGTTGGGATTGTTGTAAAAACTTCTGTTGTTGTTGTTGTTGTTGTTGTTGTTGTTGTAATTGCTGTTGTTGCTGTTGTTGTTGGGATTGTTCTTCTTGTAATTGCTGTTGTAAAAACATCTGTTGTTGGTGTTGTTGGAGTTGATTTAATTGAATTTGGTGATTAGTTTGTTGTCGTTGTTGTTGCTGTTGTTCTTGTTGTTGGAAAACAAACATTTCCTGTTGGTGGGTTCTATGTTTGTTTTTGTTTCGGTTTTGATCCTGGTTTTTCATATTATTGTTCTTTATTTGGAAATTATTTTCATTATATGCGAATTGAATTGGCATTTTTTGTTGTTGGTTTGGAGTAGATCCAATTTCATTTGAAAGTTCTTGAGAAAAGACAAAAGTAGTCTTATTTTGTTTTTGTTCTTTTTCTTTTTCTTTTTCTTTTTCGCTTTTTTTTTTTTGTTGTGGTTGCTGTTGTAGTTGTGGTAGTGGTTTTGTAAGGTCTAAAAAAGTTTTCTGAGTGATTTGTTTGTCTTGTTTTTGTTGAGGTATTGTGGTGTTTGTTTCATATGAATTGGTTAATGCTAGTTTTAATTGATTTTCTCGATATTTTTGAAAAAAATGTTTTAGTTTTGGTTGATCCAAAAATTTCTTTGAGTCGTTATAGAGTGATTTGTTATCGTCCAGTTTTACTTTAGTTCTTTGAGAGTTGTCATTTATAATTTCTCGATGATTAAATCTAAAGTTATTCTGTAGAAAGATTTGTAAATTTTGATGCTTGTTATTATTACAAGTATTTGTGTTTTGGGTTTTATTTGTTTTAATTTCTGTTTGGTTATAGATCATTTTTCCTTGTGGCTTCTCAAGAAAACAAATTGAAACGAAAATGAAGATGGAAATTAGGGAAAAAATTACTGGTCTAAAATAAAAATGTAGAGCTTGTCAGAATTTTCTGAATATTTTTTTTGAATTATCATTTGTTATTTTGAAGCTCACAGCTTTTTTAATTATTGTAGCTATTATACAAAAAAACATAATAAATTAACAACTAGACAGAATTAACAAAAATGAATTTTATTATAAATATTTTTTTTTTTTGTATAATTTTTAATCATATATTCTGATCGTTCTCGTTTATTATTAGAATTTTGAAAATTTTTTTGGTTTAACATAAAAGAAGAAAAGTGATTAGATTAATTTGAGGTTGTTCAAAATTTATTTTAAACTAATAAAAATAAAATGATCTTAAAGCCGAATTACAGTCGAGTTAAACCCTGAACAAAAATTTTTTTAAAAAAAAATAATTACTACTTCTTTCTTATTGGAATTTTTTTGATTGTTTTTGATAATGTATTTTTAAAAAAATTATTTGTTTCTTTAGAATTTGACTGAGAATACAGAAAAATATATTTTTTTGAATTTTGGCTCTGAGATCATAATTAATCAAACAATTTTTTTTGAAACGATCTCCCTTATTATCATTATTTTAGGTTAATTTTTATTTTAAAATTCTAGAGTTTATCAAAAAATACTAAACATGAAATTACTAATTTAAAATACTGATGTATTCCAATATAAGAGTGAATTTTTTCTTTATTAAAATTCAATACAAATTTCATTTTTTGAAAAGGGGAATTCAAGAATAAAAAAGCTGACATTGAAATATTATTTCTTAAATAAGTTCATATTAAACAAGATCTCGACTGATGATCAAAAAAAAAAAGATTTTTTTTTTTTCCGTTAACGAGTAAGAACTATAAATTGACCTATTTGCAGTTTGTTTTTTTTTTTTTAATTTGATAGATAAACCGAAATTTTATATAATTTTCGGTTTATTTCTCAAAGTAAAAAAAACCTGTTACTTCATGTTAGTTTTTTTTTAATTTTTGTTTTTATTAGAAAACCAATAGATTGTTGAAACAAAAACTAAAAGAGAAAAAAAACTAGGCACTTCACGATCCTGAAAAAATTTTTTGAAAAACAAAATAACCAATTACTAATTTTTCACTTTTTAATAACTCTACTTATAATAAACACTATTGTTTAATATAAAAACTAATATCAAAAATTATTTTTTGAGATATTTTACAATTAAAGTTGGAGAATCCAATTATCCAGTTTCTTTTTGGATTTTTTTCAAGTTGAAAAGTAAAAAAATTGAAAAATTTTTTCTTCAGATCAAAGAGACCATTTTATTATATTTTAATATATTTTAAATCCGAAAAATACCCTTCAAATCCTGGATCACTTATTTTGACTATTTAGGAATTATTTGTGATTTTGAATTGAAAAAAATTTTTTTTTAGATTTTTCGTTAGGTTTTTTTTAATTTTTGTAATAAAAAGAAAATTCAATAAATTTTCGGTTTATTACAAAAAGTAAAAAAAAACAGAGGACACTCCATTAATTTTCCAAATAAATAGAAATGTGTAAAATCTATAATTTTACTTTATTCTTTTTAATTCTGGAAAACCTAGGACACTCTCAACATTTATCATTAGTTATTTTTTTATATATTTCAGCTTTTTTAGATGAGTTGAGTGTTTTCAAAGTTATTAGTTATTCTCTATTCAATAAAAATATCATAAAGTTTAATTTAAGTACTAATCCATATGTTAATTTACTAAGATAAAAAAAATTTACTGGTAAACAGAACTTTTTTATCAACAAGAGACTTTTAAAAATCTTGGTTATACTAACAACAATAAATAAAATATCCTCATGAATTTGAAGTTCTGTAATTTTAATTCTATTACAAATAAATTCTATTATTTAAGATGATAGATTAAGGAAGGTAGTTTTGTCTAACTGTTTTTTACAATTTTATTTTTTCATGCTAGTGAGGTCTCATTTTGAGTTTTCTGTAAATTTGTAAAATCAATAGATTTTACAGATAAAAAAAACATTTAAGAAAACTACCGTTGAGTTTTTCTAATTTATAAAATTAGAAAAAAAACTTAGGATTCTAGGAATTTCATCAAATGAAGTCAAGTTCCGAAATTTCA
This sequence comes from Anaeramoeba flamelloides, assembly GCA_027625915.1. Classification (NCBI taxonomy): domain Eukaryota; family Anaeramoebidae; genus Anaeramoeba; species Anaeramoeba flamelloides. The sequence continues at coordinate 3,814,871 of JANTQA010000072.1, forward strand.
AAAAGATATATTAATTAAAAAGTAACTTAGCAACTCTTTGAATAGTACTTCAAAAATTAAAGAAAATTGATTGAATTCTGTTAAAAAAAAATTATTCTAATAAGTTCTACCTAAATAAAAAGAAAATTTTATGAAAAAATTGAAAGCAAGATTCATAATTATTTTAGGTTTTTAGAAATTGATTAAAAATAAATAATTTTTTTTATTTTTATTATTAATATGAAGGGGGGGGGGGGGTAATTTACTCATACACCAGTGAGGTTTATTTTTAATTTTTATAATAAATCCTTTAATTTGACTGTTATTTTCTTTAGTTTTTCCAGAATTTAAAAGAATTGAGTAAAATATAATAAATTATCGGTTCATTGCAAAAATTAAAAAAAAGCGGGGTTAGGTTTTTGAAAGTGTCCAGTTTATTTTGAAAATAGATAGATTGTCCAAATAAAATTAAAAAACCCAAGAAACCAAAGGTACTCTACGGCACTTATTTGTACTTTCCTAGTTTCTAAATTTTTGTTTATAAATTTCAATGAAAATTCATAATTTTCTTAATCATTAACTAATGACAAAATAAATAATAGTTCTTTATTTGAAAATAATATCTAATATATTATTTTGATTATTTTTGTTAATTTGAATTCAATTTTTAATCAAAATTATTTGATTTTCTTTATTGAATGGAAATTTCCACATAAAAAATGATGGATTTCTTCAATAATTTCAAAGTTGAAATATTTTTTACATAAAACTAAAAGCTTTTATTTTTATTTTATTCTTATCTTAAACTAAAATTAATATTTTTAAAATCAAACCAATTTTGGTAATTAATGGTTTATTCGGAAGAAGAATTTTAAAAATATCAGATTTTATTTAACCAAATCTAGTGTTAGTTGAATAGATCAAAACAGGCATAAAAATTCACACATAAAATTTTTTAATATAACATCAGAATTTGTTTCATAAAAATTTATGAAATTAAAAGTTTTCCCCTATCAGAGTTTTTCTATGAAGAATTAAAAATAAAAACAAGTAAAGAAGAAGGAATTTTGTATCAAATTTTCCAAATAAGATTAATAAATTAAAACTTTTATTTTTGTTTTTTTCTTAATGGAATTGTTTGATATTTATGTTTCTTTTTATTAATCGGTATGTAAACATTGTATACTCTGATAAACTCCATCCTCCTATTCATTAAAATACTCATTTATTTGGTAAAAGAAATTATTTAAATGATTAAATTTCACAAAAAACTCTGGCACCCCAAATTGTTAAAATGTACTTACTCGCTTAAAAAATACCTTTTTTGGAGCGCTGAGGATTACAATTCAATTTCATGAAAGTATGAATATCTTTATAATTAAAATGTAAATAATTATTAAATAAAAACCTCTCATAACCACGACACTTTTAGTTAAATTTAATTTAATTTGGTAATTGATCACGGATGTTCATTTGGGGATCGATATTTAATTGTTAAAAGAATCAATTTTCAATTTGAGAGTTCAAATAAAAAATGTGTACACTCCTAAATATTTCTTCTGTTATTTGGGAAATAAAATGAATTTAAGTCCTCACTAAAAGAAAACAAGAAACATTTAAAAATGAAATATTTTATAATTAATTAATCTTTTTTCTGTTTACTGTTTTTTTGAAAAATTAATAAAAAGTTTGATAATTCGAATTGTGTCAATTTGAAAATGAAAATTAATTTTTCTTTTTTGAAAGGAATTGTAAAATTAAAGTCGTTTGTTAATTTTTTTTTTCTTTTTTTTGATTTTCTTTGTTATTATTTATTTGGCCGTTTGGGTTTTATCGTTATTAGCTTTCCTTGTATATTTTTCTCTTGTTTTTTTTTCAAAATATTTCACAACAAAATGCAAGCCAGCAAAAGCAAGTAAAATTAATGCAATATCATCAGCAAGACCAATTATGCCATAAGAAAGAGGAACCAAATCGTCCGTCCATAGTAGGTATAATATTAAAAGGATTAGGATTAGCCAACCCAATATTGCATAGATGTTGAAATTTTTCATTAAAAATCGAAGGATATTAAAATCATATTTTAAGACACCAGGAAGGTTTGAGGGTCTTGTGTGTTTTTCGTTAAATTCTTCGATTTCTTGATCTAGCTCCTCTATTTCTTCTTTTGTTAATTTGGTATCTCCTTCTTCATCTTTTCGTTCAATAAAACTTCTTAAAAGATAGCTTGGGTACAGAGTAAAAACCTAAAATGAGAAAAAAAAACGAAACAAAAGAGAATTAATTCGGATAAGAAAGAATTTGTAAGTGTTTGTTGGTAAATGACGATTTTGTTCTTCTTTTTTGTCATTTCTTTTTTAATTTTTTTTTTTAATTTTTTTTTTTGACGTTATATTTTGTTGGGAAACAAAAAAAAATAATACTTCTGATCTACACAATGGGCATTTAGTAGAACGATCAAAATAATCTAATATACAACTAGCTATCAAATACCAAAGTGGACAAAATTGTGAAAAAAACAGAATAAAAAGAAAAAAAAAAAATAATATGTTAGTCGGGACAGGTAGTTAAATTAAGAAGAAAAAAACTGTTGAACGAAAATTTATACCACAAAAACAATGACCACAATTTGTTACGACACAACGAGCCATTAAACCGAGGCATAATGAACAATTAAGATCTTCTTCTGTAATTTCCATTGGTTAAGTTTAAATAATTTTGGTAAAAAAATGAAAATGTATTTTATTTTCAAAGATTTTTCTTTACAAAGTAGTGATGTGATCAACCATTTTTTAAAAAAAATTTACAGTGAGATAAGTTTAAAAATACGAGTATCTTACAAAATAAATAAAATATAGAAATGTTTTACCTAAAAAAGTTCATACTTGGAATTAATAGAAATATGGTTGTTAACAAAAAAGCACAACCTTTTAGATTTTTTCAAATTCACTTTAATAAAACCAAGAATAAACGATAATAGTGAACTTTGAAAAAAATTGACATACTTGTTTTATAATTGTTATATTCATACCATTTGAAACTCAAACCCTTTATTTGTTTCAATGACAACCAACATAGATTTCTTTTGTTGTTATTTTAATAGAACTATCATAATACTTGAATTATTAAACATATTCTACACTCAGTTTGAAAAAAGCTTGACAAAACTTTTAGTAACGAGTTTTTTTTTTTTGTGGTTTTTAAAATAGCTGGTGTTGACTTAGAAAACCAGTGTTTCAAAATTTAAAAACTGTGTTTATTTTTTCGAGAATATTTATCCCATTACTTATCAAAGAAATCAACAATAAATAAAAACTAAACAGGGTATTGGTTTAGTACAGTTCTATTATTAGAAAATTAATTTTCAAAATGAAAGATCAAATAAGTAAAATTTATATCAAAAAACTAAAGTTAATATTATTAAAATTTTGTTATGATTTTTAAAAAAATCAAAAAAACCAAAAAAATTCATTGGAAATTTTGAAAAAATGAAAAATATAATTTAAAATTTTCTAAAAATAAGAAGGGGTTTATTCTCAAAAATGAATATATCAAAGATATTCTATCAAATAGTGAATTAGATGTCATATTGAAACAAGAAGGAAAAAAGAACATATATTATTTGAAAACTCACTTTCTTCCCTTTACAAGAAGTTCTTTTATCAAAATAATTTGTATATATAGAATTAATAGTTTTCAACTTTGAACACTACTGCACATCTGCAAAAATGATTTGTTAAGTTTTCATTATTTTTTGATAAAATTGTGATTTTTTTCATAAATAATGATACTTTTTGGGCATGGACAATAGATACAGTAAAATTGGCAATATATAAGACATTTTACTAAAATTAAAATTACATTCCATTTAAAAAAAAAAGAAAGATTTCTTAAGGAGAAAAATCAAAAGAAACTCGAAAATACTGGTTCCTAAATCAAAAAAACCCAAAAAACTTCAATGGACAATAAAATTGAATCAATTGTTACTTAAAGCATTGGATATATTATCAATTTTACTGCCCCATATGTACATACCCAAAAACTATCACCATTTTTGAAAAAATCCTGAAAATTTATCATATCGAATTTGCTTCCTGTATGGCTGAATAATTTGGTATTATAACTTTTGATTTTTTTTTTTCTAATTTTCATATTTATTTGAGTTTTCTCATTTTTTTTTTATTTTTTATTATGTAAAAAAAGAGAAGAAGAAAAATATCACATTAAATGGTTCAAAACTGAAGTGTTCAACTAATGAAGAAGAGAAATGGTCGTTGCAATTCAACTTAGGATTTTTATATGAAATTACATTATTTTTAAATAAAAAATTATATTTATTGATATTTTTTTTATTTATTCATTTCGATTCAAAGTCAAGATTATTATAACTTAGAGGATACTTTTCTTTAAATAAAAAAAAAAAAAAAAAAAAAAAAATTGAAATAAAGACTAGTAAAGAAATAAAAAAGTTCGAAAATTTTGTTGTATAATTTCTTTTGTTGAATGAGTTGTTGTTTTTTTTCTTGTTCAGTTAAATATATTGAAAAATTATGAATTTGTGTTATTATATTACTTATATATTTAAATCCCAACTTGAAACAATTTATCCAAAGACCAGACATTTTTGCGATAAATCATCCAAGATAATCATATATAAGGTAATTGTAAACTGTGTTGCTGATATGGGGGTGTAACAATAATTTTCCAGAAACCAATTATAAATTTATAATTTTCCTTCTGAACAAAAAAAGAAGTAAGTAGAATAATAAGTATTAAGAGAAATGGCCGAATCCCTTATTACACAAATATAATCAATTAATAGATTTTGTAAAGAATTAAAAAAAACAAAATTCTTATGAAAATTGAAACAAATCAATTATACGCATTTTGAGCTTGAATTAAAGACCAAAGAAAATTTCAATAGAAATAAATATATTTTTTCATTAATAATTCTCACAATTTCAATAATTTTAGAAGATAACGTTTTTACTTTGTAACTATAAATCTTGTAATAATTAAAAAAAAAATACAAAACAATTATAGGTATCGGAAAAAAATAAAAAAAGAAAAAAAAAAAAGTTTAAAAATGAGTTCACCTTTGTAATTTCATAAAGACTTTTTTCTTCAAATATCCATCCAAACCCTTTAAATACATCTAATTAAATGACAACAACTGATATCATTTCCCTTGAAAATAGTTTCTGTGAAGTTTCTACAAATTTCACATAATCAAATATATCCATCTTTTTTTTAGGATGTACGATATAAACTCTTTTTCAATCAAAGAGGTCCAGTTTCATTGAAGAAATAGAAACTATTTTATGACTTTAATTCAATTTTATATCAAAAACTAAATTTTCAATTTTTGAGTCAATCAAATTTTTTTAAATTTTGTTTTTTGATTTTTACTTTTTTTTGATTTTTTTTTTTTTTTTCTTTCTTTCTATTTGTTTTAAAAAAGTCAATTTGAAAAAAAAAAAACAAAAAATATTTGAAACTCCAAATTAACAGTAATAAAAGTGAGATATATGTTCTTTTAAAATAAATACGTTTACAAGTAAAAAATCTTATTGTTAACAATTTTAATTTCCTAAAGGAATTGAGAATTACACACGAGACATTACAATGAAAAGGTACCAAAAAAATTGTTTTTTTTTTTGAAATTTATGGTTTGTTCAGGATTTTTCTTTTTATGATTATCTGCTCTAATCTGAAATTTATTCTTTTGCTTATTTCTCAACAATTGTATTTTGGTTGATTCTTTAAAACAAGTGAAATTTTCATTTTTGGCTGGGCTTCTTTGAGTGAAATTGAGTTTAGTTAGTAAAATCTCTGTTCAACTGATAAAAACTCAACTAGGTATAATTTTTATTGATAAAACTTCAAATATTTTCAATATCAAAAAAAAAAAAAAAAAAAAAAAAAATAAAAAGATAAAAATTTTTATTTTCATAATTAAATTATAACAAATTAAATCAATATAAATAGGAAAAGTTAAATAATATTAAAATTGTAATTGTAATTGGGATTAGAATTGGATTCAAATTAAAAAAGAATTAAAAAAATGAACAAGCAGAATTAACCAAAAGGATTTTTAATTTTAGTGATTTCGTGCTGCAATAAGACTACCAATAGAGATCCCGCGATATAAACGAGCTTTAACACTGTCGATTGGTAAATTGGGAAATCAAAAAGAGTGAATCCCGTATAGGGGTGATTCAGCCAATTATCCAAGTAGGTATACCACACTGCGAGTTGTTTGCCCTTTTCTGTGGTGTAATTGGTAATTTTGATGCCCGTCAAGTCCTTGATCAAATTCATACAGGCGGAGCTAATGCCAGCTGGGAACCAAAGCATAAACAAAATTAAAAACAGATAGATACACACGGGTATCAGCTTTGTGGAAACGGTCTCAAAATCTGTAAAGGCCATATACACGGTTGTAACCGTTGAAATGATGTACACTGCTGTCACAAAGGCTAAAAACTTTTCAAAGATTTTCCCCGTGAGCAAAATTCCTTTTCTGATGGAGATATGGTAATTGATGGCGTTTGGTATCGAGAGGTGCCCCTCCAAAAAGATATTATGAAAGACCTTGATATGAATTTTATGAAGCGAAGACACAAAGATGATCAGAAGGATGGAGAACACCACAGTTGTAAATTGAAACCAATGCGCAATCGAGGACAGCACGAGATCAACACAAAAGGAGACGGGCTGCTTGGAGATCTCCTTTCGTAAATGCGGCTGCAAATAGTTTAGCAACTGGATCAGTGTGCCAACGATGGGGAACATTTTTAAAAATCTTATTGAATGCTGAGTGTACCGCGCAAGCTTTGGCCCGTTTTCGGGGCACTGGAAAAACTTTTTTAATAAATTATTAAAATGCGGCTTGCGGAAAAACGAATAGCTAAAGACCCAGCAGATGATCGGGATCAGCGAAAACAGAAAAAAGCCTATAGAGCTAAGTGCCGTGGTGTTTGAGGTTTCCCAAAACCCTGGAATCGGGTTGACACCAAAAAGCCAGTCTCGCGTCTTTGGCTTGATCACGGCGTTCAGTAATGAAAAGATTTGCGAGATAAAGGAATACAAAATCATTACCATAACCGCGATCCGGATGAACACCCATTTTATGAATTTCTTTTTTGATGGGAATTTTAATGTGCGGTGGTACTCGACACAATAGATCGAAAGAATGTCCAGCCACTTTTGTAAGGTTTGGAAAAAAAGCTTGTTGTGCCGATTTGTGAAGTCTTGAATCAGGAAAAAGTCTCCGTTGATTTCATTATGATCTTCACATTTCTTAATATCGATCGAGTCTTCGCTTGAGTGCTCTGTTGTATCAGAATTTTCTGTATAACTACTGCTATCAGTACTAACATCCTTATCCCCTTTTTCACTTTCAGATTCCTTTTCATCTAATTTTGTTTTTTCTTCTTTTTGATTCAAGGGATTTTTTTTTTTTTTGAAGGTAGATCTCCGCTTGCTGGTTTTTCGACTATTTGTGGTCGGTGGCTGAACCATTAAATCTAAAAACGCAGTGTGGTTTGTAGGTAAAAAATCAAAGTCAAGTTGTTGGTTCATGATTTGTCACGTTGTTGTTGTTTTAAAGTCGATCGATTCTTGAGAATTATATTTTCGAAACAAAAAAAACCGACAAGTGTTAAATTTGACAAAATTCGAGAAAAAATGGTTTTTTGTGGTTGAAAAAAAGATTGAGGCAGATGGAAATTCTCAAAGAGGAACCTTTGAAGTTAATTCATACTTTTTTTTCAAATACAAAAAAGTTTCCAATTTTTTTAATTCTTGTTTTATTGGTTTTTGAAAAACATAACCCCGTATTTCATTTATCATTCAAGGTGTTGTTTTTTAAAGTTTGATTACAATTGAATAATTTTTCTCGCTTTTAATTGATCTTTAATTTACTCTTGTTAAAATGCCCAATTAACACCCGAAAAACCTTTGTTTTATATTTTGAAATAGTATTTCTTTTTTAGAGGAGATAAGCTGATTACAATTTCAAAGAAAATGACAAGGAAATTAGTCATTGGTTTTTTATGTTCTACTATTTAAGGGGGTAAGTACATTTTTCATTTTTTGAGTGCCACCATTTGTGTGAAACTGAATTATTCAAATCATTTCTTTAGTCAAATACATTGATACTTTAATAAATAATAGAGTGGAATATATCCTAGTAGAAGATATTTTCATACCAACAACAAAACGAAAATCAAAAAAATGAAAAAATTGAACAAAAAAAAATAAATAAAAAACATTTATTACTTGATAGTATCTATAACATTTTACACAATTACTGATTCTTTATTTGGTTTTATTTTTAATTCTTTATAAAAAAAATTATGTTTGGAAAATTTTTGAAAAACAAATTACTGTTTATTTCTAAAGAATTTCCAAAATGAATTTAAAAATCCTATTTTCATTTATGTCATATAATTCAAGTTTTAGTTCAGAAAATCAGAGATTTTTGTCATTCTTCTTGAGAATGACCGTTTATTGGTCAAATGCGTTTGATTTTATAATTATTTATTTTCCATTAAAATGAGAACTCAAATAAATTCTGAATCATGAAAAAACATTGTTCTTGAATTTTTCAATTATTTTGATTGGAATCTTTTGTAACTGTTTTTTTGATTCCAAGAATTCAACCCATTTATTTTTATTTTTGAAATATTATTCCTTGTTTTGGCTTTGTTTGATAAAAATATTTTAAAATTGAATTTTGAAAGCAAATTTGTCAAAAAAAGGTTTTATAAAATAATAATAAATAGTAATGGGCCTAGAAATTCAAGGAAAAAAATAGTTTGTATTCATAAAAACTAAGAAGATAAAGAAAACCAATCTTCGAAAATAGGCTTTTATCGATTTTTTTTTTTTCCATTCTTGATTTCAACAAATTTATTTGAAATGGTGATCTTTCGTGTTTGGTCTTCTAAAAGAAAATATTTGCTTCAAATGCACACCCTTTCAGGTATATTTTTTTGTTTTACTGTTGGATTAATTTCAATCGTTCGTATAAACACATCTCTAGATCCAAAACAAAATTTAATAAAACCAAAAATTTCATCAAAAAAAATGTTCAAAAAATCAAAAAAATTAAGATTCAACTCTGAATTACTTTGATTCCATTCACGAATAGACTAGTGGATGGTTTTTTTGTTGTAAGTTTCAATATCTGTTGGCACTCCAAAAATAATTTTTCAGTAATGTTAACACAATTAAAATTTTTCAAAATGGTAAAATGTACTTACATCCTTAAAAAGAAATTTCAAAATTAAGATCAAGTTTTTTGTTCAAATTAAGAACTCAAAGGCAATTTACCAATTTATCTCTAGATCTTTTGATCCAACCTCATTTCAATTGAGAACTCAGACTCATGGAAATATTCTCCAATTAAGTTCAAAAAATCATTTTATGTAATTTTTTATTTATGAAAAATTGAAATAGAAATTTTGAGATATGAAAAGTAGAAAAACTTATTTATCAAATGTGAGAATGAAAAAGAAAAATAATCTTGATTTTCAACCTAAAGTGAAGATCGTTTTCAAAATTCTTCAACTAACAACTCTAACATCAAAAGATCGAATTTATTTTGATTTTTGACCATTGGGGTTACTTGAATTGTTTCAATGTCTTATCAGAAAACAAAACAATTCTTACAAAGAAGTTTTGTTTTTGGGTTTGGTTCTTTTTGCTTTTCTTAAATTAAAGTTCAACAAGAAAACTTGGAGGATAGAATTTACTCTTTTTGGCATTTTGAACATAATTTGATTCCCGAATACTTTCAGCATTGAGTTTATTTCTATTGAGGATTGTTTTGTTTTTATGAGTTCTCTGAAAAAACAGAATTGTTAATTTCAAGACAAATTTGTTGGGGTCATTGTGTGAAAGGTTTTTTGAAATTTTATACCCAAATTCCTTCTAGAAAAATAAAATTATAATAGTTAATCAATTGTTTTTTTTTTTTTGTTACAAGCATAATATTTTGTAAGAAAAACAATGATCTTTTTGTGAAATGGGAAATTTGGTGAATTGAATTCAGTAACAAAGAATTTGTTAGTCTTTCCACAAATATTAATCAAATGAGAAAATAACAAAGAATAATCCCAAAATTTTGTCCATTTTTCTCAATTTTAACTACTTACGTGAAACTGACAAACTCTCTTAACTTGACTCACAGATTAAAAATAAATCATAGAAACTATTTAACAATATTCTCTAGGTTTAACACTTTCACTTAAGAAGAAATTTTTACAGAAAAGTATTTTTTCCTATAACCTTTTTCATTTTTAGATACAAGTACATTTTTGGTAAAAATATTTCATTATTTCGTTCTGATCTTAAATGAGAAATATTTGTGAAAATTACCTACCACCAAATCATGATAGAAATACATAATACTTTAAATTTCAAATTCAAAAGTATTCCTTAAGTGTGATTTTAATTTTTTTTTAAGTAAAGAAATTATTTTTAAATTTTCCGATTAATACAGTATTACTTTTAAGGGTCTAGTCATTTACCGTGAAAAGGCACCATACTCAAGGGGTGACCTGAGACCAAAAAGGGTATTGTGAAATAGCCCTTCTTTTGGTTGATAAAATTCAAATAACAAAAAAAAAAATTCCATAGGATCTCTCTTTGACAAAAAATTCAATGAAGAAAAAGAGTTTAAAAGAGTTCTCAATTTCAAAAAATCAAAATTTGAAAAAAAAAAAATTCTGCTTTTCTCATTTTATTTTTCAAAAGAGGTTAAATTTCTTTAATTTAAAACAAATTGATTTCTTGTATTTCGCAATCAATTTTATTCAATTTAGTCTGATTTGTGGTCATTTTAAAACCCTCTAAATTTGACCAAGTAAGGATTAGGTAATAGTCAATCAATAAAAATACTTCATTTGAAAAATTAAAAAAAAGAAAAAAAAAGTCACCGAGATCTCAAAAAGTGCCAAAGAGCGACACTTCAAAACTGACATAGTTGTTTTCAGAATTGTAATTCACGACCATTCTAATTGGAAATTGAGTGTCTCTTTTGGCACTTTTTTCTAAAAATGTCCTCATTTTTAGTTGTTGATTTTTGGAGATCGATCGTACATCATAGGTTGGTTGGTTTTTGATTGGTGTTAGGTACTGATAAAATTACTAAAAAGTTTTTTTCCATTTCAGAATAAAAAATTTCACCGTAATGACTCTACCCTTAACTATAATTTTCTGAAATGGAAAAAAAAATGTTTCCTATTTTTAAAAGTACCTAATACCAATCAAAAACCAACCCACCTATGAAAGTGTTATCAATCTCCAAAGATCAACAAGAAAAAATAGTTAAATTTTCCGATATTAGTGCCAAAGATCCACACTCAGTTTCTAATTTAAATGTTTGGAACGATAATTTTTAAAAAAATTTTTTTTAGTTTAGGAAGTAACTATCTTTTGCGCTTTTTGAGATCTGCAGATAATTTTTTGGCATTTTTTAATTTCTCAAATACAATTTTTTTTCATTTTTTTCATTTCTCATCAAGTTATTTTTTATCTAGAACGTTCTAGAACCCTTTTTTTGTCAAATATAGAAAGTTAAAAAATAGGTACAAATTATCTTAAATTGAATTAAATTGATTAGGTACCAAAGGAAAACAATTTGTTGGTAATTGAGGAAATTTAACCCCTTTGGAAAATTTAAATAAGATAACAGGTATTTTTTTTTTACTTTAAATTTTATTTTTTAAATATTGATTATTCTTTTTCTTCGTTGAATTTTTTGTCAATGAGATTCTAAGAAATTTTTTTTTTTATTATTTGCATTTTTGTCGATCGAAAGAAGGATAAGATCAGAATTATATTTTTTAGTTACAAGACACTTTTTGGGTATGGAACAAATCCATGATAAATAACTAGACCCTTAAATTATAATTTTTTTCTAAAAAATAAAACAATAACTTGAAAAGAAAGTTAAATAATTATCAAAAAAACGAAAAAAGTTTAAAAAAATTGAAAATGAAACAAAAAATTTTGAACAAATTCAATTCTTTATTTATAAATATTTGGAATTGTCACTGGTTTTCCCTTCAAAATGTATTTGGTCTAAGATTATTTTATTGAATAGTAAATTAGATTGAATATTTGTAACAAAAAAGAAAAAAAAAAAAAAACTTTAATTATATTTTATAGATACATTTTAAGATATAAATAGACATATTTTTAACTACTGTTGTGATTTAATTTTTTTAAAAATGTATTTAAGTTACGAGCTTTTTTTCGAAATAAAATGAATTCTTATCTAAACTGTTATAAAAAATTTTTTATTTGGAATTTTATTTAACATCTGAAATGGAGAAGTTAACCTGATTTAGGTATTTTGTTAATTTGTGTCTTTTATTTTAAATTAAAATTACATATATTTCCTTACTAAAACCAATAAAAGTTCCAATTTTTTTTTTAATATTTCAACTAATTCTTGAAAATAGACTAAATATATTTTTTGTTTAGTGTTAGAAATTCTTGGTTTTGAAAAATAAAAAAAAAATTATTTTATTATATTTTTAATTATTAATATTTCAATTCGTATCTCAACAAATAAAACATCTTGATGGTTTTGGTGATTAAATAAATTGTACTTTGGAAGAAATTTATCCATATTTTATCCATTAATTCCAATATAATATAAACTTTGTTTCTATAAAAGGGGCACATCATTTTTTTTTAAATATCAATTATTTTTTATATATAATTGACGTTTGAAGAAGAAATAAGAAATAAGAAAAATAATATACCTCAAAGAATTGTTGATATCTGCCTGGAAGAAAACTAATAAATCAATCTATTTTCGAAAAAAATGAAAAATCAAATCCTTATGGCCACATTGTAAAAAAGAAGAATGTTCGTAATGATCTTATACTGGTATACAATTAATAAACAGGATAAATTTTTCATTTCATTTTCCATATTTTTCTTTTAAAAATCAAGTCACGAAACGAATTTTGTTGGTACACGTGGTCTCAATTTGAAAAAGGAAATGAAAATGAAATCAAAATTTTTCAATTTAATATTCAAATATTAGGATCAAAGATCGAATAAAATTCCAATAGAAATCAATATGATTTCTCAAAAATAATTTCATAGATTCAATAACATTAGAATAACATGTTTTTACTAATTTACTATTGATCTTGTAATAAAAATTTTTTGTAACTGAATTACATTTTAAAAAATAAATCGAAAAAAAAAACAAAAATGTGAAAAATGTGAAAAAATGATTTCAATTTTGAAAATTTCCAGAATAAATTTATTCTTCTAATGTCCATGTAAACTCTTTAAAAACATATAATTCACCTATTAAAATTAACCTTTTTGACTGGAAAATAGTTTACAACAATTTTTTTTTTGTAATTTAAAAAAAATCATTTTCTTGTTTTCAAAAAAGGTTCATAAATTACAAAAGAATTTTAAAGGTTATACTTTTTTTTTAACCAATTTTTTGGTCTTAATTCACAAAAATAAACTAAATTTCATAATAAATGGCCCAGCTTAAATTTGAATTTTGAATTGTTTTTGTTATGTTTTGAAGTTTTTCCTCTCACAATGAAAAGTTTGAAAATAAATCATTTTTTCTCTTTTTTATTTTTTCGACAATTTCTTAGTAAAATTGAAAATGAAAATGAAAAATTGGAAAGAAGTAACAGATGAATTAATGGTTAAATTGGTTTCAAATATGAAAAAGAGATTAGATTTAGTTATCCAAATGGAAGGAGAATCGATAAATTGGTTTTTTTAATTTTTTAAATTTTCTATTTTTTATGTAATGCTTCTTTCAAAATAAATTGCCCAATTTTTTTTTAACAGTTTTTTTTATTGTTTTTTCTTTTATTTTTAGACAAAAAATAAATATCTCTTGAGTATAGTATTGAACATTAAAATCGAATTTTTTATATTATAATTGATAAATTCAATTATTAAAAATATTTTTCTTTAAAATTTGTTTTTTAATTGGCTAATATTTTTGAAAGATAGTTTAGTTAGATAAACTTAATTTTTATTTGAAATAAAAAATTATATTTTGAATTGTTTAGGATAATATTTCTTAATTCTCAAATATCTTGAAGAAAATTTTTTTAAAAAAACGATTTACAGATAAAAAAAAATCACACAATTTCTCCGTAAAATTTCTAAATTAATTCTAAATTTTGATTTTTAAAACTATTCTTCTTATTCAGATTATTCAAATATTTTTCAATCATTACAATAAAAATAAATTTTAGTTAACCAAAAGTATTATCTCAAAAAAAGAGAAAAAGAAAATATTTATCTTTATAATAAATTCAAATAAGATTATTTCTAGTTAATAATGATTAAAATGGGAATAAAAAAGCTAAAAAAAATTTTATTAGTAAGAAACAAAAAATTAATTTTAATAATTCTCTGTTTGAAAAAAAAAAAATTAAAAAAAATTTGATCTCACAGAAACAATTTTCTTTTCTGGTTGTTTTTCTTAGTCGATTTGAATTTTTAGACACTTTAAACTAACAAAATTTATACTTAGATGATATCATCAATAAAATATTTTCAAAGTTTATCCTATTTTCAGGAAAGACATATTTGGTAATTGAAATTTTTTTTATTTTTATTGTTTATGCAAGAAGATCTTAATTCATGTTCTTTTGACAAATTCATAAATTATTATTTCGAAATGAGTGAAAATATATCAAATTAACTTTATTATCTATCTGGTGTAATAAATCTCTTGTATCTTGTATGATAATAATATTTTTAATATTTTTAATATTTTTTTTTAAAATTGAAAAATTATAGTAAACTTAATTCCAAAAATGGGAAAATATTTTCAATATAAATAATTTTTTTGAATTTAATTTTTTTGTTTTGAATAATAATGTATTTCACTAAAGTATTTTTATGATAATAACCACTGTAGATTAATAAATAAAAATCTAGTTTAATCATTTTTTTTTTTGAAAGATAAATGAAGAAAATAAAAAATAATAATAAAAAAATTTATTTATAATTCTGTAATTTGGTATACTATTCTTATTTAAAATTTTTTCAAAAACTTTGAAAGGCCATTCATTATTTATTTTACAACCTCTTAAATTGAAAAATTTTGTAATAAATAAAATTGAAAAAAAAAAAAAATACCCAATTACCAAATAAATACTTTATTAAATTGTTAATAAATTCTTTTAAGCAGTTAGAACTGTTATTTATTTATCTTTTCTCAAAGGTAATAGAGTTATCTTATAAATACAAATTCTATGAAAATTGATAAATAAAAAAAAATATTAGAGAAATAAAATATCTTTTTTATTGATTAATTTTCGTTAAAAAGCTCTCAAATAGTCCGTTTTTGTGTTTAATTTTCTAATGTAAAAGAAAAAAGAATAATTCTAAAAAATTGTTTTTCCTTTGATTAAATCCCTTATTTCTAAATTTTTGAGAGTTTGTATCAATAAATAATATAAAAACATCAATCTCATTTTGAATATTCAATTAAAAAAAACCCCACGATTAAAAAAAAAACTAAATATGGTTCAAAATGCTATTATAATTGGATCTATTCATTTTTTGAATTATACTTTATGAATTTAACAAGTTCAAAATTAAATCTACAACGGAATAACTGTTTTTTATTTTTGACACTAAATCCTAAAATAAATTATATATATATATATATATATATCAATTTTTAGAATTGAAGATCGGTTATAATTTTACTAATATTTTATTATTCTAACATTTTTTTTCATAATTGTAAAATTAAATGATTAAATATTTTTCTTTCAATAATTAAGCCTATACATAACCAACTATGTGTATTAAAATCACGATTTGAGAATAGTTCTGAATTTTTTTTATATTATGATTATTAATAAGAAATAATTTCATTTGTTGAAAATATTTAAAAAATTGAAAAATAATAGTAAAATCTATTAACATTTTAATCCTGACTTTTTTACTAACACTCTGAAAGAATTAATATTGAGATTATTATTTATTTTAAAAAGATTCAAATTAAAAAAAATACTTGAGGTTACAAGTCGAATATAACAGGTTTTATAAAAGTACTAGGAAAAATTTTATATTTGATTGTTTGGCTCTTTTTCTTAGTTTTTTTTTAATCATAAAAGAGAAAAAAATGATTTGGAATGAGTTCTTTAAATAAATAAATTATATTTTTTACAAGTTTAAAATAATTATTCTAATTTTCTTTGAAATTAATTAAATTTTAAATACATGAGTTATTTCACAAC
This sequence comes from Anaeramoeba flamelloides, assembly GCA_027625915.1. Taxonomy (NCBI): domain Eukaryota; family Anaeramoebidae; genus Anaeramoeba; species Anaeramoeba flamelloides. The sequence goes on from JANTQA010000072.1 coordinate 3,831,121, forward strand.
TTAGTTCTGTTTGTTTTTAAAAATAAATTTTGTACACTTTCTTTTCAAATAATAAAATTTCAATCTTTCTTGTAAGAAAATAATCATTTTTTTTTGAATAATTCTGAAATATGTTTGGTTTTGATCTTTCTAAAATGTAAAAAATGGATCAAACTTATTAAAAACAATAATTCTTTTCTGAAAATATCATTTAAAAGCTTGTTTCGATATTTTAGTTCTCAGAATTTCATTCATTTATCAATTTTCAACTTGCTTATAAATTTTTTTGAATTTGCTATTCAAATTTTTAAAAAAGATTTTTTGACTTTAATAGGTTATTAAAATATTTCGTTTAGGAATCTTAGTACTTCAATACCTGACATACATAAGAACCAAACAAAAACAAATTATAATCTATTTCTTTGAACTATATTGGTTAAAGTAAAAAAGGAAAATGAAGTAATTAAAAAAGGAAATCCAGTTCAAAGTTTTTCCTATTTATTAAACCCAACATCTACCAAATAAATAACTATTCTAAATTCAAAATACCACGAAAAACAAGTTTAATCTATTAAAGTATAACTCAGAAATACTTTTAAATCTTCTTACCCTTAAATATTATGTTCAATACTAACCAGTCTTTTCAACACTTTTTTATTTCATTTTTTTTACTTTTCTTATTGGTTTTTGTTTCTACAATCAATTCTTTATGAGTTCTTTTCGATCGATACTGAGGCGCAAGAACCAAAAAGACACTGAAAGTGATCGTGTTTCGAAAAATAAAAGGAATTTGCAAGTGTTGCATAACGAAATTGACAAATTAGATTTAAATGGTGGCAAAAATAACACATTCCGAGGATTGGTTATTGAGTTAGAAAAGCAGTTTGATGTGTATCAAAAGTGCGACGGATCTGAAAAAAAAAAAGAGAAATTGTTGAACAAAATGATGAATAGCTTTGCAAGCACACTTCGAAAGAATAATTCGAATGTCCAATACTTTGGGGCAAGTAATAATTTATGTTCCATTTTGATTAAAAGGCATTTAACAAGCCTTGAAGAAGCACTAGAAAAACAAAATCTAAAATTTCTCGATCGATCGCTTATTTCTGAAAAAGAAGAAAATTTTGAACAGTCTTTGCTATTAATCCATTGCATTCAAATACTAACATTTGATCAAAGAAATAAAAGTCTCTTTATTTCATCAAAGTTTTGCTTACAAATACTAAAATTACTGATCTTAATTTACGATGAAAACGAAAAAGTAAAGAAAAAAAAAAAAAAAAATGAGAAAAAAATAGAACTTCCAAAAAGGCTTTTAACTGAATTTGGGTTAATTTTATATAATTTGTTTAAATACCGTTTAATTTTTGAGCAAATTATAAGGATTAATAACAGCAATAATTCAATTATTCACCAAATACTTTTATTACCCATAATCTGTTTTCGAAAGATTACACAGTCTTTATTTATTGAAGGTCTTTATCCCAACAAAGTATATCATTATTTTGCCGAAAAGCGTCTTATAAGAAAAATGGTTAAGGAATTGCAAATTACAAATTCTATTGATCAAATTAATCATATTGTTTATAATTTTTTCTTAATTTTCAATTCGGTCTCCAAAAGTAAAAGCCAAACGATATCAGGAGAAAAAAATATCAAAATGTTTTTAAAAGAAAAAGTTTTTGGCATTCTTGAAAATAAAATTGAACTATTCTTAAATTTGAATTTAAATATAAATAACCAAAATGAAAAAGATAAAGATAAAGAAAAAGAAAAAGAAAAATATAAAGAAAAAGAAAAAGATAATGATAAAGAAAAATATCAAGAACAAACAATAAAGAGAAAAAATTTTCAAAAATTTATTCAATCAATTTTGAAAATAATCTTTATCAATTGGCAATATAAATATTATAAAGACAATTTTAATGAAGAAAAAAAAAAATTATTAACAAATTCTAAGAAATATTTCAGTTTATTATATAATAAATTGATTAAATTAAACAAACATGTAATAATAAAAATAATTTTTGATCAATTAAATAATATCATAATTCACAACAGTGATCCAAATCTTTTCCCAATTAAAATAAATATATTAAAGGAAATAATAATTAAAATAAATGAATTAAATAAAGAAAATATTGATCTTTTATTAAATATTATCTTAAATTTCTTAATAATAAATATTAATAATAAAAAAATCAAGGAAATATTAACAATTTTAATTGATTTTTTAAATACCAACAATAAAAAGACAACAGAGACAGTAGAAGAAGAAGAAGAAGATTTAAAAATTATAATTTATAAATTTTTAATAAATTTAATGAAAAAAGAAAATAAAATAAAATTAATTTTAAATGAAACAAATTTAATTACACTAATTTTAAATAAAATGAAAATGATCTCAAAAAATAAAATTGAACATAATAATAAAAATTCATATCATGGATTCTGCTGTTTATCTGAATTAGTTTATAATTGCCAAAAAAATTTTCAATTTTTTAAAGAAAATGATGGGGATCAAATTTTATTAAATCTCATCAATATTCAAGAATATCAAGAGGATTTATTTTTAATTTATAAAAATATAATTATTCAAGATCAAAAACAACAATATAATGATTTAAAAGTTTTGTTACAATACTATCAGAATAATGATGTTATTAATATTCATAACAGAACACGATTATTAAAAATATTTTACAAAATCTTTAAAAAAAATTTAAATGCAAAAATTTTATTTTATAAGGAAAATGGTTTCGAAATTTGTTTAAATCAAGCTTTCGTTGATTTACAAAACAAGGCATTCTTTAAATATACAAAGTTAACGATTAAAAACATAATACTTTTATTAAAGTATTCTTTAACTGGCTGTAAATTAATACAAAGATATTTTAAAAATACCTTAGTTCTTAAAATCAAAACATTAATCATCAATTATATTAAATTCATTAACAAAAGCAACAACAATAATAACAATAAGAAAGAAGTAGAAGAAAAAGAATTAATTAAGAAAATAATTATCAAACAATTAATTAATCTTAGTATAGATAATAATAAAAATTTAAAATATTTACAATTAATTTTAATTCTTCAAGAGTCGATCAAAAACAATAATTTTAATGATGATCTTAAATATTTTTTTTTACAAAATATTTTATTATTAGTTAATGAAAGCAGGCTCAACAAAAAAAAATTGAATGGAATTAACATTTTAAGTTTTATTATTAATGAATTTGATTCATGTATATTAAAAGCCGATAATAAAATTGGGGGAATTTGTTTACAAATAATTCAAAATATTGGCTATTATTATTTTTCTTCCAAAAATTTAAGAAAATATTTTAAATTATTTTTAATACCCTTATTAATTAACAACCAACCCAATACAGAGAATCAAAATAAATCATTAATCAATATTGTAAAAAATTTACGAAAAATGATATCAATTGGAGAATCACCTTCTTATTTCGAAATTGATCTTCGGGAGAAAAAACCTGGTAGAATAATACTTAATGCATTATTAAATGACAATTTAACTGACAAAAATCATAACTACAATAGTAATAATCAGATGGATAGTATGGAAATTTATAAAAATAACAACCATAATATCAACAATGTAATGAATATTAATACTTTGGACAAAAATGAAAATGATGGAAATCAATTAATTTGGCCAAAAAATACTTCATATTCAATTTCTTTATGGTTTTATTTAGATTATTTCAACCACAACCACAACCACAACCACAACAACAACAACAAAAACAATAATGACAATGATCTAAAACATCAATCGTCAATCTATTTATTTAAAATGATTAGTAAAGATCTAAAATTAATTTATATATTATATTTAAAAGGAAATAAATTATTTCTCCGAACAAACAAAAATTCCTTTTATTGTTTTAATAATTATCAATTTTTAAAAAATCAATGGTATCATTTAGTATTGGTACATCAAAAATCAAGACTAGGACAAGACAATTGTTCGTTATATATTAACGGTGAATTTATTGAAGATATGAAAATTAATTATCCAAATTCTTCAAATTCCAATTTTTCAATAATCATTGGTACACCAAAGGAACTAACTGGAATTAACAAATTAAATATAAAATACAAAATTGGACCATTGTATTTTTATGATTCCATTTTAACCAGGGAAAATATATTTTTATTATATTTATTAAATTTTTACTATAATGGTTCATTTTTGGGTGACTTAAAATTATATCAAACTTATGATTTTATAAATTATGAGAATTTGTCAAAAATTGAAAATTCAAATTTAAATCCTAAAAATATTAGAAAATTATTTAATTTACAATTTGCAAATCATCCCTTAGTTAATGATAAAATTTTTTTAAATTATAATTTAGATCATATCTCATTTTTAAATAAGAAAAAAAATACAAAATTTAGAAAAATTTTAAAAAGAATTGATAATGAGAATAAAGTTAGTAATAAAAATCAAAGAAATTCACAATTTTCAATAAAACCACCAAAGATAAATAAATTTTTTAAAATTAAAAAAAAAAAAAACACTGCCAATGAAGAAAATAATAATATCATTAACAAAATTAGTAATGATGGAAATGAAAAGGGAAAAGAAAGTGTAAATAAACAACAACAAAACACCAATAAAGAAAAGGATAATACAAGCAAAAGTAAAAATAAAAGCCAAAGAAAAAATAAAAGCAAAAGCAAAAGCAAAAGCAAAAAAAAAAAAAAAAGAAAAGCCAAAAGAAAAGAAAATAAAAAAGAAAATGAAAATGAAGATGAAAAACAAAAAATGATATTAATAAATTCTATTAATAGTAAAGGCTTACCAATCGGTTTTATTCAAGGTAAAGTTAATTATTTTTTAAATAATAAAAATTGCAAAAACCAATTTTTGTCTATTGGCGGTATATTAATTGGATTAATGCTTATCGATTTATCCAACGATTCGGAAATGCTGAGGGAATCTATTAAAATTATTTCTAATTTAATTAAAAATAACTATATTTATTGTAACCAATTCAAAAAAATCGGTACATCTTCGATAATCTCCAATTTTTTATCATTAAAAATTAATTTAATTGACGAAAATAGTATTAATTTATTATTTCAAATGAGTGGATACGATAAAAACTTGAAAAATAGAAATCAAATATTTTCGAATATTGCAGTTATTAAAAATATACTGTTTGAAAGAACAATTTGGAAGCAATGCAAATTAGATCTACAATTAGCATTGTATGGAAAAATATTAATATTTATCAACAAAAAAAATAATTTTAATAGTTTTAATATTGATATATTAAGGAATTTAAATTTGATTGATAGGGTCTGTTATATATTAATGGAAGAGAAAATAAATAAAAAACTAATATTAATATTACTCAAAATAATAAGAATATTTATTAATGATCAGGTGGTTGATCAAGAAATAAAAAAACTAATTGACTGTATTTTATTTTTAAATTCTAAGAACAACGTTGAATCAAATGAAATAATTGAACTATTATCAGACGTATTTTTGGATTTAGTAAAGAAATTAGAAAAACAAAAGGACAATAAATATAATCAAAGTGATTCAATTAAAGAAAAAATTAATAATAAAATGAAAATCAAAACAAAGGAATTAATTATTTTGAATAAATATTTTAATTATAATTATTTCTTTTCAAAAATATTTTTGAAAAAAAATTTACAAGAAAATAAAAAAAAATTTCAAATAAAGATTATTTCAATTGTAATTTCAATATTAATTTTTAATAATCAATATTTAACCCAATTTAAAAATAATAATGGCATTAAATTATTAATTCAAATTATTTCTCATTTTAAAAACCATAAAATTGTTTATTACCTATTATTTTCATTACTATTGAAAATCCCCATTTATAAAATACCGAAATTTTCTTTACCAGAACTGTCAAAAACACAATTAAGACAATTTTTATTTCAAAATAATAATAAATTTAATAAAAATAATCAAAATAATAATACAAAAATATACAGTACCAACATAATTTATGGTATTTTTGAATTGATACAATCCCATAATATTTATATTCTTTTAAAAAACACTAATAGCGAATGGAATGAAATTATTAAAAATATTTTCCATTTTTTAAGTATTTTAATTAAACATTCAAATGATTTCCATGCATTGTCTTGCAAAAATAAATTTCTCAAACACATTTCAAAATTGCTATTTTTTGAAAAAAATAATACTGAATTTATTCAATTTAATTATATTTTTAGATTAATTACCGAAATAATAATTAAAGGAATTGAAAATTTAATGAAAATCGACCAACTCATCATTAATATCTTTGATTCTCCTCATATTTTATTAAATAAATCAATTCAATTCACATTCAAGAAAGTTATTTTCAAACAATTAATTACTATTTGCCAGCAAAAATATATTAATGTTGGATTATCGATAACAAATAAAAATAGTTCCATTAATAAAGGCAGTAAAGGTAAAATTAAAAATAAGACGAAAAAATTTAAATATAATCTGAAAAATTTTTTAAATTTTAATCCAAAAATTTTTAAAATCTTGTTTAATTTAACAAAATTAATTTCTAATCAACTTTGTCAAGGTATATTGACCGATTTAGAATTAGAAATATTGTTGTTTATTATTGATTTAAATAAAATTTTTTGGAAACTAAATCCTAATTTTTCAATACTTGAAGTAAAAAATTCCATAAATCGAAATAATTTATTAAAAACTTTAACAAAAAGTTTATTTAAAAGTTTATTTTATAATTTTCGAATGTTGTTAACAATTGGAAATGATAATGATAATGATAATGATAATGAAAATGATAATGAAAATGATAATGAAAATGATAAAGATTTTGAAAAAAAAAATGATGATGAAAAAGTCAATAATAAAATAAAAATTGTAAAATTATTAAATTTAATAAAAAGTAATAAAACTATCTTTCTTAATAAACAAACATTTAATTTAAATTATATTAAAATTTTAATTTCAATTTTAATCACTTTTTTGGATACTAACAAAAAGAAGAATAATGAGAAAGATGAGAAAGATGAAGAATTATTTAATTTATCAATTGAAATTTTAATTTATATATTAAATCAATTTGATGACAAAAAAAAGGAATTATTTCAATATAAAGAAAAAGAAAATATCAATAACTTTTTGGAGGAGGGTTTTAATTTGTTAATAACTGATATCAATAAGTTTAAAGATTTAATAACAACCGATTCCAATCAATTTTTTACAAAAATTCAAAAATATTTTTTAAAAATATTATTAGATTATTTTGAAAAAAGGAAAATGAAATCGAATAAACAAATGAAATTAGATTATCAACAATTCGAAAAAAGTTTAGAACTAAGAAAAAAAAAAGAACTTCAAATAAATAATATTTTTAATCGTAATGAAATTAAAAGTGAAAATGAATATGACGAATTTCTTAATCATTTAAATAAAAATTTTCAAAAAACAATAATTGAACGAAATGATAGGTTTAATTTTTTAAATTTAAAATGGAAAAATTTGAAAAAAGAATTATTCACCGAAAGGATGATTTGGAAGGATTTATTAGATAAAAAAGATAAGGTACAGAGATGGAAATTAAACAGAACTCAAGGAAAAGATAGAGTGAGATTAAAATTAAAAAAAACTGAAAAAATTAGAGTTTATCAAGCCAAAATTTCAAAAGAAGAAGAAGAGGAAATAGAAAAAGAAAAAAAAAGAAAAATTGAGCTGGAAAAACAAAAAGAAAATGATAAGGAAAATGAAAAAGAAAAAGAAAAAGAAAAAGAAAATGAAAATGAAAATGAAAAGGAAAAAGAAAAAGAAAATGAAAATGAAAAGGAAAATGAAAATGAAAAAGAAAAGAAAAATAAAAAGGAAAAAGAAAAGGAAAATGAAAATGAAAATGAAAATGAAAATGAAAATGAAAATGAAAAAGAAAAAGAAAAGGAAAAAGAAAAGAAAAAGGAAAAAGAAAATGAAAATAAAAAAGAAAATGAAAATGAAAAGGAAAAACCAAAAAATGAAGATGATGAAGAAAAAAACGAGAATGAAAGTAATTTAATCCAAAAAGAATTAATTCAACTCTCCAGAACTTTTGAAGCATCAAAAAAAAAAAAAAAAAAAGATAATGAGAATAAAAATGAAAAATTATTAAATGATTTTGATTTTATTGAAGAAGAAGAAATGAATTCGATCAAGCAATTAGAATTAAAAAATTTAATCAAAAAAATCCAAAAAGATCAAAGAATTTTAAGATATTTAGAAAGAAAAGAAGAAATAGTTTTTAAATTTAATTGTTCGAGGATAACCGAGTTAGATTCCACTGTGGCAATATGTTTAATATCGCAAAAAAACATTTATTTGATTGACAACTATCGAATTAACACTGAAGGCGAAATTGAAGAATTTTTTAAAAAGGAAGAAAACATTTGGAGTAGTACTTCAAAACAAAAGCAAACGGGCGAAAATGCTAAAAACAATAAAAAAATCAAAAAGCATAAATGTATCAAAATACCGATTCTGGAATTAAGCGATTTGAAAAAAAGGAGATATTTATTACAAAAAACAGCTTTAGAATTTTTTTCGCATGAAGGAATCAACCATTTGATTAATTTAGATAATTCAAAAACAGTCAAAACCGTTATCAAAAAAGTTTCTTCTTTATATATTAGCCCCGTTGAGGGAATGGAAGAAATAGGTATTTTTGGCACCGTTGAGAATTTTTTAAAGCCTGTTAATAAATCGAAATTATGGGAAGACGGGTTAATTTCTAATTTTGAATATTTGATGTATATCAATTCTTTAGCTGGTAGAACTTTCAATGATCTAACGCAATATCCTGTTTTCCCTTGGATTTTATCAGATTATGATTCAAAAGATTTAGACTTGAGCGATCCAAATGTCTATAGAGATTTATCAAAACCAATGGGTGCCCTAGGCAATGATAGAGCTGAACAATTTAAAATGAGATATGAAAATTGGGAAGACCCTTCAGGGCAAATACCTGCGTTCCATTATGGCAGTCATTATTCAAGTTCTGGAATTGTTCTTTATTATTTATTAAGATTGGAACCGTTTACAAAATTATTTATTAAATTTCAAGGTATGTATTGTTTTTTTTTTTTTTTTTTTTTTACTTTTTTTTCTTTTCTTTTTTTTCTTTGATTTTAACGCTAGATAAGACAATTGGAAAAAAATATTATTATAAAATTCGCTATTTCGAAAAAGATTTGCAAAAAATTACTTCCAATTGAAAAAAAAAAACCTATTATTATTATTTAAGGGAGGGGCTATTAATTCCTCTTGTTTGTCGTTAGGTTTTTTTTGAGTTTTCTATTTATTTGTGAAGTGTTCTAGGTTTTTTAGGTAGAATAGAAAACCTCAAGAAAATTACGCTAGGTTTTTTTATTTTCAGAAATAAAACGAAAACTCAAAAAGCCTAGAACACTTCACAAATAAAATAGAAAACCTCAAAAAAACCTAGAAAAATTCACAAATAAAATAGAAAACTCAAAAAAACCTAACGAAAATCAATAAATTTTACAAAAAAAAAACAAAAAAACCTCAAGAAAACCGAAGTTAGCTTTTCCATAATTTAAAAGAATTGAGTTTAATCTTTGATTCTACTCTATTATTTTGAATTAAAAAAAAACCTAGGCACTTGACGACACTCCACGGAACTTCAGGAATTCTTAAATTTTTATTTAGGAATTTTATTAAAGACTCAAAAATAAGTTTATTACACACTAAGGCTAATAAGTATAATGAATCTTTTTTTATAATAATATTGAAAATATTATTTTTTTTATAATAATATTCGAAATATTATTATTTTTTAATTCAGATATAAAGATTTTGCCGATTATTTTCATAGGCTGAGCAATTCCATCGAAAATGGTCTAAATCTTCAATAATTTCTAAATTTTTTTATTTTTTTACATAATTCACAATATTTTAATTTATTTTTAATTATAACATAATAATACTTGTTTAGGTAATTTATAAAATTTCGAAGTTTTAAAATTGAAGTTGAACCCTTCCATTTTAAATATCTTTTGTATTTAGGGTTTTTTTTTTTTAAGAAACAAACCGAAAATTTCCTAATTTAGCTTTTTGTTAATTTTAGAAATTAAAAAAAAGCCTAATTACATTTCTAACTTGAACTGTTTTCTAAATTTTTAATTCTGAAATTTTCTCGTTCATTTTCTAGTTATTTTAAATTTTTCGAATACCAATTAATATTTTCTGATTCTTTTTTTCTAAAAGGGAGATAATTAATTAATTCACCAAAATCGAGGATTTTTAATTTTTGAATTAACTTAAATCTTCTTTTATATATCGTTATTCTGAAAGGATCAATTTTTACTTCTGTTTTATAAATAAGCCTAGGGGAGTGTGGATTGATTAACAAAAATTTTGTTATTTTTTTTTATTAATCCAATATATCAATATCTTGAAAATCTTTTTTTGTAGAATCAAATATTTCTAACCCATATAATAATTGGCTATGTAATATAGCTTTAAAAAATTGAATTTTTAATCCATTAGAAAAATTTTTTGTTATAAGATATTGATTAATTTTTTGAAATTGGTCATAACTTTATCTAGGTTTAATTTTTAATGAGTTTTATTTAATAAGCCAAATACCAAGATATGAAATTTCCTTTGGAATTAAAGTTTTTTTAGTTTTATCATTTTTGGAATTCATTCCGAAATCTCTGATTATTTTATAGATTTTTTCGAATTAATAATTAATTTCTCTTAATGATCCTTTCATAAGTAAAATTAGATCATCTGCAGACATTTTGACATGTAATGTCAATAATTTGACTTTTTTCTAAGAGAAAATGAGAAATAAATCCAAATAATTAAGGAGATAATGGATCTCTCTGATAAACACCAATTCCTTCTTTTGGTTAATAAGCAAATAAATATTTTACAATAATTTCATTTTTTATAAATTTTTTAATTGAATAATAAATCAGCGAATGATGAATAGAGTCAATTTTTTTTTTTGGATATATCTATTGTAACGATACAAATATTTTCTTTCTTAAATTTTTTTTTTATTTTTTTTTTGAATTCAATAAGTTTAGAACTGCAATTCTGGCATCTAATTTTTTTTTGAATCCAAATTGTTTTTTTGAAACTAAACTCTTTTTCAATAAAAGGGAATCAGTTTTATTGAAGAAATAGAACGCATTCTATGAGTTTAATTAATTATTCTTCTCAAACTAAAATTTCAATTTTTTAATCAAAATCATTTTTTCTCATTTTGGTAAATAGAAATTTTTTTGTATTTTGCTTTTTTACTTTTTTTTTTGTTTTTTCTTTTATTTTTTTATTAAAAAATTTAATTTGAAAAAAAAAATGTTTGAAACTCAAAATTAACATAAAGAAAAGTGAGGCGTTGTATGTTCTTATGTAAAATCCATACATTTACAAGTAAAAAATCTTATTGTAAACAATTTAAATTTTCCAAAGAAATTGAGAAATTTTGCACGAGAAATTACCAATATTAAAGTAACCAAAAATTTTTTAACATTTTTTTTTTTTGAAATTTATGGTTTGTTCAGACTTTTCTTTAGTGATTATCGACTCCAATACAAAGCTTATTATTTCTCTCATTTCTAAACAATCTAAGTTTGGTTGATTCTTAAAAATAAAGTCACTTTTTCATTTTTGGCTGGGACCCTTTGGGTGAAATGGAGTTTAAAATCAAGATTTTTAATTTTATTTAAAAAGAAGTATACTTCCTATCTATTCTTTGTAAATTTAAAATCAAGATTGATTAATTATTTTTACTTTAAGATGATTTTCAGAATTATTAATGGTAATGGAACTTTTTTTTTCTTTAAAGGTCAATTTACCAAAGATAAGCAAAATATTTAATTTTCAAAATTTTTACAAAAAACAATTGTAATGAATCAAAGTAATTTTATTTTTACAAAACAATTTTTCGATTTTTCTTCTTTTTTTTTTTGATAGTTTAAAGTATTTAAATTAAATACATAATTGAAACGATCAAAACAACAGAAAAATATTATTACAATGGTGATTTTCAATATGTTAACATGTTCAAAAAGATAGTTAATAATGTTAATATATTTAAAATCAGAATCGCATGTCTTTATTTCAAAAATTTTTTTAAAAAAAGTTATTAATCCAAACTTGTCTACAGAATTATACTTAAAAAAAATATTATTCATAAAATTTAATCTTTGAATTTAAAAAACTCTCTTATTTTGAGAATCGTAATTCTAATGAATTTGTCCAATTCATTAAAAGAAAAAATTAAAAAATACAATATAAAAAAAAAAAAATAATAATGACTTAAATATATTAATAATACAATAAAATGAATAAAAAAAAAACTAATTAAACAATAGGTGGGGCATTTGATCATGCTGATAGATTATTCCAATCTATAGCAAAAACATATAAAGCAGCGTCCGGCGAAAATATGAGCGATGTAAAAGAATTGATACCTGAGTTTTTTTATATGCCAGAGTTTTTAAAAAATCAAAATAAATATTATTTTGGTAAAAAGGCTTCTAATCGAGAAATTGTTGATGATGTGGAATTGCCTCCATGGGCAAATAATGATCCATATGAATTTATAAGGATCAATAGAATGGCACTAGAATCTGATTATGTGAGTGAACATCTGCATGAATGGATTGATTTAATTTTTGGATATAAGCAAAGAGGCGAGGAAGCAGCGAAGGCGTTGAATGTCTTTTATTATTTAACGTATGTTGGTGCTGTCAATCTGGATAAAATTGAAGATGAAGTAGAAAAGACATCAATTATTGCACAAATTAATAATTTTGGACAAACACCTATCCAATTATTTAAAAAGCCACATCCAAAAAAGAAAATTAATAAGAAAAAAAAAAAATTAGTTATCTCTTCAAATCCAAATTCACTTGAATCAGAAATTGTTCATGAATACACTGAAGCTATTGGCAATATTGATATAAATACAAATAATCAAGTTTATTGCCTTGGAGAAAAAAAATTACTAATCCCAAACACTTTCAAATATATATCTTGGAATAATTCAGACCATTCGCTTCGGTTTAAAACACTTGAAGGGGATTACGATTTAAAAGTATATGAAAATATGCATTTGGGCAAAATTAACTCAGTAGCTGTTGCAGATTGTGGTAAATTGGTAGTTACCGGCGGCACTGATTCGGTGATTAATTTCTGGAGAAACAAATATATAAGAAACAAGCAAACTTTAGTTTTGATTAACACTTTTATTGGCCATAAAAGCGAAATTACATCCTTAGCGATTTCAAAAGAATTGATGATAATAGTTTCTGGATCAAAAGATAATTCTTGTATCATTTGGGATATTGGGAATTTGATCTTTTTAAGAAAACTTGAAAATTTTTCAAACACAATTTGCGATATACAAATAAACCATTCGACAGGCGAAATCATTGCTTGCTCAAATTCAGAATTGAAAATTTGGACAATAAATGGGAATTTGCTTGCCAAATTGCAGAATGTTAAAATACCAATTACCTGTATCAAAATGACAAATATGGGCGAACATAATAATGATCATGTTTATATCACAGGCCACATCGACGGATCAATCTCCTTTTGGGCACTGATACATAAAAATGGCATTCGTTCTTTTAAACAAATATTTGTAAAAAAGATTTCAAATGTTAAAATTTCTGCATTGTACGTCTCATTTAATAATCAAATTTTATATACTGGGGATCAGAATGGTAATTTATTATCTTGGAAAATTCCGAATAACGAACAAAATCTAAAAAAAAATTATGATTTGCTTTAATGGTTTAATATTTAGAATGATATTATTAGTTTTTTTGCTTTTTTTTTTTTTTTTCATTTATTTTTTCAAAATAATAAAAGATTTTAATACTTAAAATAATCTTTTCGTTTTTTTGAGTTTTGGTAACTTTTAAAAATCAAAATTAAAATTTTTTAAGGTATCAGTACTCTAAGAAAACAAGTGTAAATTTTTAAATTATGTTATTGGTGATATTCTCTACCTACAAATTTTCAGATGCGAGGTATAAAAAATCTGATAGATAAAGTAAATAAGAAAAGAACATTTTTTCATTGAGATCAATGTTTTTTTTCAATTTTTTTGATTGAGAAAACATTTAAATTCATTTTATTTCTCAAATTATAAATTGTTTTTACATTTTTTATTTCAATTTTCCATCATTATTACACAATGACAAAGTCTTTGTTGTCAAGAATATTAATGTAAAGTTTTTTTTTTTTTCTTTTTTGTGATAAAACTTTTGGATAACCAAAAAATTGATTTATTCAACATCTTAAAAAATATTTGTATTGCTTTTAAGAAGGGTAGTTATAACAATTAAAGATTATTCAAACCATTTACAAATATTTTACTAAGAAATTGAGTTTTTGTATTACAGTCTGAAATTTATTTTTTAAAAATAAAATTTTCTTGAAGATATTTAGGAAATTTGTAATTTTATCCTCAAAATTCAAAATCAATTTTTTTTCTGCCAAAAATGAATTGAATTGTTAAAAGGATTCTGTTGAACAAGACCAAACAATTTGTTAAAAATACTTTTGCAAAATTGTAAAGTATTTTGCAATTGTTAATTTTTTGACAATCAGAAAATAACTTTTTAAAACATTTAAATAATAAATTTTTTTTTGAATAATAGATCTCAATTTCATGGATAAACTTATGTTAAACTTCTATCATATATTCCTTTATTAAATTTCCTATGGTTTTATTGGCTGAGATTTGAATTGAAATATTAATGAAATAAATTATAATAAAAAATTTGCTCTCGATATCAAGACTTCCCAATATAAAAATAAAAATATGTTTTCCAATTCCCAAGAATTAACGGTATTATTAATAAAAATCATAGGTTACTTTTTTGTGTAGTTTTATATTTAGAAAGATGTGAATTTTGGATTTTTTTAAAAAAAGACAATTATTAATAAATTATAAAAATGAAGTTAACTCATCCCTTTTATAAGTCGAAACAAAAATTACAATAAAAAAAATTTTTTTAATAAGATCTTAAAACGATTTCATTTTATTTAACAAAATCCTACCCCTTAATTAAAATATTTGGAATTTTAAATTGAAATTAAAATTAATTTTAACTTTTAATAATAATTTATGATATATAGAGAATTTTTTTTGAGCTTTACTTACTTTGGATATTAAGTATTTTCTAGTAATACAAATTTCCAAATAGGATTCATCTAGAAAAGGGATTTATTTTTTATTTTATTTTTAGATTTTAAATTAAATATAAAGTATTCATTAAATAAAAAACAATAGTTTTTCTAATTAGAAAAGTGTAAATCACACTCTAAAGGAATTTTTACTTTTATTTCAGACGAGTAAAATCGTAAATTTCACAATTATTCATGAAAGGGAAAGACATACCCAAAATTTCTTTTATGGATTGGTGAAAAAGTAAAAACAAAAAATTAAAAAAAAGAAAAAGAAAAAGAAAGAAATTTAAATAGGGTTTATAATAAAAAATGGGTAAAAAAACAAAAAATTACTTCCCTGTAATTAATAAAATATAAAAATCACAGATGAAAATATATTTGATTTGATTTAATTAAATATTTGATCATTTATGTTCATGTGGGGATAGTTGTTATATTCTTTTAATTTCGTTTATCTTTGTGATCTTATTGTTTTCAACACTTCTATTTTTTTTTTTTATTGCTTTTTTTATTTTTATTTCACCCAAACTGTTTTATTTCAGTTCATCAATATTATAAAATACCACTAGATCTTCTTTCTTTGTAATTTTTCTTCCCCATAAAAAGAATAAGTCTGTCAGAGTAAAAACCGAATAATAAAATAGTAACTTATTGGATCTGAATTACATTGATAAATTTTTGTTTACATTCTATTAAATTTAGATGTATTTCTTTAGTTATATCTGGATAAATTTTATTATCTTAGATTTGAATTGAATTACTAATAAATAAAAATAAAAATTCTATAAAAAATGAAATCTAATAATGTTTTTTTCAAGTCAATATATTTTTTAGAATAAAATTTGAAAACTTGGTATTTTTTTCTATTAGGGAACTTTTTTAACAAGAAAATTGTGAATATTGCCAAAAAGAATTCAGAGAATAATATTAAAGTAAATAGAATCAAGTTGTCATTATTTTAATTTTGTCATTAATTAATATAAAATATGATAATTTACCTTTTAAGAAACTGTTTTTTTAATAGTTAAACTTAAATTCGAAGAATTTTGTTAAATATTTTCCTTTTTTTTTGCAAACACATTATATAAAAGAATTGTAGAATGAAATATTTTAATTTTTCGAAAATTAAGTTTTTTCAATCGTTTCAAAATACCTTAAGAACTTTAAATTCTTTAATGATGAAAAAAACTAAACACCTATCAAAAATTGTGATTCACCTGAAATAATAAATTGAAAACTAAAAATTATCCTTTAGTATTCAAGAACACCTTATAACTAAATCTGATTTGTAATTCACTATTAAGGCCATTCAAAATCTATAAAAACCTGATGTTTTAAAAATTAAAAGAAATAAAACCAAAAACTAAAAAAAAGTGAGTCACAATTTTTGAAAAGAGAATTGTTGATGTTTTATCACAGATCTTTCACTGAAAACAGGAGTAACAACAAGATTTTTTTTGACTAATTTTTAAATTCATTTTAAAAGAATGTAAATAAGTCTCAATTTTGTTAATGATTGTTTGATTTTTTCGAAGATCTTTTTTTTTTTTCCATATGATCTTTTCAAAAAAAAAAAAAAGAAAAATTGACTAAAAAAAAAAATAAATTGAATTAATTAGATTAAATAAAAAGAAAAAAGTTTAGTAAGAAAAACAAAAATTCGCAAAATTAGAAAAAATGGTTCTGATCCAAAAATTTGGAATATTTTTTTGATATGAATAAAGAAATAAATCTTCAAAATAACTTCCATTAACAGTATAAAGTTAGTCAAAATTTTTGAAAAAATAGTTTATTTTAATAATAAAAACAATAAAAAATTTATAAAGAAGATGAAATATTATATTCTATTTTATGAATTAATTATATCTTGAAACAAAAACTTTTTTTCTCACTTAATATTGAATTTAAAAATTATAAATGTGGCTAAAAAAATCAATTTATTTTCTTTTTGTTTCACTACTGATTAAAAAGCTTTTAAAAAGAAATATAAACTAATTTATATTATATAATAATTTATTGTATATTTTTTACTATATACAAGGCGAAAACCTTAATTTAAAGATAATGAATATTGGTGAATTGGAAAAAGAAACACAGTTGAAATTTAATAAGATTTAGATTACCAATACTTTTATTTGGAATGTGAATTTTGATTTTTAGAAAAAAAAAATCAAGAGAAGGAATTTGTGATTTGTTTTGTATTGAATTTGATCATATTTTCCTTTATTTAAGTGTAATGGTTAGATTTTGTTTTTTTTTTTTGGGAAATAGTTTGTATAATGTTATTTAAATAACCTAAACAGAGAAGACAAACCTATCTTTCAAATTCAAAGCGTGTTACTTATTTAAATGATTTATTGATTAAATGATATAGAAACCAACAATAAAGTCCCAATTAAATCTGATTTGGTTTACCAAAGTTCTATTATATAAAAAAATTCTAAAAATTAAGAAGATTAAATTGGAAAATCTATCTCAAAAAATAGAGTAAATTTATTTTAAAAATGAGAGTAAAATTTTTCATAAAATTTTCATCATAAAAAAAATATCAAATTTCTCAAAAAATTTCGAAATATTAAGAAAAATTTTCAACAAATTGCATTCCTAATTTAAATTCTATTAAAATTAATAAGAAGTTTACTTACAAAAATGATTCAAACTTAGATATACTCTTAGGTAATAAATTGAATATTCAATTGGAAAAAGAAAAAGAAAAAAATAAGTGTATATATTGACAAATGGATTATAGGGTTGGGAAACACATTTTTTTAACCAGTATAAGCTTTTTTGATCACGATTTTTTTATTAAATCCAAAAAAAAAAACTTCTATTCTATTTATTTACAGAATTTGGTGGTGTACCATGGGCTAAAATAAAAATAATTCTTCTATAATAATCAAACAAAAAATGTTATTGTTTCACAAAGAAATAATTTTATAAATAAACTATTTTTTATATAGGATCTAATAGTTTTGATTTATTGTTTGACGAATAAAGTACCTGGTATTTGAAGTGAGCCTTAGACTTGGATTTTTCCCTTAAAAATATATTTTCTGTTTATTATTTAACATTTGAATTTTCGATTTTTTTAAATGAATTCTAAAATTTGAAATAACATACACAATACCATGAGGTAAAAAATCATTTAAATGTTCAGATTTATCGTAAAATTAATCAAACAAATAAAAAGATTAGATTTAATAACTTCAGGGGCTGGTAATAATCTTTATTATTGGAATAAAATATATTCTTTTTTCATTTTCCAAAGTTTTTTTTAAAGAGTAATTCTTTTTATTGTTTTTTAATTTTAATCTCCAACTTCTATGGAACAACAGTATCTTTATAAATTTATTATTATTGGTGATTCAGGTGTTGGGAAAAGTTGTATTTTACTTCAATTTACAGATCATAGGTTTCAAGAAGTTTATGATTTTACAATTGGTGTTGAGTTTGGGAGTAGAATGATAAAAATCAAAAACCAACAAATAAGACTGCAAATCTGGGTAAAAGGCTTTTTTTTTTTTTACTTTTTTCTTTTTTAACAGATCACTTGGTTTCTGAATCAATAAGTAAACTCAAATACAATAAATTTTGATTTTTTTACTTTTTTTTTTTTACCGATTTTTCTTTTTTTATTTTTTTTTTGATCTAAAGGATACAGCAGGTCAAGAAACATTCCGATCGATTACACGTAGCTATTATAGAGGGGCAGCAGGGGCATTATTGGTCTACGATATCTCAAGAAGAGAAACCTTTGATCATGCAAGAAATTGGTTAGAAGATGCGCTCAAGCATTCAACCACAAATTTACAAGTCATGCTAATTGGAAACAAATCCGATCTTGAAAAGAATAGAAAGGTCTCTAAAAAGGAAGGAGAAGAATTTGCCAAAGAACACAACCTTCTTTTTCTCGAAACAAGTGCTAAAACTGCCCAAAATATTGAAGAAGTAAATATTTTTTCTTTTTTTTGTTCTTTTTCCATTTCTTGGGTTGATTCAAATTACTGTTAAATCCAAATTAAGTAAAACAATTTTTGAGTCCAATTTCCTTTTTCAGCCAAATCCACAAATTACAACCTACTTGTTTGGGTACTCTATTTATAAAGGAATCTCGAAAATGAAGCGAAAATTCAATCCCATTTATAATTCAAATACCAGTATAAACCTCAATTTATTATATCGACTCAATTTAAATAACAGACTTAAAAACGACTCGTAGAAAAAATTCTTTATTTTTGAAATGTTTTTCTCCTTGAGTGTCGAGTCATTATGGTCAAAAATAAATTATCTGAAATTGAAGAAAAAAATATTGTAATTTATATGAATACCAAATAACAAACAAAAACCTATCAACCTATGGTGTACGATCGATCTCCAAAAATCAAGAATCAAAAACGAGTACATTTTTAGAAAAAAGCTCCAAAAAGATACACTCAATTTCGGTTTCGAATCGCCATGAATTATAATTTTGAATCAGACTGTGTTAGTTTTGGTGTGTCATCTTTGGTTCTTTTTGAGATCTTTAAGATTTTTTCATTTTTTTAAAATTCACAACGAGTTATTTTTATATCAAGAATCTTTCAATTCATACTTTTATCAAATTTAGAGGGTTACAAAATGACCACTAATTAGATTAAATCCAAATAAATTGATTATATATTAGAAAGAAAACAATTTGTTTCAAATTGAAGAAATTGAATCCTTGGAAATAATTCATATGAAAAGATTGGATTTTTTTTAATTTCATTTTTGTTTTTAGGAAATTGAGAATGTTTTTGTAATTTTTTTGTTTTTGGTTTTTCGACATAAAGATAATTTGGGTATTTTCTTTCCACAAAATAACCCTGAAATATATGATTTTGCGCTTTAATTTTTTTAAAAATTCAAGTATAAGGGCATATTGAGTGTAATTAAGGGACTAATAACTCTTATTTATTTTTTTTTTCCCAAAGGTAATAGAGTAATTCTTTACAAAAGAATACAATTAAACCTGGTATGCTACTTCATTTATCAACTTTAGAGAAATGAGTTATCATTTTTAAAAGAGTTCACTTTTACCCAATTATATTTTCAGTCAAAAGATCCAGTTCCTTTTTTGTTTGAATTTTTGGATCTAATTAGAAATTGAATCTTTTGCAATTAATTTTTATTTTGAAGAAATCTTATTTTTAGTAATTTCTGAGAGTCTTTATGAACTAATCACCTTTTAAATTCAATCTTATTTTAAAAATACAATAAAAATAAATCAAATATTGAAACTATGAATATCAGTAAAAAGAATTTGTTATTCTATTTTATTCACAAATATTTATTAAATTTCATGAAATCTAAAAGATTAGGTAATATTCTTTTTCAAATATTAAGAGTATAAACAACGAACTATAAGTATTAAAATCAGTTATTTGATAATATCTATTATTTTTTTTTATTAGATTTATTTATTAGAATTCATTTTATTTGTTTGAAAATTTTTAAAAAATTGTGAAATAATTATAAACTCTATTTATACATTTAATTGTTGGGTTGTTAATAATTCACTAAAAGAATTAAGATTGAGCAATTAATTATTGATTATAAATAATCAAATTAAAAAGGTATTTCTTTTTGATTATAAGTTGGATTATCTAAGGTTTTAAAAAAGTATTTTGGGAGAATTTTTAATTCAATTGTTTGGTTCTTTTTCTGGTATTTTTTTTTATTTAATCAAAAGAAGAGAAAAAAATTGATATGGACTGTTCTTTGAATCAAAAAATTATATTTTTTTCAAGTTGAAAATAATTATTGTAATTTTATTGAAATTCAGTTGATTTTTTATAATTGTGTAATTTTAGAACTTAGTCGTTTTATTTTTTAAGTGGATATTTTTGTACAATTCCTTTACAGATATAAAGATTTCTTTCTTCTTCCAAAGGAAATATTTTTTTTTTAAATAATTTGGAAATAGGCTGGATTTTGAACTTTTCAAAAATCAGAAAAAATGGATCAGACCTTTTAAAAACAATAACCTCATTTCCGAAAATAGCATTAAAAGTAAGTTTGATATTGTAGTAATCAGACTTTCACTTTGTTTTTAAATTTCAAGATACTGGTGAATTTTTTTCGAATTTGCTATTAAATTTACTTGAAGATTTTTTTTTAGTTTACTCTCACTTAACTCTTCTTGAATAATAATAAACTCATTTCTACTTTTTTCCAATTCCTAAAATCGTTCATACTTTTAATTTTTAGTCGATTATTTGGAATACAATTTATTAAGAAATAATGAAACAAAATCAGGAATTTCTAATTTATTATTCATTAAAATTATTCTTAAATCCATATTTTGATATTTTTATAATTAATAAAAACAAAATACAATTCTAATCAAATAAATAATAATTTTTTCTCATTCAATAGGCATTTTTAGAAACTGCTAGGGTTATTTATGATAAAACAGAATCTGGTGAAATCGATGTTAAAACTGAAGTAAGATATTGATTATTATTATTTTTTTATTTTATTTATTTACTATATACATGATTTTAATATTCATTATAAAATATTTTTCTACAATTCAATAGGGTGATGGTGTTAAAAAACTTACAAAATCACAAAACAATAATGAAAATGACAAAAAGGGTGGATGCTGCTAAATTAATTCCCTTGTAATAGTCTGTTAAACATATTTTTTATAATTTGAATTCTAATTATTGAATTCAACAAGAAAATATTAAAAAAATTTGTTCTATTATTGTTTAATTTATTACCAAAATAATAATCTTTTTTTAAATTTTTATCTTTTCGAAAAATTATGTTTTTTCAAACCTGGATACCATTTTGAGTTATTATTCAAATCTCTAATTTTTGGATTTATTTTGTTTGATTTCTTTGTAAAAAAATTTTTACTATCTGGGGTTAGTTCCTTTAATTGAATTATAGATTAGAATATTATTTTAATTTACTACAACATTTAAATTATAGATGGTTATATTTTCTTATTCTACCAACCAATTTACTTGGGATTTAGAAATAAAAATTCTTTGAAATTTATTTTGATGACTTTTTATTATAAAGAAAGAAATTAGCCAAAGAATACTTTCTTAATTAAACCCTAACAACATAATTTTCGTTTTAGTTTTTGAATCCAAAGTAGTATTCATCTATTATAAAAAATTTTTTTTATGTATTTCACTTTATAACATTTTTAATATTAGAAAAATAAATTATTTGTAATTGCCAACTACTCAAAAAAATAAAATGGATTCACTATCTATTTATAATTCCTACTTGACTTATCGAATAGCTTTGAAATTTTTATTTTTTTTTTTAATTATTGTTGAAAATTAGTTAATTTATTTCATATTGTGCCTAATAAACCCCATTTTCAATATTAAAAAAGAAGAAACTATAAGATTTTTTACTCGGCATCACCATTAAGAATTAAATTTTTTTGCAATATTTGATTTTGATATAATTACACAACCTAAAAATAGAAACTCAAAATAATTGTATTTCAAAATTTAATAAATAATAAACTAACTAAAAAATTTGAGTCACTTTATAATGTTAATGGAAGTTATATTGAAGTTTTATCACTGTTTATTCCCAATATCAAAAAGTATTTTCAAATTTTTGGTTCTAAATCAAAATTTTCTAATTTAGAATCTTTTTTTCTGATTTTCCAAATTTTTGTTTTTCTTTTTCTTTTTTTTTTTTTTCTTTTCTATTTTTTTTGATTTTTCTTTTTTTTTGAAAAGATAATTTGGAAATAAAAAAATATCTTCGAAAATAAAAATAATCACTAACAAAAGTGACCATGTAATTTATTTTAAAATGAATTTAATTATATGTAAAAAATCTTGTTCTTAAACCTTCTTTCAGTGAAAGATCAGTAATAAACAATTGGTAATGCTCATTTCAACAATTTTGATTGACTTTTTTTTTATTTTTTGGTTTTATTTTTTTTTTAATTTTTAATAAAAACTGGTTTTTATCGATTAAGAATGATTTAAAAGTGAATTACGAATCAAATTTAATCATTGGCTGTTCTTGATATTTTCCAAGATATATAAAATAATTATATTTTTCAATTTATTATTTCAGGCCAGTCACAATTTTTAAAATGGTGTTTAGTTATAAACATCCAAAAGTAATGTTCTTTAATTGTTTTCATTTTAATATTTACTTATTAATCTTCAACCAAACAATGGAAAATCGACTATTAGTTCCCCTCTTTATAAAACCATTTTTATTATATTATCTATTCCGGATCTATGAATAATAATTTATCGATATTATCTAATTTCGAAGCTAATCATTTAATTTGGAATTTTTAATTGAAAATAATCATCATTTTGAGACAAATTGAAGAAAAGATAATATTGAAATATGGATTTTGATTATTGATGATTAAATATTTTAATTTGTTAACATCAATATTGATTTTTTTCTAAATTTCTTGGAAAATTTTATTAATACATGAACAATTTTAAGATAAAGTATTATATTTAAAGGAAAAATTTTTGGTAATGAAATTAAAAAAATAATACAAAAAATACCCACATTTTGAACTAAAATTACAATTTTGTCATAGTAAAAAAGGGAATTTCTTATTTATGAATATTTCGACCATAATATTACATATTTTCAATTAGAAATCTTCTCTTTAAAATGGTCAAGATAATATTATTTCCTGATGGAGATAGAGTTTCAGTTCCAAGATATGAATTGCTTTTTTATAAACATTTAAAACCTTTTCACATGATATTATATATTCTTCAATTCATAGATACTTTAATTTTATACCCCCATATAGTAGAAGTTAATTACTTTAATAATTAAAATATCAACTCTGTTGAAAAATAAATATTTCATTTGGAGATTTACCAAGGCACAAAACACACAAAACTAGATTATTCTTTTTGTTACTAATTAATTCTGGTCGTTTTGAAATTTAACTATGATTACATACAAAATGACAATCTTTTTTTTCAATTCTTACAAAATTCCTTTCATTTAGGATTCTTAGTATAACAAATTTGGAAAAACATAAAAGAATAAAAAACAACCAAACTAACAGACAGATATAAAAAATTTTTATAATGATCTCTGAAATTTAAACTTTATAATATGTGAAACTGAAAAAGACTAATATGTCTTTAGAAGAGGGGTACGTTATTTTGGTTCTTAGCTAATCTATCTTTAACTTTTTAATAATTAGAATGTTGGTCAAAAAGTGTTGAAAAAAGAACATTATTTAGTTCGTTTTTCCCAAAATCCCAATTTATGAATGTAAAGATAATCTATTCGAAGTTATAAAAAAAAAATTTCTAAAAACTCTATTTAAACCAAACCTAATTGAAAAATTTCAATTGATAACCCAAAAGTAACCATTATTTATTATTTGTGTGTAATTGGACAAAATTGTCATAAAAATTTTAAATTTGAACAACCCATAAATTCAAAATTTTCAATATTCCTTACTGATTTTATGTGTCTTAATCTTAAAAATTTTGATTTTCCAAATGAAAAGAAACTAAATTCATTTTTTTTTGCAATTTTTTTACTACCCTAAAACCCATAACAAGTTCAAAATCGATCAGTTAAGAAATAAAATTAAATGTCCAACGTAACTAAACAAAATAATCTTTTTTTCCCGTTTTAGGGATTGTAGCCTTAATAGTTGGAAAAAAAATAGGAAAATCAAAGTTGTAAAAAACTTATTAATTCCCATACATTAAACACAATCAGGGTAGTTAATTTCAACTCAAGACGTATATTCTTCAACTTTTCTTATTAACAACTGTCTTACTTGGTATGGCAAATGAATAGAAATACAATATAAATTGAAATTAACTTTGAAATTATTAGACTCTTTGTTAAAAATTTGGAATTTGAAAAAACATTTTTTTAATTTTTGCTTTGTTGTTAAAGTCTAACTTTTTTCAAGCAGATTTCCTTTAATCAAAACAAAAGTAATTAAATGAGTACGAAAAAAAGGGCGTTTCTTTTTGATTTACCTTCAACCCCCCGCCATTTAAATGACTATATCACGAATACACATGACGAAATTACATTTACACCAAACAACAAATCCGACAATTTAACCTTTTCGATTATCCTTCCAAAGGATTGGTTTTGTGACACATCAATACCGAGTGAAAGCGAGGACTTTCCACATTGGAGGCTTTTAGGTTTATTTGGACCAGAAATGAACACTTCGTCTTCGACCTCCTTTGTTGCAGTCATTACAACATCCATAAAATTTGAAATAGACACTTTGAATTTTTTGGAATTCTTTTGTAAATCAGACGGGTTTGATATTTTTGCAAAAAGAATTTGGTACGTTCGTGGGAAAGGAAGAGTTACAGATATTGGTGCTTTTAAAGGTACCTTATACCCCTTATGATTTTTTTTTATTCTTTTGATCCTTTTTATTCTTTTTTTTTTTCTTTTTAAAAAATTGTTTGCATTTTTGATTCCAACCCTAGTTTTCTTTTTTTAGATTTTTTTTACTAATTTTTGTTTGAAAGAACAAACTAAATTGTTGAAAAAGGAAACTAAAATAACACAAATCAAGATCCTTATTGTTTTTTTTAAAAAAATTTGATCCTTTTGTTAAAAAAAAAAAACATTTTGTGTTGTTGCAAAAATTAATTGCTATCCATTTTTAAAATACCCTTGGAAACACTTTACCATTATTATTTTATTCAAAAAGAAACAGCTTGAGCTTGACAAAAATCTTTTATTTTGAATTGAAGACCACAAAATTATTCGAAACAAGTCATTACTGTTATTCTATTTGTTTTACATTCTTTTAAATTATATTTCAAGATCTTCAAATTTTAAAAGAGGATAATTTACTTTTGAAAAGCCAAAATAAATTGTTAAAAATTCGTTTGTTTATTTGATAAAATACTTTTGATGTATTTTTAACGAAGATTTTTCCCTGAACGATAAAACCAAATCATGAAAAAATTATTCACATTTTTTAACATAATATTTTGATTGTTTTGTATTTTTTACAATTTGCAAGACTTGTGAATCAAATACATTTAAATTAAATACCCACAAAAATCAAATAGTGTTGTTGTAATTGACACAAAGGTTCTAACTTATAAATTGAAATTCAATTTTAGAAAAACAAATGATATTTTATTCGAAAATTGAAATAAAACAAAATTTAAATTTTCATAGTCATTTTTATCAAAGCATAAACGAAAAAATTTTCAAACATATGCTTAAAACAGTCAAGAAACTTCAATAGAACTATTTTCAGACCTCTATTAATAAACGAATCTCACAAATATTCCCGAAAATCGAAAATGACTGAAAATTTTTTTAACCACTTAAAAACACCCTTTAAGGTTTACAATCCCTGAAACTGGAAAAAAGATTATCTTGTATTGGGTGTGGCAACTTGTTATTTTGGTTCTTAGCTGATCGATCTACAACTAAGTTTGGATCGTATAGGTGGTTGAAAAATGCTATTTTTGTCATTTTATTTTTTTTTTTTCCGAAATCCAGATTGATGAGTCTAAGATTAATTGATTGGAAGGTATTGAATTGAAAGTGTTAATTTTTGGGTTGTCAATTGAAATTATCATTTTCCTTTTACAGAATTAGGAGTAAATAAAAAAAAATTTTTTTACAAGCATCAAATAATACAAAGCGTAAATAAAAATTTCAACACAGAAAACAAAAAACTCAATTACTAATTAAATATCTTCCAATCAATTAATCTTAGACTCATCAATCTGGATTTCGGAAAAAAAAAAAATAAAATGACAAAAATAGCATTTTTCAACCACCTATACGATCCAAACTTAGTTGAGGATCGATCAGCTAAGAACCAAAATAACAAGTTGACACACCCAATACAAGATAATCTTTTTTCCAGTTTCAGGGATTGTAAACCTTAAACAACTTCTTCTTAGAAACCCAAGATTTTGATTACTCAGTTTAAGGGTAAAATAACAATTTTCTTGTCGAATATTTATTTATTTTGTCTAAAAATATAACATTCCTAAAAACTGCAAATTTTAGGGAATAGTATTCAACCCATTTTGTGTGAATGGGCTTGGTATCTTAGATGAATATAATATTTATGATCATTTCAAAATGGTATTAAACAAATGAGAGAAAATTTCCTTCTTAAAGACAATTTCTAATTGTGTATCATTACTGAAAGTTTGTAATCACAAAGACAACCCAATAATAACCGTGCGTTCTCGTACATTACCCAAAATAACACAAGCCAAACATTATTTAACCGTTTTCCATTCCCAAAAAGAAATTAATTTAAAATAACATAACCTAACCCAAACATACCCTACCAGCCACAATACAGACTATGCCAAACTTAAAGATTACCTGGTATAAAGATACAAATGTACTTACCCTAACAAGTACTAATCATTCCCGAATACCTCCCCAAAAGGTACCAAAAACTCCTCAGATGGTTTAAAATATATAATTCCAAAAAAAACATTTTGTCGAAAAGTTAAATTCTTATTTTTCCATTATCATTTATTTCTAAAAACTCAGATTTGCTAGAGGTTCTTCAAAAAGTGTTTTTAAATGGCGAAAAAAAAATTTCGGCTATTTTCGGGAATATTTCAAAAAACCGTAAAAACCTTTTAATGTCATTCTTTTTTAAAATTACTTATAAGAAACTGTAAAAATAATAATAATAATAAAAAAAAAACATATCTAAGAATTTAAGGTTATGCAAAGACAAATATTTTCTCCCCACTAGACAAAATTTAATCTTTCTCAAAAATTGAAGAGTTTAAAAACGATATTTTTTCAAAAAGGTCAATATTTTTCTGTTTTTCGATCATAATAATCTTCCAAATGTAAAATTGGATAAATAACAATACAAATAATAATAAAATTTATGTAAAAATTGAATTAATTTCTTTTAAATTGCAAAAACTTTTCAAAACAAGAAACTGGCCATCAAATTACTCATCACGTGGATGGTTTGTATAGTTTTAAAAACAAGCATATGAATAATAAATCAAAATAATGAAAATTGAATTAATTTTCAATTCAATAAAATAAATCACTTACTTAAGGTTTACAATCCTTGAAATTTGAAAAAAGATTATTTTTAAACAAAAAGAAATTTTTACTTTTTGATACTAAGTCTAATTAATTATTGTCTTGTTCTGGACTCATTATTTTGATTTTCAAAAAAAAAAAAAAGTAATTACCTAAACTTCTTAAAAGAGTAAACCAAATAATTTTGGGCAACAATTATTAAAACACCTCACTTTTTTTCAAACAGATGCACAAAAAATATTTTCCTTTTATTAATTTTTTGAAAAAAGTAAAGACTAAAAGTTTTATAAAGTATTTTTAAATTCTTAAAAGGGGTGATCCAGGTAGTTTGAGTAACTATTTATAAACTTTTCATTTCGCACTTTTTTTAAAACAGCTGTAACAAAATACTAGAATAATTTTGTTATTTTTTCAAAAATTTAAAAAAAAATATTTCCCTTGTTTTTAGTTTCTGAAAAACACTTGAAAAGAGAAAAATGATTGACGACAATTAATTAAAATAAGTAAAACAAAGTTTTTTTTTTTTTTACAAATCACAGAAACAAGAGAAATTAATTTGTTCAAAATTTATCAATTTAATTTTTTTAAAAAAGTGAAAAATTTTTTTTTTTATTCAATATTATTCAAAACAAAAGTCATTTATTTTTCTCATCACACATTAAAACACAATTTCTTAATTTATACCAATTTTTAGTTAAAGAAGGAGAAATGGATGTAATGCGTGCCATGGCATATGTTCATGAACAACGTATTTTTGTTGTCTGTGGAGTATCAAATTCAAAAGAATGGAATCAATATAAAAACCATTTTTTAATCGCATGTTCAACATTTACACTAACAAATCCAAAGGGCACAGATACGTTTGAAAAATTGATCGATTATGGAGGAGGGAACCCATTTATTGGTGTTTCTGTGCCGGAAAGTTGGACTGTCAGTGAACAAACTGACACTCCTAAGGGCAAATCTGCATTTGAAATCCAATTGATCGAGGAAGATGATGTTTTAGCATACATCATGACGAAGGCATCTACGGGTTTAGAAAAAAATTCAATGTTATTGTATATTTTAATTGAAGAAGCCCTGCAGGAACTTGAATTGTCGGGTTTCAAACTACTAGGGTATCCAACCTTTATTTTAGGAAAGGAGTTTACTGGCGTTTTTAATTTGAATGGCTGGGTTAAAGGCAACTCACATTTGGATCCATTGGCAGAAATATTACCAGGGTATTTTGGCACTGCAATTATTTCTGGCAAGGTGAACCATAAGTTGGTGGAAGCAAGGCTTGGCTTTAGAATTTTAGGCAAAACAGCATTTACGGTGTATTTGATTTCTGTGCCCAAAGAGTCTGATTATTCCCTATGGTCCAGATCTAAACGTGCATTTGAATTTACGTGTGCGTTTCTATTTGAAAAATTGAAAAATAAAAAGGGAAGAAAGATTACTAATATTAAAAACATTAATGGGCAAATTGATTTGATTCAGTTTGGATTGAAGAAATTGAATTGGAAAATTCAATCAGAGTATAACGTAATGAGTGATCGTGATCCTCGTAGATTCAATTCTGATCGGATCATTGATGGCCCCACATGGGTTGAAGATTCGAAATCAAAGGTCTGCATGAATTGCAAATCGTTATTTACCGTCACTCGGAGACGTCACCATTGTAGAAATTGTGGGCTATTATTCTGTAAGGCATGCTCATCGCAGAAGAGGCAAATACCTAAATTTGGATTCGTTTCTTTAGTTAGGGTATGCGACAATTGTGCCGAGCTCTTAAACAATCAAAAGCAATCCTTACAATTGGAAACTAGTAAAAAAAAACGAAAAATTAATCATGTTTGGTCGAATTGGAAAACAGAATCCTTCATTGAAGTCAAAGTTTGGGAAAATGGCAATATTGAAAATGCCAAATATTTGATTTATACTTTAAAAAAAGTTGATCAAGTAAATAACCAATTTACAATTAGAGTCGAAGATAAATATACACATAAGGGGAAAACAATAACTTTGGATTCAGACGAAAATATTTATATGTTTGATAATCTTGGTATTTCTCAAACTGTGCATGTAGGTGACCAAGTTTTGAAAATTTATGACGAATGGTTTAAGACAACAGTTTGGACAACAACATCACAGGGCCTAAAGCCCATCGTGAAAACTAATTGGATGGTCGACGGTGTATTATTTCCAGTGAGGACAATTGCTCGAAACGAAAAAACGCTTGAATATTCTGAAAGATTTGCAGTGAAAATGACAGACGAGGTGAAAATTGGGAAAAAATATTTGCCCTGCATAAAATTCCAAGGATATTCAACAGACGAAAAGGGTAAGAAGACTACCTATTCGATTTGGATGTCAGAAGAAATACCTGGTGGTATTGTAAAAGTTTTTAAAAAAAGTAATAACCAATATGAAGAATTAGAAGTAATTGATTATAAAGCTGTTCCTAATAAAGGGAAAAAAATAAATAAAAGCCAATTAAAAAATAAGAAAAATTCAAATTCCAAAATAAAAAAATAATTAAAAGTAATTCGTTTTTTATTTTGTGTTTTTTTCTTTTATTATCATTAAGATCTGGTTTTTTCTTTTTTCTTTATTCATCTTTTTTCTTTTTTCTCTTTTGATTAATTATTCTTTTTAATATAAAAGTCTTATAATTTATTTTTAACATTAAAATAAAAATATTTTTATCATTAATAATTCTGACTTTTGACTTTGCCTTTTTTATTTGGATTTATCATTCATTCCTTATTTATAAAACATTAAACATATTGAAAAAACATGTTCAAATATTTACAGATGATTATATTGTGATAATAGAAGGATTGATATCCAGAAATTGATAAAAAATTACAAATAATTTTATAAATTATTCAAGAATTTGGAATGAACCCAAAAATTGATAAAACACTAAAATCACACCAATTTATCCAAAATACAATATTTACAAATTTAGTTAGAAAAAGAAAAATATTTTTAAAAAAACTTTAAAAAGGAAAAAGATAGTTTTAAAAAAA
The DNA here is from genome assembly GCA_027625915.1 of Anaeramoeba flamelloides. Taxonomy (NCBI): domain Eukaryota; family Anaeramoebidae; genus Anaeramoeba; species Anaeramoeba flamelloides. The sequence goes on from JANTQA010000072.1 coordinate 3,862,399, forward strand.
TAAAAAAAAATTTTAGTCAATAAAAATTTAGCTAATGGGGTGAAATTACAAATGTTTAAATCAATATATATTAGTAAATTATTCGATGGATTTGTTATATTTAATCTAACCCAAAAAGATATGTACATAATTAATGTTTGGATAAATAAAAAAGTAATAAAACTTTTGAAAAATAAATCCACATTCTCCAAAAATAATTTATAAAACTTATTCAAAACTTGATCAGTTAGAATATCAATTTATAAAATATTTGACCTCAAAAAAAAAATTAGAACTTCTTGGTTTTGTGCGTCTATTAAACTATTTAAATTTTCAAAAAAAAAAAGACTATGAAAATTTAAATTGCAAAATATAGAAAAATTTAAATTATTAGATGCGTATCTGAATTAATTTAAATAAAATTTACCAATAAAAAATATGTGTGGGTGGAAAAGTCAAGATTATTTTAGAATTTTTGGTATAATAATAATTAGCTATTTCCAATAAAGTGGGTCAAATTTATTTAAAAATATATCTTTTAAATTCAATTTTCAAAAATGTTTTTAAATATCGAAAATTATTAACAACGTGTTATGATTTTTGATAATAATTCAATGTGTTTCTTAATATTGTATTACATCATAAAAGATATGAAATTGGAAGATCTCAATTTTATCTGGTATTTTTTAGGAGTAAAAATTGGTGTTTTATTATTTTCTTTTTGATTGAAAAAACCTTTTTCATTAACTTGTTTATTCTCAAAGAATTTTCAAATAGAATTGAAAGTATATAACTACAGTTTATTGTTTAAAAAATCATTTGTACCCTTTCCATATTTCCAGATTTTTATTGAAATTAGTTGTACATTGTTTTCCGCAAAAAAAGTTTGAATTTTTTTTTTTTCTTCATTTTTTGGAAATATTTCATCCTACCTATTTTTGAAATAAATACCTTAGACATTTATTCAATCAGTATTAATATTAAACATAATTTGATATATCCAATTGACGAATACTACCTCAAAAAAAGATCATTTTTTAATGAAATATATAAAAAAAAAATTCCCCACCTCTTTGGAAATACCTTATAAATAAATAATTATGTTATAGTGTGCAGCCCAATTCATTTTATTTTTCGGGAATTCATAAAACAATAAAATAAAATAAAAAGGGGGGGGGGAGATCTATAGATTTTACTTGATTCTTTTAAATATTGGAAAAGCTAATAGCATTTTTTTTTTTTAATTCTTATTTTAGTTAAGGAAGTTTATTAATCCTCTACTCAAAAAAATGAAATCGTAAAACCAATTAAATTTTTTCTTGAGCTTTTCTTATTTTCTTAAAATAATTCATTAATTTTCATTTTGTTTTTAGAAACAAAATACTTATTGAAACATTATAACAAAAAATATTTAAAATGAAATTTTTCAACTTTAAGGATCAAGTCATTTTGGACAAAAATATTTTTCTGAAACAAAAAAACAAAAAAATTATAATATAAATGAATGAGTAATAATAATTATAAACTAAAGAACTTGTAATCTATGATCAATCTTAAATAATCAAAATATAAAATTAGTATATTTTTAGAAAAAATGTTATCGGATCAACACTCAATTTTTAATTTGAATGGTTTTTGTATAAAAATTAGAAAACAAATTGTGTTAGTTTGTGAGTGTCAAATTGTAGTTTTTTTAGATCTCAAAGAGTTTTTTTTTTTCCATTTTTCAAATGAGTTGTTTTTATTATCAAAAATGTTACATAATTCTTACTTTCTCAAATATAGAGAGGTGCAAAATAACTACAAAGTATATTAAATAAAATCCAAAAATTGTGTACTTCAAGAAAACATTTTACATTAAATTGATCAAATTTACCACTTTGGAAATTCAAAATTGAAAAAAATGATTTTTTTAGCCCAAGAAAATTCTTTTGAATCTTTTTTTAAAATATTATTTTTTGTCAAAAGGATCTAAATAATTTTTTTTTTATTATTTGACTTTTGAAAATAAAAAGAAGAGCAATATTATAATACCCTTTTTTGATGGGAAGCCATCCATTGAGTTTGGGGTAAATCAGCAGTAAAGTGTCCGAGCCTTTGATTTGCCTTTAGAAAATTTCAGAAATTTGCAAAATACAAATATTCTAATTATTATTATAAAAATTGAATGAAAATAAAATTTTATAATTCAATTAAAAAATTGTACACTCAGAAATATTTGAAAATAAATATTATTTTTTATGGAGACAGCCCATTCTGTGAAGAAAATAGAAAATTAAAGATTAAAAAAATTATTACTATTTATTCAAGATAATCAAAAACAAATGAAAAATATAGAAGATTTTATTAAAAATAATGAATAATTATTTATCTTATCATTGGTTAACAATAAAGATAATAATGATTCTTTTTAAGAATTTCTAAACAAAAATTGAGAAATTCAAGAAGTAGTTAATAAGAGTGCCTTAAAGTGCCTAGGTTTTATTGGGTTCAAAAAAATGAAGAAAAAGCAATCTTTTTACTCAATTCTTTTAAATTCTAGAAAATCTGACTGTAGTCTTCAGGAATTTTTTTCTTTTATCTGTTAAGTGTTCTAGGTTTTTTTTACTTTTTGAAATAAACCGAAAATTTAAATAAATTTTCAGTTTATTTCAAAAATTAAAAAAAACCTAACGAAAATCTATAGATATATAAAATAAACAAAAATTTAAAAAAAAAACCGAATGATTCTAAGAGGAAATTAATTACTGTATTTCTTTCTTCAAAAAACAGATGTGAAATTGTATTTTTAAAGTACATGTTAAGATTTATTTAAATTTGATAATCCTGATTGAAAAATAAAGTTATGTCCTTAGTTTGTACTCGTGTGTTTTTGTGTTATTACTTAGAAAATCTTCAAAATGATAATAAATTAGATCACTCAAACAATCACATAACTTTAATAGAGCTTCCAAACAATTTCCAAACCTTTTATACACTTGAAAAGGGTGGGTAGATTATATAAAAGTTGATCTAACTTTTGTCTAGTTTTTGTTTGTATCTTTATCATTTTCTTTCATTTTTTGTTTTTTCAAGTTTAAAAGCATTTTTGGAATGAGTAAAAAGAAAGTTTCTTTTTTTTATCACCCTGATATTGGTAACTATCACTTTTCAATTGGGCACCCAAGGAAACCACACCGAATAAGAATGGCACACGAATTGATAAAAGCTTATGGGCTTCTGAATAAAATGCAAGTCTTTCGTCCAAAAATTGAGCAGTTTGGTGCCAGTGATCTGCAAAAATTCCATTCAGAAGAGTATATCCAGTTTTTAAAAATAGTTACACCTGACACACAAGATCAATACAAAAGGCAAATGACAAGTTTTAATCTAGGTCAAGACTCACCAGTCTTTATAGGACTGTTCGATTACTGTAAGATCGCCGTTACTGGTACCCTTGAGGCAGCTACGCAACTGAATTTAGGAAAATCAGATATTGCAATCAATTGGGCTGGTTTGTTATTCTTTTACACACTTTAAAATTCAACAATTTTTCAAAGAACCAATCAAAAAAAATAGCTGTTCAAAAAAAAAAAAAAAAAAAAAATGTTTAAGAAAAACATTAACGATTCTTTTTTAATTTATTGAACCGACTCTTGTTGTCCGTGTTTTTACAATTCCCTTGGTTCTTTAAGGTTTTGTATTAGTTTTGGCAATCTGAAAAGAAATATTCAAATGTATTAAACATTTATTTTTTCAAAATACCAGAACCAAGCAGATCCTCACAAATCTTGAGATCTAATGTGTGTTTAAGATAATCCTGTTTGAGGTGTTAATCAATCTTTTTTATTTTGATCTTCAAGATATAAACAAAGTTTCCAAAGATCCTTTTTAATTTATCGTAATATTATTCTTGTTGATCGGTTTATTCATAAAAACAAATTAAAAATTCAAAATATCGTGCTTGAGTATTTAAGCATACCTCAAATTTGGCACAACGCGAAGAAAAGTAAACCTAAATTTTGAACAATTAAAATACAAAGATCTTTTGTTGTTAGCGACAAAACCAATAAAATTGTTGTTTTCATTAAATAATTCAAAACCCTCACAACAAAAATACCCGTTTTTGAACATGTTATTCATTTTATTTTCCACAACTTTTCTTTTGAATTGCTCATTCTTGTTTTTTGTTTTTTTCAAAAAATTCTTATTTTTCATTTTTTTATGATCAAATAATAGGTGGTTTACATCATGCAAAATCTTCAGAAGCTTCAGGCTTTTGCTATGTGAACGATATTGTCTTGGGGATTTTGGAATTATTAAAATACCATGATAGGGTGCTCTATATTGACATTGACATTCACCATGGAGATGGTGTTGAGGAGGCTTTTTATACAACCGATCGAGTAATGACTTGTAGCTTCCATAAATATGGCGATGGGTTTTTTCCTGGAACAGGTTTGCATGTTTTTTTTTTATTGAATTTTCATCCGACTACCCAATTCTTTGTTCGTTTTGTACATTTAAAACATTTGAAAAATTTCTATTGAATTTACAGACATTTGGCTTTTAAACTGGAAAAACTTTTCTACTTATCTTCTTTTTTTACTTATTCGCCCAGGTGTTCAACAGTGATAAAATATTTTTTTTGGTTCCTCACCTTAATTAATTTTCGAAAATTACACTGGATTTTCTTGAGATAATTTGAAGTAAAAATTATTCAAAATAAATTGACCATTTTCACGAGAAGACAGAGGTTTTAAAATCCAGCCACATTAACTAAATAAATGGCCACCAATAATAGACACCATAGTCTAATAACAATCTAGTACCTAAGGTCAAAATTATCTCTAAAAAAAAATCATTTTTTTAGAATTGATTTTTATTTCCACTTTTACAAATGAACTTTTTAAATAAATACCATCAAGAAAAAATCGAGATAGTTGTTTTTATTTGTTGAGAGAAAGGAGTAATTAAAGAAAATTTATCATATATATATATATATATATATATTTAAGTTGAAAGGTTGCCTTTCAAGAATTTAAGAAATCAACTAAAGAGATAAATGTGCACCTTCATGAAGATTTTTTTCAATTCATAAAAAAAAATCGAAACAAATACAATTTTTTAAAATATAACAAAGTCTGATAAAAAACACAAAAGAATACATTTTTTTTATCAATTTCAATTGATTATGAATCACATTCAAACACACTTTTAATGTACCTTTCATTCTTTTATTTTTCAAATGATATTTTTTTATTTTATTATTAATTTATCTGAAAACAAACCAAAAACAAAAAAGAGAAAGTTGATTATTTTTTTCCCTTTTCACTTAATATTACTGTTTAATATTTGAAAACAACCAATAAATATCCAAATTGAAATATTGATTATATTTTCAAAAGAGTCTCAGTACTCTACCAATTGAATGATTACCAAACCAAAATTCAATGATTAAAAATTGAATTATCTCAATTGGAAAATATTTTTATGAGTTAATCTGTGAACCAACTCTCTGTGACTCAAACAATTCTTATTTATTAAAACGATCCTTTCAATAACAAAAAAAAAAAAAAAAAAAAAAAAAAAAAAAATAATAATGTAAATTTTGTGTTGAGAACCTTCTTCTTTTTTACTTCACTTTACTTTTGAGAATGATCTTGGTTTTTCTTTGAAAATGAAAAAAATAACAAAACAATAAAGACCTCTCCTCAATTACTTTTATGATCGAACATTCTCTGTTTAAGTGTTGATTATTGTTTAACCAAACCCATTCTATACGATCAAACTTTTAAAGTTGACACTTAATTTTTCTATCAAAGAATAAAATCTAGAAATTTTCTAAAAAAAATTAAGATTTTCATTTTTCTTGATAATTTTTTTTTGGAATTTTAATTTTGAAGTTTGATCTCAAGATTTTTTTGCCAGATAATCCAAATAATTATCAGAAACATTTAAAAATGACAGTTTTTTAGAGTATTATGTGTTTGAAAACTGCCATCCTCTCGTGAAAATGGTCAATCGTTTATTGAAGATTTTTCATCCATAAATTAATTAAGTTTTGATTTTCATTTTGGTGTACTGAATATATAGTTTACAAAACGTTATAAATATTAAAATCAAATAATTTCAAGTTATCTATTTCCCTTTTAATATTTTGATTGTCTTTTTTTTGGAAAATTTTAATTAGTTTGTAATATGCTCAAAACCAAGAACTCCTAATTTATCTTTGATTTAATATTTGATTTAATATTTTCTTTGAATATTTCCGGGTTTTTGAATATTTCCTGGTTTTGGGTTTAACAGTAAATTGAAATTCCAACTTGTTCTAATTTTACTTCAGTTTTATAAATTATCCTTGGGGAATGTGGATTTATTTTTAAAAATTTTGTGACTTTTTTATTTATCCAAACATCAATCGAATTGAAATCTTTTTGATTAATATTAAATAAATTTTATTACATTTAATTTTAGAGTGGAAATTTTTTTGTGAAAAAATGAGATTTTCTTGAGTTCGGACCAAAGATCATTAATATCTAATTTTTTCACTAATTAAAATAGTTTTAGCAAATTTAACAATTATTTCTGAAAATATCGTTGCCAACTCAAAAAATAAGGATTTGATTTGAATTTATCACAAAAAAACTAAACAATAAAGAACCTATTACTACAATATGTCTAGATATATCTATATATATATATATATATCCCTTAGAATCTCAAATAACCTAATTGACTTTGAAATACAATTTGTAATTTGAATTGTTATGAAAAGATTCTAACATATAGAATTAAAAAAGAATTATCATGAAAATTATAAAGAAAAAGAAAACGAAAAAAATATCAAGTTTAAAAAAGAAAATGAGATCAAAAGGAAAAAAAAATTACAACAATTAAACAACTACCCTCAAAATCAGCATTAATGACTAACTATCAAACCAAACTAAATGAACCAAAAGTATCGTGGCTAGGATTTTGGGTATTTTGAATTCAACAATAATGTTGTTTGTTTTTGATTTTTTGCCAATTGCTTCTTATAAAACCTCTCTTTTTACCTTTTTATTCTTTTTCTTTTATCAATTTTTTTAATGATTCATTAAAATTGTATTAAATAATTTACAACTTTTTTTAATGATTATCAGGAATTTGTTGGTGATTTTTTAAAGATTTTCAGAAATATTTAATATTGTAAGTAAATAAAAAAAAAAAATTGTGCTAATAAGCTTCTGGGTGAAAAGACAATTTGATCACGTGCTTATGTTTTGATTTGGAAATAATCACTTAGTTATAATCCGAGTCAGACCCGGAACAACAAAAAAATATATATTTGTTCGGAGTGATATGAGATGAATATGAGGAGTTCGAAGAACGGAAATTGATATCCTCTTAGCACTACCGCAATATCATTATTTTGAGTCTAGAAGGCGATCCAAAATGAAGAATTATAACAGGCGGATTTTAGAACAAATTAAGCCATCTGAGATGCTATTGATTTTTTTCAAATCATGATCTAACTCAAAACAATAAAGAACAAACAAATCACAAATAAAAGCAAATTTGTTATTTTTCAATGATACCTTGAATAACTTGTTCTTCAAAGGATCTTTATCTATCAATTGACTTTATTGAAAACATTAAAGTTAAATATTAAATTAGTTCTATTGAAGACAAAAATTGGTTTAAAATCCCAAGAGATAAACTAAATATTCCAACTTTTCAATGGAATCTAAACTAATATTAAAAATTTCCCACACAGATAAAACTGTCCAAACAATCACAATAATACAATTTCATTCATATAGGAAATAATTCTCATTTTTTGTAGAATATGATAATCATTTTTTCATCTTTTTTGTTTTTTGTTTTCATTTCATTTTTTGAATGATATAACTTTTTTCGTTCGATCAAAATTTTTTTTCAAAAAGTTGATATTAGGTTAAAGTTGACTTGTTTAAAATAGAAGAACTCAAATAAATTTTTTTAATGGTATCTAAACTTATGATCAATCTATATTCCTAATAGAATTTTAACAAATTTATCAATATATTTTTTCGTTTTGCTCTCTCCAAAATTTTTAACACACAGTTTAATTTATTAGTATTGGTAATTATATTTATTTTTTGTTTTTGTGAGTATGCTAATTTATAAACAATTGTTAACATTTCAATTATTGAATGGTTCTAATTTGGTATTTCTTCTAGAATTGATTAAATAAGATTTTTTTTTTCAAAAATTGAATTTTGGTGTGTTAAAAATTTTGAATTGGTGTTTATATCCCATATTTATTCCACTTTTGTCAAGAAAATACCAAAAACTATCAAACATAAAATCCTGTATATTCCAAGTATTCTTAACAATGGCTACTTTTGAAAATTCCTTTATAATTTCTTGACTTTGAAATAGTAAAAAAAAAAATTGTTTTTATCTTTTTTTTCAAAAATTTGTAAATCTGGTTTATTCTTATTTTGAAAACATTTAAAAATGGTCTCTTATCTCTTTTCCAAAGAAAAAAATAGACCATAAACTTTTATTTTTATTTGTAAATAAAACTGGTTTTTCATAAAAACAAGAAAAAAAAACAATTTTTCGATTGAGATAATGTTTTCAAACAAAGAAATGGGATTTATTCCCTTCCCAAACCATTTGGAAAAAGGAGGATCTTTTTTTTTGGCCTTTATTGAACAAATAATTTTGTTACTTGAACCAAAATATTTGTTTAAATGGTTTGAAATTGAGACATTCGTTCTTTCAGATTTACAGTTAGTTTCACTTTTAAGGTACAAACTTTCAACGGAATTTAAAGTACACAAAAAATCTAAAATAAAGACACATAATTCAGATTTTTTTTGACACAAATTATTTTACTAAAATTTGAAATAAGTTCCCTAATTTGAGATTTTTTTTTGTGCCTTAGATTTGGTTGAAAGTTTGTAACTTAAAAGTGGAACTGGCTGTAGAAGTTAAAAAACTTTTCAAAAAAATTTATTGAAAGTTTTTCAAAATATCTTGAAATAACATTTTTAAAGACAATTTTTTATTAGTAAAATAATTCATATTTTACTGAATTTAGAATTGAAAATAAGAAGATTGAAAAAATTTAAAAATTTGCCTAATTCACCCAATGATTTCCTAAACTATTTCCACAACAATTACAGTAATATCGTTAATTTTTTTAGAGATCTAATCTCTTTCCTAATTCTCTGTGGTTGTAAAAAATTATTTACTTAAAATTTCACAAAGAAAAAGTTTATGTTTAAAAAGTTTGGTGTTTTAAAAAAAATATATAGCTAATTTATCGTTTTGTCTTAACATTCTAATAATGATGATTATTTCTTACTTTTTTTTTTTTTTCTTTGTTTATATTGGGTTATCTATAATTATATTCTACAATTCAAATTTCTTATCAATAAATTCCTTAGGTAATATCAAAGATATTGGATGTAAAAAGGGTAAGGGTTATTCTGTAAATTTCCCATTAGACGACGGAATAGATGATGAAGCATATGTGACAATTTTTAAAAAAACGATTCAAGCAATTATGAAGTATTATCAGCCAAATGTAATTGTCATGCAATGCGGGGCAGATTCCTTATCAGGCGATCGGCTAGGGTGCTTTAATCTTACTTTGAAGGGGCATGGCGAGTGTATAAAATTTGTTAAGAGTTTAAACAAGCCTTTGTTGATTTTAGGAGGCGGTGGTTATACTATTAAAAATGTTTCAAGGTGCTGGGCTTATGAAACTTCGTTGTTAATTGATGAAACAGAATTACCAAATGAAATTCCAAAACATAATTTTTATAACTATTATACTCCAACTTATAAATTACATTTAGAACCTCTTGACATACAAAACAAAAATGATTCTGTTGTTTTGGAAAAAAAATTTGAAGAAATATATGTAAATTTAAAAAATTTGGTAAGTCCATCTTCTAATGGAAAAAGATTTCGCCCCCCAAATTTGCCATTAAAAAAATCAGAACAAGAAACAAATGAACAACTTAATGGAAAATCAGATTTGAGATCGAACAACATGGAATCGAATTCACAAATTAAACCATTTAATGTATTTTATGGATCATCAAATTACAATCAAAAAAATAAATTGTGGTTACAAAATTCTTCAGAAAATGTTGTGAAAAAAAATCAACTTACTTCCAGCCTAAATAATCAAATTTTAAATAGTTTCAATATGGGCAATCAGAACAACAGCAATAATAATATTTATACCAACAACAATAATAGAAAAACTGAGTTACAAAGCAATATAGAAACTGATCTTTCTCAAACAATGAAAAAATTAAGAAAATAATAAGATTTTAAATTCACATATTTTGCTGTGCCTTGTTTATTTGTTTTTTAATTGTAAAAAGAATCACTTCTTGAAAAAAACAACTTTTGGGGTTGGTAGAGCGATATATAAAAATAATCTGTTTAAATATTAACAATAATTTTATACAAATACTATTCTTGGAAAAAAGTGTTTTTTTTTTTTTTCTGTTGGTGCTTATTTTTCTCCAGTAACGATTTTCAATAAAAAACCCTTATATTTTAACAATAAAAATTGAAATTTCAAATTCTGAAATTGTTTTTTATTTTGTTTGAATGCTTTTATTATAAGAAAAACTATTTTAATGTTATATACATTTCACTAAATGAAGAGGATTAATTTATCATGTTCGAAACTTTTGAATTTGTCAAATGACTTGACAACAAATTTAGTTTTTTTTTTTGGTTTTGTACAAGATATGGTTTTTTCAGAAAAAAAATCAGGAGGTGCTTTTTAAATGAATTCTTACGACAAAAGATAAATTCCGCCCATCCATCATAATTTAGGAGTTTACAATTTTTTAATCACAAATTAAGAAATTTATTTTTTTTTTAAAAAAATAAAGTTTTTTTGATTTTTTTTGTAATATTTTAAAATACATGATAACCACTAAATAGCAAATAAGAGTAGTATTGATTTTTAGTGAAATTATTATGTTTTACTAAGTTTATTAGTAATTAATATATTCAAAACCGGATTAAATCAAATAAAAAATTGGGTGGATATCTTTTTATGGTGTATTTTTTTTTAAGGATTTTGTTAGTGATATTTTCAGGTAGAATAAAAGTGTATTTGGGAAAACTACTAAAAAACACCTTTTTGCTTAAAAAAAATTATTTTCTAAATCTGTTCTTAACTGATTGTAAACAGCTGAATCAAAATTAAAGGGTAATGTTGTATTATTGAATCTGAATTTTTTTGGAAAGTACATTTGTAAAAAATTCTCAAGAAAAAATCTGTTAAAATGTTTACAAATTCAGAGAGATCTAATTTCTTCATCAAGTATAAACTTTTTTGTAAAACTTTTCATAGTAGATATACGTATTTCCAATATTGGCATATATATATATATATATATAGTTAGTTAGTTAGTTCCACTTTTAAGGGACAAACTTTCAACGAAATTTACGGCACAATAAAATCTTAAATTAAGGCACAAAATTCAGATTCTAGTAAAAATAAAGTGTCAAAAAAAAAATTCCAAATTTTGTGCCTTAATTTGAGATTTTTTTGTACCTTAAATTTCATTGAAAGTTTGTGCCTTACAAGTGAAACTTACTGTATATTCTAAATATTATTGTATTTCGAAGTGGTTCTATTCATAAAATAGTAATAAAAAATAAAGATGAGTTTTAATACTGATCAAATCAATCTTGATTTGGGATAATTCAAAATAAATTCATCATAATATTCACAAAAATTTAAACAAATATAAAACACTTTTTTTCTACAAAACGAGGATACTGCTAAATTCAATAAAAAAAGCAAAATATTTATGGATCCAAATAATTTTTAAAAAATAAAAGAGTGATATAAGTTTTTCCATTTCCTTTTGAAAGTCTATCAAGATTATAATTATTAGGAAAAATATTTTTTTTGGGATGACAAAGAAAAAAATAATAGAATAATTTTCATCCTTAAAAAATATTTGAAAAAATTGAAGTAAAAACTTTTGTATCTTTTATGAAAGTAATATATAATAAAAAAAAAAATTAAATTATTTTTGAGAACAAAAAAATGATTTAAAATAATTTATATATAAATAGTTTTATTATAATTGACTTAAAAGAATTATTTTTTCAATAAATATTTCTCTCTTTTTTTCGGAAATTAGTTCATTAGATTTTTGTTTACTTCGAATAAAAAAAAATTCTGAAAGAAATATGACTCTTGAAAATCTTTTGAATCGATCAATTTCTTTTCCCAAATTATTCCACATACAGTAGAGCTTATCAGAAAAGCTGCACTTTTTGACTATTACCAAAATATGTTAAGAGTTTGACAATCAATTCAGCATTTGAATTTATCTACGAGAAATAAGAAGAATTGTAAGACAGTGAATTATTAATTCTACTTTTTGAGATAAGAGTCGGTTAACCTTCTTTGTATCTGTAAAAAGATCAAAAATTAAAAACATTTTTTTCATTTTTGTTTTTAATAGAATTTTTTATTCAACATGACAAACCAACAATCTCTCTCAGTAAATACAATTGGGAGCTTTTTTCCAACAAAAAATTTTGAAGAAACGGTATTAATTTTGTTTTTAACAGTCCCAAAACCCTCAGAAACTCTGGATCATTAACTTTTCTTTATTCTGTTTGCTTGGAAATATTTTTTTTTTTGATTTGCATATTTGAACAATTACTAAATTTGCTTGTGTTGTTCTCTAATACATTAAAAGGAAGGAATTAATTCAATGGATTTTTCTTTTGATGGGAAATATTTGATCACAGCTTCCAATGATAATACGATCCATGTTTACAATTGTCTTACTGGGAAGTAATACATTTTCTTTTTATTTTTTTTTTTTTTCATTTTCTTTTTACTTTTATTGTTTTGCATCCTTTCAATTATTTCTGGTTAAAATAGCCTTGAAAATGAATTTTTCTCAAAAAAGTATGGTGTCAATCATTTGCGTTGGACAGGCAATGGCAATACTGTAATTTATGCTTCAACTAAGGTTAACCATAATATTCGATATCATTCTTTACATGACAATAAATACATTCGTTTTTTTAAAGGTCATGAATCAAGGTTTGTTGTTTTGTTTTTTTTTTTAAGAAAGATCGATTGTTGGTATGTTACTAACTCCTTCTTTTCGTGATAATGAAGAATGGCTTTTTTATTCTTTTTTTACTTTTCTTATTGCGCAACATTTCATTCTATTTAGGGTAACATCACTCTCTGTTTCAAAACGTGACGATACTTTTTTGTCAGCTAGTGAAGACTCAAGTGTTCGATTATGGGACTATCGTTCCCCAAATACAATAGTACATATCCTCTTTCCTCTCTATTTCTTTTTTCTTTTCATTTTTCTTTTCATACTTTTGAAAACTAAAATTTTTGATAATTTAAAGTAAAAATTATTCAAAATACATTGACCATTTTCACGAAAAGACAGAGGTTTTAAAATCCAGCCACATTAACTAAATAAATGGTCACCAATAATAGACACCATAATCTAATAACAATCTAGTACCTAAGGTCAAAATTATCTCTAAAAAAAAAATCATTTTTTTTCACTTTAATTTTATTTTGACTTTTAAATATGAACTTTTTAAAAAAATATCATCAAGAAAAAATCGAGATAGTTGTTTTTGTTAAGTTGAGAGAAAGGAGTAATTAAAGAAAATTTATCATATATATATATATATATATCGTTGTTAAGTTGAAAGGTTTCCTTTCAAATTTTTAAGAAATCAACTAAAGAGATAAATGTGCACCTTCATGAAGATTTTTTTCAATTCATAAAAAAATATTGAGACTTATACAAGTTATTAAAATATAACAAAGTCTGAAAAAAAAAACAAAAGAATACATTTTTTTTATCAATTTCAATTGATTATGAATCACATTCAAACACACTTTTAATGTACCTTTCATTCTTTTATTTTTCAAATGATATTTTTTTATTTTATTATTAATTTATCTGAAAACAAACCAAAAACAAAAAAGAGAAAGTTGATTATTTTTTTCCATTTTCACTTAATATTACTGTTTAATATTTGAAAACAACCAATAAATATCCAAATTGAAATATTGATTATATTTTCAAAAGAGTCTCAGTACTCTACCAATTGAATGATTACCAAACCAAAATTCAATGATTAAAAATTGAATTATCTCAATTGGAAAATATTTTTATGAGTTAATCTGTGAACCAACTCTCTGTGACTCAAACAATTCTTATTTATTAAAACGATCCTTTCAATAAAAAAAAAAAAAAAAAAAAAAAAAAGAACAAAACAAAAAAATAACGTTAATATTAATTTTGTGTTGAGAACCATCTTCTCTTTTGCTTCACTTTACTATTGAGAATGATCTTGGTTTTTATTTGAAAAAAAAAAATAACAAAAAAAAAAACCTTCCTCAATTACTTTTATGATCGAACATTCTCTGTTTAAGTGTTGACTATTGTTTAACCAAACCCATTCTATACGATCAAACTTTTAAAGTTGACACTTAATTTTTCTATCAAAGAATAAAATCTAGAAATTTTCTAAAAAAAATTAAGATTTTCATTTTTCTTGATAATTTTTTTTTGGAATTTTAATTTTGAAGTTTGATCTCAAGATTTTTTTGCCAGATAATCCAAATAATTATCAGAAACATTTAAAAATGACAGTTTTTTAGAGTATTATGTGTTTGAAAACTTCCATCCTCTCGTGAAAATGGTCAATCGTTTTTTTCAAATACTAATTAAAATGGATTTTCAATAATCAAAAAATTTTCAAAAACATTAAGTCTTTAATTATTTTCCTAAATCATTGAACTTTTTATTGCTTTTTCATAGTCACTCATAAATTCCTAAATCCTTATTTTAGAATTTTTCTTGTTTTTTTCTATTTTATTTGGAATTCAGTTGAACCAAAACTTAAATTTGATATTGTACAAAACTTTAGTACTTTGTAATGATATACAATAATGATTATTAATCGTTTTTTTTTTTTTTCTTGAATTATACCACAAAATTTTCATTCTATTAATACATTTTTAAAGATACAATTCTATAAAAAAGGTAGTAAAAAAAGTTTTAAAATTCTTGTTTAAACTGTTTGCTTCACTCTTTTAAGCAGATTGGATTTAAAACTTTTTTAATCTTTTATATCTCATTTTTTTAAAATGGCTCGAAACATTAAAGTTTATTTTGTAAAAAAATATGTTCGTATTTTTTTCTTTTATAAATATCACTTTGATCGATCATAAAAAGAAATAAAAGACATTTATAATGATTATAATATACTATCTTTTTGTGGATTTTTGAGTAATTGGTTCTTATTAATCTCAAATATCAAGAAAAATTTAACAATACAAAATAAATAGTACACGAATTTTAATAAAAAATTATTTTTAAAGATATTATTAAATCAAGTTAATAAATTCAATTTTCTAGGTTCTGTTAATTGTTCTATTAAAATTTGATAATAAAAATTGAAAAAAAAAATGTTTTTTCATTATTCAGGGGTTATTTTATTTTCTGAAAATAGTATTTTAAATTTAATAAATATTTCTCAAATTTATAATCAATTATTTTCATGATTAAAGAATTATTTATTGGTTTTAATTGAAAGGATAATCAAAAAAAAACTTTGTGATGATGTTCTAATTTAATAATAACAGCCTTTCTGCAAAATAAAAAACACTCACAAATACCTTTCAGAAGGTTTTTATATTTGGAAGTTTTTAGAAAAAAAAAACATGAATACTATTAACAGATCTTTGAAATAAAATACTTATTTTTTTAATTTTGATAATTTGTGTTTTTATATGCCTAAAATATGGTGGTAATTTTTTTTTTTTCAAATAGAAATTGAATTATTTTACATTTTAATAATCCATTATTTCCCACAAATGCTTACTTTTATGAATATTAAAACAATGATGCTGTTCAAATTTTCTTCTTCATTTTGATTTACAAAAAAAAATATTATTGAAAAAAATACTGAGATAATAGAAAAAGACATATCTTTCTATGGTTTTTTCAAAAAAAATTTGTTTTTATAATTCTTTTAATTTTTATAAAATGAAAAAAAAAATACTAAAATTTCCTTCATTTATTCAACAGTATTACTGTTCTCATATTTTATTTAATTTTGTGATTTATTTTTCGACTTCAACATTTTAAAATTGTAAAAAAATTGATTATGTATTATTATTGTAGAAGTGTAAATTACACTCTAAATGCCCTTTTATTTAAAATTTCCTTAAAGGCAATTTAAACGTAAAAATCATATTTTTCACAATTTTTCAAGCGAAAGGTATGCCAAAATTTTTTGATGAAAAAGCAAAAACAAAAAATTAACAAGAAAAAAATTTGAAAAAAATTTGAAATTTAAAAAGTGTTTTTAATAAGCAATTGGTAAAGATTGAAAAAAAAAGAAAGAAACCAATGCTATATTTAATTAAGGACTCCCAAAATCACAGCCACAATATTTTTGGTTGATTTAATAATTTGATAATCGATCATGAATGTTCACTTGGGGATCGTTATTTAATTGTTGTAATTTCAATTTTTCTTTTTTGATCTGATTTGGTTTAAACCTTTGGTCCTTTTTAGCCTTTGCTTTTTTGTTTTTATTTTCAAGTTACTCATACTTTCGTGTTTCAGTTTTACAGTATTAGCAAGTAAACACTTGATCTTTTTTTACTTTGTAACTCTTCTTCCCAATATAAAGAAGATTCGGTCAGGGAAAAAATGGAAAAAATCAATTTATTGATTATGTAATATTAATTATCAAACCAAAATATATTTACAAAAACTAATTTTAATATCAATTCTTAAAAACAAAAACAAAAAATAATTTTTAATTTAATAGGGGATTTTAAATAAAGTTTTTAGTCCAATGGTTACATATAATCAGACAGGTGAATTATTTGCAATTTTTTCACCATCTTCAAGTTTAATGGAAAATGATCAAATTTCAGCAAATGATCCAATTATTAAAATTTATGAAATTCGTTCATTTAATAAAGGTCCAATCTCATCTTGTCGATTGAAAGAACAATTATTTTCAACAGACGGAAATTTTCAATGGTCAAATATGGAATTCTCATCAAATGGCGAGCATCTTTTATTATCTACTTTTGGTTCGGAAATTTTTGTCTTCAATGTCAAAAATGAAAAAATCGTATGCTTTTATTCATTTTAGAATATTTTATTCTTTTTGATTTTTTGTTTCTTTATTGTATTTTGTTTTATTTTATTTTTTTGATATATATATGATTTACGTTATTGTAAAAAAAAAAAAGCAAAATTCAAATTTAAATTCCAAAAACAAAATTGTTTGAATCAATTATTAAAAATTGAATAACATATTTTATTTTATAAATTCTCTTATTTTCCTATTTTAATCTTTATTTTTTCAAAAACAAAATAAATATTTTGTTTTCTATTTAAATAGGAATATAGCCTAAAATCAAGACAGAATAGAGAAAAGGCCTATTTACCAGCAACATTTAGTCCAGATTCTCAATTTATTTTATCGGGTAAGGATATTTAATAATTTATTTTTTTTGTGAAGTTTTTAATTGTTTTGAATTTAATTTTTTTAATTACTTTTTTTTTTGTGATTTATTGATATTATTACTTATATTGTTTTTATTTTTAGGATCAACAAATAATCTATTGCATGTTTATCAAACAGAAACTGGTAATGAAATTTTAACTTTGGATTCTCTAAACATGTCACCTCAAATTGTAAAGTTCAATCCTTCTTATTTTCTCATTGCATCAACAAGTAGAAACAAATTAATTTTTTGGACTCAGAAATAAAAAGCCATTATTTTGCAAAGAAAAAAATAAATCATTTTTACATTATTAATCTATTAAAATAAAATTTAAACTTGTCTTGTTTTTTATTTTATTGTAATTGTTTTTTATTTTTTTAAAAATAAAAAAGAATTTTTCTGAAAATAACAGAGATTCAAAGAAAGTTATCATTATTAAATTTTAATTATTTTTTCTTTAAAAAAGTTCTTCATATTTTTAATGAAAAAATTTTTTTTCTAATGTTTTGTAAATTCAGTTCTTTAAAGAAGTTTTACATAGTCAACTATTATATAAGTTGAAAATATTTGACTTTACAGAAACTGATTTGAAAAAAATTGATATATGGATTAATAAGAAGGTTAAAGAATCATTATTAATCATCACACATTCCCCAAGACTAATCGGTAAAACATAAGTTAAAATTAATTCTGTCAGAAGAACAATATAAACTATTTTTCAGTCAAAGGAGCCCAGTTATAATGGGTTAAATAAATGTATTTAAAGGTTTTGTATAGATTTTAGAAGAAAAATTTTATTTTGGAAATTTTCAAAAATTGAAATCAATTTTTCACATTTTTGAACATTTTTATTTATCAATTTTTTCGATTTTTTTTTTAAAACCTCATTTAGTTGCAAAAATTTTTAATTACAAGATCAATATTCACTTGGTAAAAATGTGTTATTCTAAGGTTATTGAAACCATGTAAATGATTGTTGACAAATCATATTGATTTCTATTGCAATTCTTTTCGATCTTTGATCTGATCATGATATTTGTTTAATAAATGTGAAAAATTTTCACTTCATTTTCATCTCCTTTTTCATATAGAGACCACAAATACCAACACACTTCGTTTGGGGACTTGATTTGTAAAAGAAAAGTATGGAAAATGAAGTGAAAAATGTTTCTTATTTATTATTCAAATACCAGTAGAAGTTCACAACGAAAATTGTTGTTTTTCTCAATAGGGCCATAAGAATTTGAGTTGTTCAATTTTTAAGAAAATTTATTTTTTAATTTTTATATTTATTGATAGAAGAAGTGTAAATTACACTCTAGATGTCCTTTTACTTAAATTTTCTCAAAGATAATTTAAACGTAAAATAATTGATTTCACGATTGTTCAAGGGAAAGACACACCCAAATTTTTTTTATGTTTAAAAAAGCAAAAGAAAAAAATTGTAAAGGAAAAAAGAAAAAGAAATTTTAAAAAGGTTTTGTAAGAAGCAATTGGTAAAAAATCCAAAAAAAAACAACCAATGCTATCTTTAATTAAGAACACCCAAAATCACAGTCACGATACTTTTGGTTGATTTAATAATTTGATGATTGATCATGAATTTTCACTCGGGGATAGTTGTTTATGTTGTTGTAATTTCTTTTTTTTTTTTTTGATATCAGTTTATTTGCTATAAGTTTTTGGTCATTTTTAGCCTTTTCTTTTTTGTTTTTGTTTTCAAGTTACTCATACTTTCATGTTTCAGTTTCCCAGTGTTAGCAAGTAACCACTTGATCTTTTTACTTTGTAACTCTTCTTCCCAATATAAAGAAGATTCAGTCAGGGAAAAAATGGAAAAAATCAATTTATTGATTCATTAATTTCCTTTCAGACATATATCAACAATTCTTTGATGTATATTATTCTGTTTAGTTTTTATTTGTTCTTCAAGGGTAAATTATATAAAATAATTGATATTTGGAAAAAAAGTTGGGCCCGGTTGACTGAAACAGAGTTTACAAACGAAAATTTAAATTAATTCAAAAATTAACAATTTTAAGTTTTGATAAATTTTATTAAATTTCTTCCTTTTATGAAAAAAGAATCAGAAAATGTTAATTGTAAATCTTAAAATATAAATGAAATTCAAATTGAAATCAATAATTACCGAATTAATCAGAATAAACAATATCTAAGTTGGAAAGTCCAAAAATAGTTTAAAATTATCCTAATCAATAACACAATATACAAGCTGTCGTTGCTAGGTTTTCCCGAATTTAAATGAATTGAGTAAAAAAATGGGATTGAACAGAATTTTTTTGAATTGTGGATAGGTGCTGTTAGGTTATTTTATATATTGAGAAATTAAAAAAAAATTAGTTAATTTTCTTTTTTTTTTCTCAAATTAAAAAAAATAAGTAAAATAATTTAATAGAATTTGGTGAAATCAAGAATTGATCCCAATTCTGTTTTATCCTTAAAAGGGTGTAACAATATATACTCCGTTTCACTCAAAGGGGCCCAGCCAAAAATGAAAAATTCACTTTTTTTAATAATCAACTAAACAATTGTTTAGAACTAAGAGAAATAATAAAGTTGGGATTCAAGTTGGGATTCAGATAATAGAAATACCCAAACAAACTAAAAAATTCAAAAAAAAAAATTTTTGGGACCCACTCATTAGAACGTCTCGTGCAAAAATTTCTCAATTTCTTTGGAAAATTAAAATTGTTTAGAATAAGATTTATTAATTGTAAATGTATGAATTTTTAAAGTAAACTAAATTTCACAATAAATGACCCGATTATTTTTTATTTTTTTTTTTACTTTTTTCTATTTATTTTTTGAAGAAACAAATATTTCTCGAGTATAGAACTGAATATTAAAATAGTAAATTTTTATATTATACTAGATAACTTCAATTTATCAAAATTTTTATTTTCAAAATTTGATTTTTAATGGTCCAATTATTTTGAAATGGAGTTTATATACAAAGACTCAGTTTTCTTAAAGTTGACAATTAAATTTTTATTTTTGACAAAATAAGTGTCCCTCTTTTTTTCCGTGTCACAATTTTTTTCCCCAAAAGTAAATCAAATTTCAAAGAAAAGATTTCGAGAGTTTTAGATGTTTTGTTAGAAATAAACAATTAATTTCTTTAATGTCTACATTTAAAAATGGATTCTCCAAAATTGTAGGTGATCTCTCGTGGTACAAATTAATTCCTTGATTGTAATTTTTATTTTCTTGCAAAGTAACAAAGAATAGATAACTTTTCATTTGCTTTTAGTTTTATTATTCTTTTTGAAAGATTCTTTTAATTTTCTGAAAAAGAATCAAAAGAGATCTAAGAAACAAAACTGATGTTATAACAAATTATAAAATAGTGATTCTACATTTCTTTAAATCAACAATATTAACAGCAAAAAGATGTTTTGTTTTTATTTTTTTGTTTTTTTTGAATTTTTCTTTTCAAAATTTAAAACAATTATAAATAATAACTATTTTCATCACGAACAGACAATGAACGATTAACACAAGTATTATTAAAATCATTATAAATTTTTGCTCTTTCGAGGACTTTTTCTTCAATAATCCCGCCATAATTAAGAGAAATGTTTTCTTCCCATTCTTTTTTCATTCGATCAAGGATCTTCTGTAATTCTGTTTCTGTAAAAAATTCTTCATCATTTGTTTGGAAGACTTTATTGATTTTGTCTTGTCTTTGATCGTGATTTTTTCGATCACGTTTTGTTAAATAAAGCCGTAAATCGGTTGCTATGAATTGAGAATCGGAGAATCACAATTAAAGTTTGGTAAGTTTGAAAAACAAAAAAAAAAAACAAAAAATGAATAAAAATTGCTTACAAAAATCAATTGGAAGATTAGGAAAGTTCTTATTTTCATTTAGTTTTCTGGGGAGGAGACTTTGGTTTTGATTTTGATTTTTTTTATATCGAAAGCCAGATGATAGCATGGTGTTTTTTTTTTTTGAAAAATTAAATTGTTTAACGTTACTTAAAGTTCGTAAGGGCGGTATTTTTTTTTTGGTTGTTTTTGGTTTTAATTTCCTTCGCATTTTTGTAATTTGTAGAGACCCAAGGCCTTCTAATTCTTCATCAGAATTTTGATCAAAAAGATCAAAGGTTCGTTTTTTCATTTTGCAAAATGTAAAAAGAAAAAGAATATTTATGAAAAAATGGTTAAATTTCTCAAAAAAAAAAAGATTTAAACTGTTTTGATTAATCTGTTTGTATTGAAATTATTTGATATTTTGCTGTTTTGGGTGTTTGGAAATCACTTTTAGAACATTTCAACAGAATTAAATCATACTTGATTTGTTTAAAATAACGGTAAATCACAAATATTAATTTGATTTGAAAGATTGTGATTTTTTTAATTTTTAAAAGCCTGTACATACTTTTAAAAAAGTAAACATAAAAGAACTTAAACAATGAAACCAAGTATTTTGTGTGATATGAAGTAAAATTTACCTTTATAACTTTTTTCAAATATTGTTTTTATTGTAAAAATTTTTTTGTTATATTTTTGTAATTTAAGGATGGGCCCACTTTTTGATTTTGAAATATCCAATAACAATTTTAATTATTTGGGTTGATTTATTGGAATACAACTTGGTTTTGAAGAATTATACTGTTGTTAAAATAAAGCGTGCTGAGAAAAGTTTAATCTGTGTTTCAAAAAAAAAGTAAGTGTTTTTATATTATAGAAGACCAAAACCTGTATTTTAACTGATCAAAGAAATTAACAATAAACCCGAATTAAACATGGTACTGGTCTCTTAATGTTCATTTACATCAAAAGAAATTTATAAAACAAAGGATCAAATTGGAAAATTTATCTTAAAAAATAGAGTAAATTTTTGATAAATTTTAGGATCAAAAAAAAACAAAAAACTTCTAAAAAAAGGAGAAAATCTTGAAAAATTTTTAAAAAATTGCATTCCTAATTTAAAATTTATTTAAAATGACAAGGGGTATAACCTAAAAAATTGATTTGAACTTAGGTGTGCAATTGGATAGTATATTGGATGTTGAATTGGATCAAGAAGAAAAAAAAACATTAACTATATTTTGAAACATTGATAATAGTTGTTGGGGATATATTATTTTGATTGTTGTGATATAGCATTTTGATAAAAAAATCCAATATTTTTTTTACTTTTTTTTTGGAAACCCTACAAACCTAAAAGTCTTTCATAAGGATAGTATAAATCGAAGGTAATTTTTTACAATTTTGTGGAATAGATCATAAATATTGAATAATTACTCAATGAAATAAAAAACCAATTCTAAGCTATTTCGAAGAATGTGGGGCAAATTTATTTTAAAATATATGTATGTAACCCATTCTTCAAAAAAGGATTTTAATATATAAAATAATTGACCACCATTTATAGATTCTTGATGATAATTCAATTTGTTTATTAGTATTATATTGCAGAAATAAAATATATTAAAATTTATGATCTCGATTTTATAGGATATTTTTTTATGGTGAAAATTGGTGTTTATTATTTTTTTTTTTGATCGAAAAAAAATCTTTTTATAACTTGTATAATCTCAACAAAATTTACAATATAATTAAAAACATATAACTGCGTTTTGGTGTTTAAAAAATCATTTGTTCCCTTTCCCTATTTCAGGTTTTTTATTGAAATTGGTCGTACATTGTTTAACCAAAAAAAGTGCTATTTTTTTTTCATTTTTTGGGAATATTTCAACTAACATGCTTTGAATTAAATACATAAGTGGTTGAATCAATCAGTATAAATATTTAACTTAATTTGATATAGTTGATTAATTATTACCTCTACTAAAAATGATTATTTTTTATGAAATGTAAAAAAAAATGCCCCACTTTTTTGGAAATAGCTTATAAATATTTCCTTAGAACTATTTTTGACCGCTTAGTAAGTGTATTTTTGAAATAGAATAAAAAATAAATTCAAAAAATAAAATAAAAAAAAGTCTTTTTGGAAAAAAATACTCAATGATAATTCTGGAGAACCCGGTTGTAGTCACTTAAACCAACACAAATAATTAGTGTTTAGATTGAATATTTCGAACTCATTGGACCAACCTCGATTTTTTGAAAATTCTTTAATAATGAACCATTTATGATAAAATTTTATATTTGATTTTATTATATCAAATACTACTAGAAACCAAGAATATAAAATTTCAGATCTATCGATTCTTCAAAATATTAATTAAAGAGGTTTTATCTTAAAAATAATCAGTTTCTTCAATCTCAAAAAACTACCAATAATTATTATTCTTAGATATCTGGAATTTTTCTTTTTTATATGCTAAGTTAATTTCTTCTTAGTAGATCACATTATGAGTATTTTTTTTAACTATAATTTGACTTCTACATTTATTAGCAAAATTAATAACCTTTTTGAAAATTAAAGTGATTTTGAGCAAATAAAAAAATCAAAAGTAGCAAAAATTTCAAAGAGAGACAATAAGAATCATATCCAAAACTCAGAATAAACTGCAACTATTAAATCACACCTCATTAAATATTGATTTAGTTTTGCTATATTTCGAAGATGAGACCAATTATTACCTAATGAAGAAACAATAAAGATATCAAAATGATTGATAACCCTTTTTCACTTAGAAAAGTCACTGCTTTACTGATAAATCCATCAAAGACAAGAAAATCACTCAAAAATTTGACTCTTTACAAAAATTACGTATTATTTCCAAACAGAGGCAAATTGAATCCAAAATTTTAATCGAATACGAATCATTAGGTGACATCATCCTTAAATAACAATATTTAAAAAAAAATTGTAAAATTAACATAATATTTGAAAAAAGTTATAAAGATGTATTTTGCATCGTATTACATATAATATTTATTTTCTATGTTGAAGTTCTTTTGTTTTAGTTTTTTCGACACTTGAGTTCTATGATAGTAGTAACGAAAAAAATATTCTTTTTTTTTAAGGTTATTTTCAAAATGCTCTTCTTTTTAATTATAAATAATCAAAGGGTTTCCTTTGAATTCGTTTGGTCCAAAAGATATGTTTTTGATATCACTGATTATACAAAGAATAATTGTTTAAATTGGCGTAATATAAAGTAATCAACAATACTGATACTTTGAGTATAAAACCCTGTATCTCAGCAAATCCTGTGTTTTTTTTTTTTTTGTATCAATATAGTATCAATTAAGTTTTAAATAGTAGGTATTAATCAAATCAAATTTAAAAATAAACTTCTTGGTATTTGTCAAGTAAATTTTAAATTAGGTGTGAATTTGTTTAATAATTTTAATAAATTATTGGTTTTTCATAAGAATTTCAGTTGTTTTTGGTGACAAAAATGTTGGTATAATGTTCCAAAATTTTTCGAAAAAAATCGAAGTTGATCATTCTTTTTAGAATTTCTTTTTAAATACAAGTTGAAATTTAATAAACTAATATCATAGTTAATTTCTGTTTTTTGTTGATTTCTTTGATTATTTAGTCTACATTTTTCCGAGAATGAAGGAAATTCACCTTTTAATTTAAAAATTGATTATAGTTTCTATATCACTTATTCTACAATTGAAATAGCCCTTAGAAACATTTACGGGGATCATAATCTGAAAATTATTTTTAAGACTGATTCTGGTTTGTAGTCCTCATATTTTTGATCCTCGAATAAATTTAACCAATAAAATGCTAGAGTGTAAATAATTCTTCTACAAAAATAATAAAACTAAGTTAAAAACATGAAGTTAATTTTTGATATTTATCCATTCGTACCTAGGATTGAACTAAAATTTATCAAGTTTTTAAAAAAAGATTTAAAATGATATTGATTGTCTAATATATTTAATTTTTTATTTATCTTTAATTCGTTTTTTAATTAGAATAAAAAATCCAAAATAGTTCAAAGATAAAGTAGTTAAATTTTTGACTTTTTTTTTTGTGATTGGAAAAAAAAAATATAATTAATTATTTTTGTTATTGTTTTTTAGAGATAATTATTTTTTTTTTATTTATTTTTTAAAATTGGAAATTTTATTATAATAATAGAAATTAAAAACACAAAAAATTGAATTATTAATAAAAAAAATCAATAATATTGCTAATTTTAGGATAAATAAAAAATAAATAAATAAATATATTACTGAGAAATTTTATTTTTTTTTTTAGATAAATTTTTACTCGGTATTGAATCACGAGAAAAATTAAATTCATTTCCTTGTGCTAAATTTTAAATTTTAATATGAAAAATTTTCTAAAACTACAATTAAAGTTGGTAAATACTTGAAAATAATTACCCAAAAAAAAAAATATAAAATAATTTTTTTATTGTATCCCATTTGAATTAAATCAAGAAAAAAAAAATTTCAAGATAAATTAATCAACTAAAATTTTAAAAAAATCAATAAAATTATATAAAAATATTATTTTAAGATAATAATAAAAACTTCCAAACCAAGAAAAAAAATTATTTAATTTTGTTATTCATAAATTTTTGAATAATATCTTTGTGAAATTTGATTTTTTAATCTAAATTAATCCGGAACTTGTAAAATAATTTTTGATATGTGGCATTTTATCGAAGAATATTGTTTATTTTATATCTATATTTTAAAAAGTCAAAAATTAAAATATATTAAAAATTAAAAAAAAAAATAAATTATTAATCTAGCTCAAACTATTAGCCAAATCAATTAAATTACAAAAAAAATGGGTTGAAAAAAATTGTAAAATTTTAGAATGAAAAAAAAATTATTATTTTTTTAAAAAATTATCTTTATATTTTTTTTTTATTTAACAATTGTTTAGAATTAAATATATATATATATATATTACTATTGAATGGTAATAAATATATAAAACAAATTTTCTATATGATAAAAAAACACCTTTTATAAACAGTAAATTATTTCAACGTATTTTATACAATATTGGGGAGAAAAGTATATCAAAAAAAAAAAAATCAAAATAAGTATGATATGTTTAAATCAACAAAAATAGAAAGTTTTTGATGTTTTAAAAAACTTTTCAAAATTAAAATAAAAAAATAAAAAACTTTTTTATGATAAAATTTCCATAGAAAAATAATAAAATTTCAATAAATTGAAAAATTTTCAAAGGCTAAAAAAATTTTTTTTCAAATAATTTTTTATTTTAAGTAACTTACAATTTTTAAAATAAAATATTCTTTCTAAAATAATTGTGTCTAAATCTTATATACCTATCATAAAAATTCAAATTAAAAATTCTCTTTCCAAGACAATCAGATTATTTAGGATTAGAAGAGATATAGATTTATTTAGATGTATTTATGGATCTATTTCCAAAATTAAATAAAAAACATCATTAATGTACTTCTTTATTCTGGAAGAAGTTTAAAATACACCACAATTTCATCAGACTTAAATTTCCATAAGGCAAATTAAGTGTCAAATCATCAATTTCATGATTATTCAAGGGAAAGACATACCCAAAATCTTTTATATTTAAAAATCAAAAATAAAAAATTAAAAAGTAAAAACAGAAAAAGAAAAAAATTTAAAAAAGATTTGAATGAAGTAATTATAAAAAAAAAAAAAAATGTTGTTATCCTTTAATTTCAACTCCCAAAAACACTGTCAAGATACTTTTTGATAATTAAATTTAATTTGATTATTTATCATGAATATTTATTTTGGAGATAGTTGTATTAATTTCTGAAATTTCTTTTTTTTTTTTGTTGATCTCTTTTTCTTTAAACTTTTGGCCATTTGTTGCCTTTACTTTTCTCTTTTTTATTTTAAAGTAACTCACACTTTGATGTTTAAGTATCTCAGTATTAGCTAGTAACAACTTGATCTTTTTCCTTTGTAACTTCTTCTTGCCAATATAAAAAAAAATTCAGTTAGGGAAAAAATGAAAAAAAATAAAAACAACATTAATCATAAAACCTTGGTTGACAAAAATTTTTCAAAAAGAAATATTATTGGTTAAAATAGATTGAAATGATTTTATAACTTTGTATTTATTTATTATTAGTTAAAGACATTAAATTTATTTTTGTAAAAAAAATGAGAAAAATAAATTTAAAAAGATATCGATTAATAACAAAAAAATAAACAATTTCTTTTAGGAACATATTAATAATATATAATAATAAATATATATATATATATATATTAAAAATAAATAAAAATAAAGTAATAACAGTATATAAAAAATATATATATAATTTCCTTAATTGTAAAATTAAAAACAAAAAAAAAACAAACTAAATTCTATTGATATTTCTTATTTAGTTGAAATATTTTGATTTTTTTCAATTAATTCATCAGTTTTTTCTATATATTCGATAATAACACTTGTTGTTCCCGCTACAATTACTCTACCCAATTTTCTTAATTCCAAGAAACATTTAAACAATAGTAACAGTTGTAAATGAAATTGTATTAATTTCTTAGCCAGAATTTTTTCAATATTTTTTTCGAATCCATTTTTTTCTATATTTTGGATAACTTCTTCAATTTCATTTAATGATTGGATATATTGATGGTCTAAATCAATAATTTTTTGTATGAACTTTGTTCTATTCGTTAAAAATCTTTGGAATCTGTGCATTTTTTTGCTTTTTGCCTTTGTCAACCTGTCATTTAATTTATTATAATATTTATCACCCTCGGCTTTAAACAAGAGATTATACTTGAATTGATTTAAGCATTTGTCTGACAGAATATCTTTATTTGTAAACTCCCTTTTTAAAGTATTTTCGAATAAATTGCATAAACTATTTTCAATAAAATAATATTGCTCGACCTTTGATTGAATTAATTTTGTAGAAATATTGATGGCTGTTAAATATTCCACTGGCTTATCGTATTCGGCATTTTCACATTCTTTGATGAATTTTTGATTTTTTTCTTGTATTTTTTCTTTTATTTTTTGCAATTCCTCTTTCTTGAGTATTATTCCATCAATTTTTATGATTGATTTATCGTTTTTGTCCATCTGTGTTTCCTTAATTGTTAGCATTCTTTCTAATTCTAAAATGTCTTGTTCCAAACCCTGTTGATCATCATTTTGTTGGCCATCATCAATCTTCTCATCCGATCGATCAATATTTTTCAAATCTGATTTGGCTACTTTATTCTTGTTATCTTTGTCTCCCTTTTCAATTTTTTTATTATTATTCTCTAATATCTTTTGCCCCTTTTTAATTTCTTTATTTTGCTGTTTTCCAAAATTATCCATCTTATCATCAATTTTCTTTTTCTTATTCAAATCATTTACATTATTGTTATTACTTGCTTTATTATTGTTATTACTTCCTTTATTATCATCCTTACCATTTCCTTTTTTGTCTTTTTCTGAAAGTGAATTGTCTTCGGTTGAATTTGTTGCCATGCTTTTGTCCTGGCCTTCTTCTTCCGACATCAATATATTTAAAAAGGAAGCCAAATTTTTCATTGGTGTTGTTGTGTTTCTTTTTTTAATTCTTAAAGTATCACCTGCGTAATTGCCTATTAATTTGGATATATCATTCTGTGTCTCATCTAATTCAGGGAAAAAGTCACCAGTCTCGTTATTATAAAAGGATTCGTCTTCATCTTCGTCGTTTTCTTCTGTTAGCATTTCTTGGCCATTATAATCATCATCATAGAGTGTATTGAATTGAGAATTGCGTGAATAATAATTATATGATTCTTCGTTATCAGACGAAACAAGATCATAAATTTCTTGCAAGAAATTTTTTGATGGGCTTTGTTCCATTTTGCGATCTATCTTTTGTGGATCCTTCTTTTCTTCCTCTTTGTTTTCGCCCTTCTCCTTACCTTTTCCTTTCCTTTTCCCCTTATCTTTATCTTTTTTTTTACTCCTTTTTAATTTGATGGTACCTTTTTTTTTCATTTCCTTTAAGTCTAATTTTTCCTTTAAAATTTGTTTTTCTTTTATTAATTGATCTTTAAATTGGTTACGGATTGTTAGCAATTCGTCGCCATTAATCAAAATAGGGAATTTATTTAGCCCCTTATAAAAGGCTGTGATTGAATTATTTTCATTTAATAAAATATTTATGGATCTATTAGAATATGTAGTTTCATATTCAATTTTTAACTGTTTATTTATTTGGAAATTAGAATGGTTAATAATTTTTTTAATAATTTTGGTCATCTTTTCAGAAAATTCATTTCCCAAATTTTTAATCAAGTTTGACAGAACTTTTTTGTTTACTTGCGACAAGTTTTTGTTTGTTAAAACGTAATCTGAAAAAAACATTTCAAAAAATAGAAAATAATTGATTCGATATCTTTTAGTGCTCAACCCGATCATTTCCAATAAGAATTCAAATAATTTGATTTTAAATTTGGGTGTTAAGATTGAAAAAAATGGTTTTTTAATTGCTTTAATAAAGTCAATTGGCGAATTATTATATGCATCATTTTTAAAATTTTTTAATATATCTGCCAGATTGTTAAATTCTAAGTTTTCTGATTTTTTTATAATTGAATTAATAATCATTAAACAATTATTTTTTTGTTTAAGAAATTCTTCTTTTCTGAATTTAAAATTTCTCATTTTAATTTCTTCGTCCCGTTGGTCTTCTTCATCTTCCTCTTCACCAGACAATAATTCTTGATAATTATTTTCATTTTTATTAAAAAATTTCTTCTTCTTGGCTTTAGGATCCAATACAAAGGCATAATTTTTTTTTGGATAAATTTCAATTAAAAATGGCAACAGAGAACCGATATTTTGAACAAATTTAATATTCCCCTTTTGGATTATTTTGTTTGATGGCAATAGCAATAATTTACTTAATAATATAATTGTTTTTTGAAAGGTATTTTCAAATTGAAACCCATTGAAAATTAAAGGTTGTAGTCCTTGGAATTTCATTATTTTTTTAAAATTTTTAGGTTTGGCCTTTAGCAATATGTCATAAATTGAAACAGAATCAGTATTGGAACTGTTTTTGGAATCAGAATTATCCTTAGAACTAGAATTAGAATTGTCATTGGAACTAGAATTATTCGTGGAATTTGTATTTGTATCTGTATCTGTGTTTGTATTTGTGTTTGTATTTGTGTTTGTATTTGTATTTGTGTTTAGGTTTTGATTTGTATTTGTATTTGAATCTAAATTGGATACATTTTCTGAATCCTTAGAATCATTAAAAAAATCTCGATCCACAATTATGTTTAATATATCTAAAATTAATTCAAAGATATATTCATTTTTAGTTTTTAATAATGCAATCAATGTCCAAAAGATTTGAGGTATTGTTTTTATTGATGATTGCATATTCATGATTAACATTTTGAAAGTTTTGAGATTTTCATAAATGATCCAAGAAAAATCAGTATTTTTTTCACGATTAATGATATATTGGAAATTATTGATTAATTCTTTAATGTGTATCTCAGTGGGGACACCAATTAAATTTCTATAAATTTGATGGCTTCTTGAAATGATGAATAAATGTTTTTTATTTTCATAAATATCTTTATTAGGCTTTGAAATAATCCATTGTAAAGATTCTTTAAAGTAATTCTCCTTTAGATTTTGATCAAAAAGTGAAAACAAATTTAACAAATCATCTAAAAATTGCTTTAATTTAATTTCTGACTCAATGTTAATCTTTGTTATCGAGATTGTTTCGTTTTTCCAAAATTGATAATTTTTAGTGGTTATTTTTTTCAGAATTTTATTACTAAGATTTAAAGCCAATTGGTTTTCAATTTCCTTTTTATTCATAACAACACGAATGATTAGATTGGATAATAATAATCTAGCATGTCTTTTAACAAATTCCTGTTTATGGTCAAATCCTAAAAGAATTATTTGTAATAGAAGTGGCAATTTTAAAAAAATTAAAGATTCGGAGATTTGAATGATGATTTCACTTAGCAGTACAATTACAAAATCTAGTCTTGTAATTTTGTTCATTGAGTTATCCTTTTCAATATCATCATCTAGATTTGCCAAGGTGTTATTAACCATATTCATCAGTTGATTGTTCTCGCTGTCACCACTCATCGCACTATTATTCGATTCAAACATTGATTCATTTTCTAATTTTTGTTTTTTGTTTTTTCTTTTCTTCAATGTAAAATATTGTAACAATTTATCCTTTAATACAATTTTGAAGAGCTTTTCCTTCGAAAATTTACTAAAATGGTGGATTATTTGCTTGGAAGTTAACAGATATTCGATTTGGAAATCTCCGATCGAACAAGAAAATAACGATTGCACGATTCCAGTAATATTTTTGCTTTTGATCGACAGGGCAGTCCAAATACCATCCAGGAAACTTGTGTTTAGTGGTCTATTTTTCATTGTTATTGTCAACAGGCTAGCAAAAATTTGATGGAATTGCTTTTTAGATCGCGAGTTGCCGTGAATGTATTCAAATTGTTGGATCCAGTGTATTAAATATTCCAAAATGCAGTCCTTTCGGTAATGGATTTCAAATCTGCTTTTAAAATCGATATTGCCATTTATCTCATGCTGCAAGATAGTATATCGCTTTGTGGCCTCAAGTATTAATTTAAAAGATAAATCCTTCCTCCTATAGGAGAGCAAATTACTTAAATGTCTTCTTTGTTCATAAATCCTTTCCGGTATTTCTGCTTGGTCAGAGGTGATCACTGGCAAGGTTTTAATTTGTTCCTCGGTCAGGATTTCTGTTTTGTACATGTTCCATAGTTTGACAATTTCAATTCGAATTGTTTTGCTGATCGATCCTATATTGTAAATCAGAAAATTAATTAGTTTCTCAATAGGTAATTGAATTTTTCTCTGGTGCAGCGCCTTGCAAATGGAGAGCACAAATCCCTTTGCCCAACTGGCCTTTGCTGAGTATGATTTTTTTAAATAATACTCTAATAATTCATTTTCATTGTTTTGAAAGAGATTTTGAATAGCAACTTTGGCAACCTTGTGATGGTTGGCTTCGTTGGATAGCAATAATTCATAAATCCAACTCAAGATTATTGATTTGTCCTTCTTTAGGATGTCGATTTCAAACATTTTCCCCTTCAATAATTCACTCATTATGTTTAAGCAAATAAATTGAATAGATTTTGATTCATTTATAAAAAATTCCAATAAGGATTGTCGTTTTTCTTCATTTTTTAATTTTGGATTAATAATATGTTCAAAATGTTTTTTTTCGTAATGAAAACGATCTTTTCCTTCTTTTTGAAAGCCAGTAAAGATTATTAAATTTAAAAAATACTTTTTCCGATCATCAAAATTTAATATTTCCATTTTTTCCTTCTTTTTTTTTTGATTTTTTTCGTTCTTTTTCTGGCTTTTTTTCTTTTCTTTTTTCCCCTTATCCATTTCTTGATCTATCTGTTTATTATGTTTATTAATAATAATATAATCATCATCGGGCTCATCGTTATTATTCATTAAAATGGAAAATTTTCTGAATAATAAAAATAAATTATATTTCAAAGTTAAATTAATCAATTTTTTTTTAAAATTTGGTGATAAAAAATAATTTATTGAATTTTGAATAAAATAATAGATTTCGTTTTGAATAGACTTATTCTCATGGAAATCAGCGACGGTTAATTGATCTAAAAATAATCTATATATTACAGTTATTGAACTTAATTTTTCATTTCTTTTTTTATAACCCTTTTTTTTATGCTGTTTGTTGAAAATAGCTTTGCAAATATTTTTTAAAAATCCATTCACAAAATGAAAAGATTTAAAATGGATTTTAGATAAAGATAAAATTGCTGCATTTTTATGTACACTTATTGAACTTTTATAAAATTTTTGTAACAATATCAATAAATTTTTGATCTCATTTTCTTTGATAATATCTGTGTTGCTACAAGATGATAATACCATTGAATAATTTTCCCATCTTTGTAATTCGTCTTTTAAGTTATATGTATTATTTTTTTTCACTAATTTTAATGATCTCTTATCACTTAATTTTTTCAAAATAAAATCATTTAATTCTTTTAATTGGTTTTTTAAAATTGGGAAAATGATCTTGATAATATTAGGAATTTGATTGGAAATTTCCTTTATAATTTCTGATAAAATATAAATGTATTTATATTCATTTGCAGAATCTTCATATTGGATTAATTCTTTATATTGCTCTAATAATTCTTCAACATTTTCTTCTGTTATTTCTTTCTCTTCTTCATCTATATTATTTTCGTTATCCTTCAAGAGATCATTACTTTCAATTTTTTTTAAATTTTTGTATTGAAGAAATAAAGAATCAATTGGGAAAACAATATTTCCTTTAGACCATTTATACGCGTTTGACTTTGAGAATAATAATGGTGCCTTTTTAATAAAGATTTCAATCACTCTTGTTTGTTGAAATAGTTTTTTTTTATTTTTTTTTGAATCAAGATCGTTTTCTTCTTTTTTAGATTGATCAGAATCATCATCATCATCATCATCATCATCATTTTGATTATTTTCTTCCTCACTCATGTAAGAATCATCCTCGTCGCCGCTGTATTCATCAATATCATCCAATTCGTAGTCAAATTCTTTTAGTTGCTTAATTAATAATTTATTTATTTTATTGATCAATTCTAAATTTTTAAAAGCAAGAATTTTGATATCTTTTTCTAAATATACTAACATTAATAAACATATACTTTCAACTTTTTCAATATCAAAATCAACAATTAAATCAAAAGTGTGATCGTACCCGCAAAGATCCAATAATCTAATATCATGGAAACCATCTTCAGTCATTAAATCGTTATGCCATATTTGCAAGAGTTGATTTAATTGGTTCAAAGAGAATTCGATTAATTTAAAAAAATGGAAAGGTATTTGACTAATAAATTTGGAAAATTCATGAATAATAACTGGTCTCAGGTCAGGTTGGTTTTGAACAATTCTCTTTAATGCATTAAACGAGTGTAAGGCAATATCCTGTTGCTGATGTAAAGTGTATTTTACAAATATTGAAATGATTTGTTCTGAGTAGGGCAAAATAATTGGGATGATTTTACTTAGATAATAAAAAAATTGTAAATATTCTGGTTTGTCCCTGGTTATAAATTCTTGATGAACTTTGTTTTGTGAATACCAATTGATATTACCAATTTGTTGATCTGTAATTTTGACTGATTCTTTTAATAAATCTTCAAACTTTGTTAAATATTTTTTAATTTCATTTTTTTTTGTTTTTTTTCCATTATTATTACTATTGTTGTTGTTGCTGTTGTTGTTTTCTTCATCTTTGTTGTTTTTGCTAGTTTCTTCATCTTTGTAGTTTTTCTCGTTCTTATTATATTTAATCCAAAGTTTATGGAATGCTCTAATTGATAATGACACCTTTGGAAATAATTTTTTACCAGATTTGGATAATTTTAAAATGATTGATTCCATTGCAAATATTAAATCATATTCAGATATAGATAAAATAATTGAAATTAAATATGGGTAACATTTTTTCTTTGAGATTATATTTTTTGTTTTCTTGGTATCAAAAAATAATTTGTTAACAATTATATTTAATATTTTTTTAATTTTCTTTTCTTCTATTGTTTGACTAAATCGAATAATAATACATTCAATGAAATATGACAAGATTTTGATAACTTCATTTTTATATTTATTTGATAATAATTTATTATTCAATGAAATTTTTAAAAAAGACTCAATATTTTTTTCAAAATTACTTTGATCTAGGCAGCATAAGGAACTAACCATTAACTTTAATCCAAAAATGATAGTTTTTGAATTTTGTAATAAGTTTTTTGATACTTGCAAATATTCTTTCATTAAATTAATCCATTCTTCGTTTTCAAAAAAGGATTTGAATTCTTTTGATTTTTTATAAGTGTTTAATAAAATGTTTGATAAAAATAGTGTTTTTTCAATGCCTTGTCGGGTTTTTTTCTTTATATTTCGATCTTCTTCAATGTCTTTTTTCTTTTCTTGTTTTTCTTTATCTTGCTCTTCTTCCTTATCATTATCAGCATTATTTTTATCAACAGTATAAATATTTTTTAAAAATTTAATAGATTTTTTAAGATTTCTTTTATTGTTTACTTGTAAACTTATACAAGAAAATATTTTATTTATACCATCAAGACTAAGAATTTTATAATTGACTTTTTTTTGAATATATTGCTTTAAGATTAATTTTGAACATTTTTCAAAATCAATTTCACAAAGTAAATTTAATAATTCTTCATAATTAAATAATACACTTTTTAGATTTAAAATTTTAATATCTTCTTTAGAAGACAATTTTAATAACGTTTCAAAATTAAGAATTTGTTTAAAACATAAATCAATGTAAGATTCAATAATTTGATTTCTTTTTTTGGTTTTTTCATCTTCGTTTACATCTTTATCTTGTTCTTTATCCTTTTTTTTTGTTTTTTTATTGGTTTGATTTTTGTTTCCTTTTGCTGTTTTTTGATAATTTTTAAATATTTTTAAAGATGTATATAAAAATACTATCTCTGTTGCAATGGTTTTTAAATTGGTTGAATAATCTTTTGATTGTAAATTATATTTATTAAAGCTATTACATATTAATTTTTTGATTTTTATTATTATTATTATTATTTGAATGAGAAAAGAAATAAAATGTTGATTTAAATTTTGATAAAATTTTTATATTAAAAAAAAAAACACTTTAAAAAACATCAAAAACTGATTTACATCTTCCTTTGTGTGATCATAGTGTGTGAAAAAAAAAAAAATAAAATAAAATTTCATAATGAATTTTTTTTATCATTTGATCTTTTTATAATTAAATTTGATATATTGATAATAAAATTACGATATTATTGTTGTTTTAAAAAAGTGTAATAGTAAATTTTTTTAATAAAACACTAAAAATAGGTCTGTTGTGGGTTTATCTATTTTATAAGTACTTTTGAAAACCTTTGTGTCACACTTTTTGAAAATAACTTTAACATGGTAATTTTTTTTTTTTTTTTTTTTTTTGGAAAAAAGTTTTAAAATAAATTAATTTGTTTTAAATTTGTACTTAAAACAATAAAATTTAATTTTTTTCAACACTTAATGATTTTTGAAATTTTTTCGATCAATTTAGAAGTTAAATTTTTTCGAATTGTTAGTATTAATAACTTTTACTAAACTAAAATTCAAAATAAATGGCCCACCTTATATTTCAATTTTGAATTGTATTTGTATTGTTAGAAGTGTTTCCTCTAATAATTAAAATTTGAAAATAAATCATTTTTTCTCTTTTTATTTTTTCTTTCAGTATTTTGTTAAAATGGAAAATGAAAATCAAAATTATCCAGAACCTGAAATAAGATTGAACATTGTTCTGTTAAATAAACAGGGTTATTCTCAGCGTAATATCGCAATGAGACTGAATATTAGTCGAAGAAAGGTTCGATACTGGATTGAAAACTGGAGTAATGAAAAAAGATTGCATAATAAAAAGAAAAAGAAAAAGAGTTTTTCAATACAATTATCGGAATTTGTTAAAAATGCCACACAAAATAACAGGTCACTGAGTAGCAAGCAATTATCAAAAATTGCTCAAGAAAGATTCCCTAATGAACACTGTTCTGAATCAACCATCTACCGAATAAGAAAATCTTTGAAATTTGACTATAAACCACCTCGCATCCGCCAATTTTTAACTGAACTGCAAAAAGCAAAAAGAATTTTATTTGCTTTAGACATGGAATCAACTAAAACAAATTGGAATCGGGTAATATTTTCTGATGAGTCCTGGTTTTATATAAACTCACAAACAAGAAAAATTTGGAGAATGCCAAATGAAAAATCAGGTATTTTTTTTTTTTTTTTTTTTTTTTTTTTAATCCTTTCTAACTTATTTTTAAATAAAAAAGAATCTGTCTTTCAAGAAAAAAAACATTATGATGAAAAGGTTTTAATTTGGGGTGCTTTTGGAGTTGATTTTAAATCTCGTTTAATTGTTATTAATGGGAGTATTAATACTCACATTTATATCAAAGAAATTCTCAAAAAGTCGAAAATCATCAAAAAGGCAAATGAAAAATTTGGGGAATTCTGTTGGATATTTCAACAAGATGGCGCAAGACCACACACGTCAACAATAACAATGAGTTACTTAAGATACAGATGCAATGTTTTGCATCCATGGCCACCAAATAGTCCCGATTTAAATCCCATTGAAAATCTTTTGGCAATAATGGATAAAAGATTTTCAATTGATAGACCAAAAAATAAGAAAGAATTTACTAAAAAATTGAAAAAAATTTGGAAAGAAGTAACAGATGAATTAATGGAAAAATTGGTTTCAAATATGACAAAGAGATTAGATTTAGTTATTCAAAGGGAAGGAGAATCGATAAATGGGTTTTATTAATTTTAAAAAAAAATTTTTTTCATGTAATGCTTAATTCAAAATAAATGGCCCAATTTTTTTTAAAATTTTTTTTTAACTTTTTTTATTTTATTTTTTGAAGAAAAACAAATACCCCTGGAGTAGTGAACCAAAAACTAAAATAAAAATTTTGATATTATAATAGATAACTACAAGTATTAAAAATATTTTTCTTTAAATTTTGATTTTTGATGGGCCAATGATTTTGAATGATAGTTTAGTATAAAAAGAGTGTATTAACTGAAATTTTTGTTTGTATTTAGAATTAAAAACAAATATTTATTTAAGAAATGATGCTTTCAAAAAACCTAAGATTTAATTCATATTTTTTTAAAAATAAAAATAAAATTAATAATCAAAAAAATTCCATAACAATTTAACATTCAATTATTTTCCTAAATCATTGAACTTTTTCATTTTTTTTTTTTTTTTTTATTTAACAGCCAAAGGTCTTCTCCAAGAAATGTAATTGTTGAACCAAAAGCTGAAAAAAAATATGAATTCCCAAATTGTAACTTTCAAATGTCCCAGTTTATTTGTGAAAAAGAATGCAACAAACAAGATATATCATACACAATTTTTAATAAGTTCCTTAGACCAAAGCGAACATTAAATTTGGCTTATAGGTCATGAAGAAATTAATAAAAAATCAGAGAACTTCAAATAAAAAACTTGTTCTTACACGTCAATGAAAGTACAAAAATTGTAGTCGCTTTTTTTAATTGTCAACACTTTTGTTTTTAAAAATTTTTTACAAATTTGGAGATGAAATAAAAAAAATCAAAATCTAATAAATTCCAATTTTGGGTTTTTACAATTGAAACTTTTACTCAAAACACCTTTTTGGATTTTTGAGTTTATAAAAAATAGTTTCCAGTTTTTAAAAGTTAACAAATAATTTTCTTTTGGACATCTTTCAAAAATTTCAATTAAATTCAAAATGTTATCTTTTGTTGATTATTTTTTTTTTAGCCCTTTTTTGTGCTTTCAAAAACTTTTAACAAGTTTATGGAAATTTGAAAATATTAGAAAGAATATCAAAAACTGAAAGGATCAGAATTGTCAGGCCGAAAGTTTAAAAAAGTCTTAAAAATATTTAAGGGGTT
Organism: Anaeramoeba flamelloides; assembly: GCA_027625915.1. Classification (NCBI taxonomy): domain Eukaryota; family Anaeramoebidae; genus Anaeramoeba; species Anaeramoeba flamelloides. Next base: position 3,901,347 of record JANTQA010000072.1, read on the forward strand.
TTGCTATCCTTGTTGTGTTTGTTTTAACAAATATAAATAATAACTGTCAAACGAAAGATTTAAAACAAACTATGAAGAGGGTTAATAGAAAATTAATGTATTGAATAAACCAAAAGTTTATTTTAATTAAATTTTTAAAAATTACAAAATTTTAAAAGTGTTTTAAAAATATGAGTATAAAAAGTTTTATACGTTTTTCTCAAACTTTTTGGTCCAGTCTTTTTACAGCTGTGTGTCAGAATTTTTAAAACTTTTGTTACTCTCTTTTTTAAAGCAACTAAATAAATTTTTTCCGAACTTTTTCATTATTATTCTTACAAACGAAACCTACGTGTGTAAGGGTGCTTTTTATAAAGTTAAATTATAAAAAGTTCAATCCTTTAAACACATAATAGTCGAATATTTTACATTAATTTACGATATTTTTCCTTTTCACAGTAACTCTGAATTCGTAAATTCTTTGCTGGGAATTTGTTAAAAATTGTTTCTTTTGAGAATAAATGAAGGATATTAATGAAATACAGCCAAAAACTAAATCAGAACTTTTCTCTTTTCTTCTTTTAAGACATGTTGATGTTGCATGTTGTTCAAAACACAAGGATAAATTGAGAAAATTGAATTACATTTTTCAGGGGATAAAACTTTTCTGTTTCATCCTCTTTTTTTCCATTTCCCAAAAAATATTCACCCATAAAATTATTCATTTAAATTAAAAACGAATGAAGAAGTAAGTGCTTTGCTAAAATAAAAGTTGTTGTTTATGAAAAAAAAAATGCTAATTTATTCTATAAGGGCTATACTTTGGCCTTGTAGAGTGTTGGTTTGTCATGTAAGTTTACTTTCGTTTCTCAAAAAGAATTTTCATTCTGAGAAAATTGAACAAAAATAATTTACTAATTTCGAAGTGATAATCAATACTGCCATTTTCCAATTAAGATAGAAAAATTTTTATTTCAGGTTCTCACATATTTTTCCATTGATTGGATTATAAATCGCTGAAAAAAACGAGATTTTCTCAAGATCATTTGATCATGATAATTCGGTCGTGAGTTTTTTTTGATTTGGTTCTCTTTGTTTTTGAAACTTTGAGATAAAATTTATTTTTTTTTTATTTGAAAATAACAGTAAAAAAAAAATTTAATACATTCTTTGAATGAAAATTTTTTAAAAAAATAACTTAAAGGGATTTTCAAGTAATACAGCCGTTTCAACTCAGGTGTGAATCGCACTCATTCGTTGAATGGTCGAGAAACATTTTAAATTGACTTGGAAGGTTTCCCAACCATTCAACGAATGAGTGCGATTCACACCTGAGTTGAAACAGCTGTAACCCAAATTTGAAAACATTTCAAACTTGTAAAAACAATATTTAGAATAGTTTGTGTAATTGTTTTGTGTTTTTATGAATTTGAAATGGAAATTCTGAAATACTAAAATCAAATTTTGAAGGATCTAAGAAAGGTAACTTTCCGAAAAGGTTTGGAATTGTGGAAATTTATCATTTTTTCTGAAAGAAATTCTCAGTCGTGTAATTTGAATGAGATTATAGAACTCTTTCAAGTGGGTTTTTATCAACAATTTCCCCGTTTTCACCTCAAAGAAATAGATTTAGTTTTTCAAAAATCTTTGTACTTTAAAATTTCGAAAAAAAATGTTGTAAAAACATTTTGCTCTTAAAATTCAAATCATAAAGAAACACAAACAAGTAATAAGCACATAATACTGTTTGTTGAAAAAAAAAAATGAACAAAACTGTGTCTTCAATTTGCAACAAAACAGTAGGATCAAGAAATCTTAATTTCAAAAGCAAACATCAAGATAGACTGTCATTTAAAAAAAAATAGACTAAAAAGGTTCGACAAAGTAACTTGAAAACAATTAAAGAGAAAACAAGAGAGCAATACTGCTGGGCACTTTTGAACAAATTCTGTTTTTGCTTTTTCTCTGAAAAAGGCGCTATTATTGTTGGTTACAATAAAAAGAAAAAAGAAATTTTGTAAAGAAAAGAAAAATTTACTCTTTTGGCGAAATTGTATGATCAAAATGGATTCTGACTCTACTAAAAGATCTTGATCGTTGTACTCGAACTCGTTTTGTTTTAATTCCACTGCTTAACACTTTGTGACACCTCCACTCCAAAAGTGCTTCGCATACAGTATCAACAGAAAGTTCAGTGACGCTGGTTAAGGAGTCAATTACCGATGTAAGAAGCCTGTTATTATTTAAATCCAATTTTTCCACAGTTTTTAACCCAGAAATTTGGTTGACATACAAATTCGCAAGGCCAGTGAAATGTGAAAAAACCTTTTGTAACAAATTAAAGGATGTGTCCATCAATTTGATAGTTTAAGAATTAAATATAAAAAATAAAAATTAAAGTGAGAGAAATAAAACAGATTTACTTTTTAAAAATTAAATATGATTTGTGTTTTAATCTAAGCTCTAAAATTTCATTTGGTTTGGTTTTTTCAATTTTTAATCTTCACTTTTTTTTCAAAAGTAAAAAACTGATACAATTGTTTTAAAAAAGTGAGCCAAAAAGTCTCTGAGTTGTGTCTTAAATCCACCAATTTTCCCTAGTTTTTATCTAGTTTGTGTTCCATATAAAATATTTGGATTCCTCACTTTTTTAGAATAACTGGGAAATAATTATTTTTTAAAAATGTTGGATGATAAAGAAAGTTCTAATATGACCTTACATAACATCAACATTCAGTAAACAATTGAAACTTTTATTCTTTTTAAAAAAAAAAATTATTCTGAAAAATTCACACCTCAAAGAAAGTAGAAAAAAAAAAGCAAAATCCATTCTAAAACAAAAACCAAGATATTCAATTACTTCTTAAAAAAATCGTTTTATTTTAAAAGTTCCTAGAACAAATAATACCTCACTAAACCAAAATACTATAAAATCATTTTTATAACTGAATAGTAAGTTTGAAACGAACTCTTAGTCCTTCAAAACACCCTCAAAACATAGAGTTTTTAATTCGGAATTCTACACAATAGAGAAAGGAGTTTTTTAACGAAAAGAGGAGTGAAGGAAAAGTGATATAATTGTCATAAATAACTTTCGCTCATACACTTTTTGATTCTATTTCTTTGTTCACCAAAAGGAAAATAGATTCTTAATATTAAATAAAAATAATATATTCAATTTGGGATTTTAGGAATGATTTTTTTGAAAACTTGTAGTGAAAATTGTTTGTTGTTATGAGTGAGTTGTTAAACTCGAAGAGAAAATGTTTTAAGCAATCAAACTCAATATTAAATTTTGGTAACAATTGGACAATTTAACCTTTTTCAAAACGCAAAAACCAATTTTCAAAACAAGTCTTTTTTACTTTTCTTCTTGTTCAAAGTCAACACTTAACACACTTCCCGTTTTGTATCGGAACTTCCATTTTGAAAGTTAACTCCTTTGTATTTTGAGAAAATTTCAAATTTGGAATAGAATTTGATTTAAATTTTTCATACTTTTTCGATTTTTGTAAAAAAAAATTTATAAAATTTTTTGTTTTTTATACAGAAAAATTATCAAAAATTGACTCAATTTTCTACTAAAGAATTCCACATTTGGCTTGACACTTATTTGAATTTCTTTTTTTAATAGATGAAAAATATCTTAATTAAAAGATTTTATATTTTGAAAAAAATTTCATATTTGATATTTCATTTGAAAAATAATTGTTTAATTATAGACTTTTAAAAACCAAGATCATATTCACTTATTATTTATTACAGGTTTCTTAGATCAATTTAATCGAAACTAAATTTCATTATAAATGGCCCAATTTTTTTTTACTTTTTTTTTTCTACTTTTTTTCTTTTATTTTTAGACAAAAAATGAATATTTCTCATCTCTACAGGACTGAATAGTTAAATAGTAATTTTTTTATTATAATAGATAACTTCAATTTATAAAAATATTTATTTTCAAAGTGTGATTTTTAATGGGTCAATGATTTTGAAATATAGTTTATACTGATAAAAACTAATAAATTTCAAAAAATTTTTAGTTCAATTTCCATTTTTATAAATCTATGAACTATTTCTTATCAAACACACCCCCGACAAAGAATATTTTGAACCACAGCTAATATTATAGAGTTTCTTAACACTTGACTTCATAAAATGATTTATTCAAAGTTGAGCATAAAAATTCCAAAAAGGAAAATCAAGTAAAAATTTCCAAACATGAATTGTAATTTCTCAGTATATACCTTTTATAACAAAGACCCCTAGTTTTTATTTTGAAACAAATAGCAATGTTGTAACAAAACTATAACAACGGCCAAAGTTGAAACCCGTGATAGTTTATAAAAAAATATATTAGTTATCACAGGTTTCGATTCTCCAAAAATTAAAAAATATCAAACTCTAATATATTGCTAATATCCACAATTAAAAATCCCAGAGAAAATCATATTAAAAAAAAAAAAAAAATAATTTTTGTGAAATTGATTTAATTATTTTATGGGGATTATTTTTTATAGATTTAAGACTCAACACATACAATTTACCCCATTAGTTTTATTTCTCACTTGTTTAGCAATTATTTGAATATAATTTTATCGGCAAATAATGTACTAAATCATATTATTCATAAAATCTCAAAAATTTAAATAATAATTATGTTTTTTCAAAATTCTATTTTAAAATAGAGAATTCCAGGTTTTATAGGTATTTCTGAGATGAATTATTATTTAACAGTGTCAAACTATTTATAGATAATTTATATTATTTTATAATATTACTTTAATATTATTAAACAATTTTATGTTAATTAATTAAATTCTTTTTTTTTTTTTTAATACTTGAAATGCTTTAGTAACTTATTTATTATAAATTTTATAAGAAACCGCTTTATATTTTTATCTCACAATTTTATCATACCCCTTTCTTGATATTTTTTTTTTTCGAATTTACATAAATAAAAATATATCCTTATTTTAGAAGCATTCAACTAACTTTTCTTTAAACCCCCCTTTACTCTATTTACGCCTTAAAATAATCATTTTTTTAAAACATATAAGATAAATTTCAAAAATACGTGCGAATTTTTCATCAGAAAAAAATTCGTTTAATTGTTTTTTTTTTTTTTTTTTTTTGAATAATAATTTATTGACTAAAGTGTTCATCGATATTAATCAATATAGATTTTTCAAATAAAAATATATTGTAATCATTTTTTTTTTTTTGAAAGAGAAATGAAATAAGAAAAAAGTAATAATAAAAAATTTATAACTTAATTTTGAAATTTGGCAAGTAAATATAAAAACCAATAAATAACCTTTTTTATTACTTTTTCATTATTGTGTATTTTTTATTTTATGTAATTTAACAAATCCTTGTATTCATAATAATTATTTTTTTCACTAACAACAATAATTTAGCATTTTTTATTCCAATTTCTAATAAATATTAGTATAATATCTTTAATTTGGAAAATTTTATAAATTAATATCTATTGAAAGTTTATACGTTAAAATCAAAATAACAGTAGATTTTCAATTTATTTATCTCAACGAATTGTAAAAAATTCTCTTACCAAAATAAAAAATTTCATAGTTTTTATTTTTATTATTTAACAAAAAAAGAATATTTATTACACTTTTTTATTAATTTCCAAATGATTTAAATTCCAAAAAATCATTTCAAAATTTCCATTTTTATTTATTTATAGTTGACTTATCAACTTTTCTATAATATTTGTTCAAGTGGAGGATTTTTTGCAAAAATAACCCAGAGAAATGATTCCGAAAAAAAAAAAAAATAACCAAGTTATGTACTAAAAAGTCACCACGGATAAGTTTAGAGCCATTGATTTATTCATTTGGCCAACTTGTTTTTGATGAATAGTTTATGAATTCAATTTTCATCATTTTCTTTTTGATGAGAAAAAAGAAAAAGATCAAAATTGAAAAGAAAAATTTCCTAAATTAAAAAACAAAAAATAATTTTTATATAGTAAAAATACAATAAATTACGATTTTTAGAAATTAAGAAACCGGTAAAAATATTTTTTATTCAAATGTTACCCCATTCAAATTCCCGTATATTGAACACAACTGTAATAGAAAAACCCTCAGAAATAAATTGAAATTGAAATAATTTTACTTCTTTATTCAATAATTAAATTAAACCATTAAAAAGTGAAACAATGTCATTATTTTTTCTTTGAAGTTTGTCTTTTATCTAGTTTTTATCTGATAGCAAGTGTATTTTTTTACAATAATTTTAAATAATGGAACAACAAATTAATTAATTTTGACCCCCTTTAATTAAACATAATTCCAATTAAATAGACATATTACTACTTCCCACATTAGAAATTAGATCAATCCCATTTAGGTTGTATCAAAATCAACAAGAATTAATTAAAAAATAGCACTACAACTAAAAGCATTGTAATTCCTTTAACTTACTGGATACACACTTTCAAAGAAATTTAAGCGAGTAATCACCATAAAGTCAAAAATATCGACTTTTTATATATTATGAAAGAAGTTTTAAAAAACAACTGTTTTTACTTTGGATGCATCTAATTGCTTTTTAGCATTTAAATTACTTGTTGAAAATACAATTTATTAATTTTATTTATTTCAACATAAAACTAAATCTCACAATAGAATGTTAAGCCGATTTGCTTAAACCACCCTGGGGAATTATAAATGGTTTAAATATTATTCTTATCTGAACATTCTATAGTGGCATTTTATTTATGCTGGAAAAAACTCTAATGAATTATTTTCAAATAAAGCACTTTAAAGAATCAAAATAAAAATAAAATCACAAAAAATAATCAAGACAGTTTTCAGATCTAAATGAAAAATTTTAAAAAAAAGTTAAACTGTTGAATTTTGGTATCAAATTCTTATTTTTATTGTATTTGCTCTAAAATTGAAAATAAATAATATGTACTGAAAAAATAAAAAAAAAATGAAAGAGTAATAGATCTTAAAATCTTTCATTTTTCTTTAAACCCTTTTGTCAAATATTTCGAATTTAAACCACTGTTTTGAAAAAATGATTCAGTCAAGCGATTTTTTTAACCGAAGAGAATTAAAAACCGAGAATACACTTATGATTTCGATTATCCTGGGTATTTTTATTATTTGGGAAATCTAATAGAATAATAAGTTAGATTTTAAGGATTAATTCTAAAAATATAATAAGAAGTATTGTTGATGTAAATGTTCAATCAACCCACCAAACAGGTATAAAACCAAAAGAAAAATATATTTTGATCTGATCACTGTATTAATTTGTTTCTTTTAGTCAATAGTTTAAAATTGATTGTTTTGTTGAAGATCATTGTATGATAAAATTATAATTTTAATAAATACTAAATATGTTAAAATTACTAGAAAAATTACCAAGCAAGAAACCCTAATTTATTCTTAACACTGGAGGAAGACCAATATCATGTTTTGTATTTTACTCTTATAAAAATAGAATCTAGCAATTCCAAATAATTACCTTTTTTACTATAACTGATTAGGAATTGAAATAAAAATGCTAAATTAATCTTTTACATGGAAATGATTAATTATTATCAATTCAAATTGTTTTTTAAAATTCATAAAATAACAAATTATAAAAATTGGAAAGTTTATAGACATAATTTTTTTTTGAAATTATTCTGATATATTTTTTTAAATTGATTATTTGAAGTTGAGTAAAAAAAAAAAAGTTTTAATAAATTATAGTTTAATACCCCCAAAACAAGGATATTTTTATATTTATCATAATTCAAAAGAATTATCTAAAAAATTATATTTTATATACATAAGATAAAAACAAAAAGCGGGTTATTATATTTTTAATAATGGATAATCTACTCAAACATAACCTGTAAATGAAAAAAAAAAAAAAAAGAATTTAATTAATTAACATAAAATTGTTTAATAATATTAAAAGAATATTATAAAAATTGATGAATTATGATTGAGATATTTAGCATTATTAAATAAAAATTAATCTAAGAAATACTAATAAAACCTGAAATTATCTTTTCTAAAATAGAACATTGAAAAAACATAATTATTATTTAAATTTTATTTTGAGATCTCTCGAATATTTAGATTTTGAGAATATTTGCCTACCAGGCTATTATCAAATAAGTACTAAGTATTATATAAATATAATCTGAAAATATAAAGTCAAAAGGTTTAGTCTTATATCTCAAAATACAATCTCTTTAAAAAAATTAAATATTGCCCCCATTATTTTATTATTTTTTTTAAGAATATTTTATCTCAAATTTTAATTGTTGATATTAGTAAAATTAAGTTTTGGATTTTTTTTTTAATTTTTTTGGGAATCTAGAACTTAAGAGTACTAATATATATTTTAATAAACTATCAGATATTTCAAATACACTGTTTTGTTTGGCGTCATTAATCGCATGGGGAACAAAAAAATTTTCAATAAATCAAATTTTTTGAAATTTTTTATAACAAACTATTTACCGAGAATTTGAAAGGTACCTTAAATGTAATTTTTTTGTACCTTAATTTTTGTTCAAGGTTTATGTATTAAAAGTGGAATTGGCTGTATAAAGTATTTTGATTTATTTTTTTTAGAAATTAAACAATATTTCAAAAATTGCAACTTACCTGTAATAATAAATTGATAAATAATATTTATTCTTTAGTATTCAAAAACAACTAATAATTAGATCTGATTTAAAATTCACTTGTAAATCATACCAAAGATATAAAAACCCGATTTTTTAAAAATTAAAAAAAAATAAAACCAAAAATTAAAAAAAAGTGAATTATGTTGTTTTAAATGAACATTACAGACTTTTTATTACTGAAACTTTCACAAATACAAAGGTCAAAATAAATAATTAGGCTAATAATTAAATTCATTTTAAAAGACCTTATACATTCTCAAATTTTTTAATTTTTATTTGTATTTTCAAAGATATTGTTGTTTTTTCTTGATCTCACTTAAAAAAATGATTTTATAAAAAAAAAGAAAAAAAAAAAAAAAAAAGAAAAGAAAAAAACAAATGAAAAAGAAAAAAGAAAAAATAAAACAAAATTTTTAAAAAAAAAACAAAGAAAAGCAAAAGAATCAACAAAAGAAAAAGAAAAAATTTATAAAAAAGAAGCAAATCAAAATTTTGACTAAATTGAAAAATATTTTTTGATAAGTATATGGGATAAAATCTTTCCGAACCCACTTCCAATAATATAATAAAGCGAGTCAAAAATTTTCAACAAATAACTTATTTCATATTATTTAAATGTTATTTTAACAATCAAAGATGATTAAATAAAAATATAAATCTTCATTTATCAAAATTAGAACTTTTACAAATATATTAAATCGATGCTAATATACACTAAAATAATAAATCTGAATATAATATATTCAAAAAAAAGAATAATGTAAAAAATATCTTCATTGAAATTAATATTACAAAAAAATTAATTATTTCATTTGATATTGTGAAAGAAATAAATTTATCTGAATCAAATAGAAAAAAAATTCAGATACGTAACTTTAAGATAAAGTCATCTTTAGAAAAAAATATACAGAAAATCTTCAAGTATTTTTTGTATTCAATTTTACATTATTTTTTTCTTTATTTCCTTCAGTTTTATCACCATTAGAGATTTTAAGAAAAATTAACTAACCAGAAAAATAAATTTCATAATTATGATTAATTACATTAAAATTTAAAATATATTTTATTTTTATTTATAGAAAGGAGTAATTAAAGAAAAATCATCAAATAAAAAAAGAGTAGAAGAAAAATAATTAAAATATATATAAAAAATAAATTTATCATTTTCATGACCAATTAGAAACTATCCACGTCCTGGACAGGAGGAGCAAAAACCCGATAGAAAGATTATCGATTATGGATAAAAATTCCACATTCCGTGATTAATAATTGGTATTCCACTACTCTGAGAGTGGGGCACGGGGTGCCCGAATTTATATATTTTTTATTATTTAAAAAATTTTTTGTTTTCACTTTATTTATATTATTTTTTCTTTATTACCTTAAGTTTTCTAACCATAAGAGCTTTGATAAAAAATTCCTGACAAGCGCAGTAAATTCCATAATTTTGATTAGTCATATTGAAGAGTTTCTGTGTATTTTTTCTAAGAATAACTTTTTCATATAATTTCTTATCTAAGAATTTTTGATAATTTTTTTTTCCATTTGATTCTGATAAATTTATACCTTTCACAATACCAAATGAAGTGATTTATATTTTCATAATAATGAGTACAATAATCGCATTTTTTACATTTTTCTTTTTGTATATATGTGTTATATTCAGATTTATTTTTTTAAAACAAATGAGTATCTATTTAATCCATTTGTAAAGGATCTAAATTTGAGAAATGTTGTACTTGATTTATATTTCGATTGTTTTTAATTTTAAAATTAAATTTTTGATTTTTGATAATTTTGTAGTATTCTTTTATTTTCCAACTTAGATTGTTTTTCAAATTATTTAGATATACATTTTTTATCTTTTTTTTTAAAACATTAAATGACTCTCTTTTCCAAATATTTATTTCTTTATTGGGTTTATAATCAAATTTAATAAGTTTTATAAGTTCTTTATATTCTGTTTTTTGAAGTTTTTGAGTAAATTTCCATTTTTGTAAGTTTACAATAGTTAAAATATTAAATATATATATATATATATATATAAATATATATAAATTCAGGTATTTAACACTTCACTCTGAGAGTTAGTGTTTAGATTTTTTTAAATTTAAAAGAATTGTCTAAAATCTTTAATTTTGCTTCATTCCTTTGGATTGAAAAAAAAAACCAAACGACAATGAAATACCAATTATTAATCAGATATCTTGTAATTTTTATTTACTAATGATAATCATTTTATTGGGGTTTTGCATCTTCTGTGAATTCTGGGGAAGTGTCATTAAGGACCTAGAATGTTGTTATGTAAAGTATCAGGCTTTTTTTAATTTCAAAAATAAAAAGAAAATTTCATAAATTTTTTTTTAATTTCTTATTTTAAAAAAAAAAACTAACAGCAGTTTTCCAGAATTTGAAATAATTTTGAAAAAAAAAAAAAAAAAAAAAAGATTTTGCTCAATATTTCAAATTCTGGAAAAGCCAACAATAGTGGATATGTTTTTAACTCCGCCATACAAATAATATTATTATTTTTATATAGATATTTTTATTATTTTTCTTCTCTTTTTTATTTGATAAAATTTTTATTAATTACTCCTTTCTCAAAATAAATAAAAAAATAAATAGATAAATAAAAATATAAATATTTTGAATGAATAATTAAATAATTTATTTTGTAAAAAGCTGTGAACAAAAACAAATTTTTGAAATAATAATCTCAAAAAAATGAGAATTTTAAGAAAAAAAATTTTTTGCCAAAAACCTATTTATGTTTCTATATATGAATGTAAACTTGATCTGTAAGACCCAAGAGAATTAATATGTTATTTTCATCAATAATTGTTTGATCAAGTTTGCTGTAGAATCAAATGATTATTATGTATAACTATTTAATTTCTAATATATTATATCTACAATATATTGAAAAATAATAAACCAATAATTTGTTATTTATTTGTTAAAGTATACAATTTTTTAAAATCAAAAAAAAAAAATTAATAACAAAAAAAAATCAAAAAAAAATGAAAAAATATAATTTTATATATTTCCGTTATCAATTTAATTTATTAAAAACCCATTTCCCGAACTAAATCTTTATAAGTGCCAGTTTGATTATTATTCTGATTATTATTCTGATTCTGATTGTTATTAATTATAATTTTTGGTATGGGCAAATTTAAAATTGATAAAATTTTATTTCTATTTTTTATTGTTTCCTCTAAGGATATTAGATCCCAATCGATATCTGATAAAATTTCAGAAATTTCTTCTTGTGCATCTTCATTTAATTCCACTGTATCTAAAACCAACAATTCTTCAGTTAAAAGACTGATATAAAAATGTTCAGCAGCGGATTTTCGAACAACTGGGTATTTATTTGACAAAATTAAACATAGGTATTTAATTAGCTCGATTTGTAATTGTTTTCCAAAGCCAAACAAATTACAGAGAGAAGAAATTGCACCATAATATTTTGAAATTTTAGTAGATGAATTTAATTCCATTTTAACAATTGAAAAATAATCATTAGCAAATTTTCTGCCTGATTGTAATTCTTTTAAGGGGTCGAAGCAATTAGAAGAAAGAATTTTCTCCATTGTATTGAACAAAGGAACTATTACTCTATCAATTTTTTTAAATCTCTGTGCTAACTTGATGATAGAATTGCATACCTGATCCAATAGTTTAATATTTTTTTGATTTTCTTTTAAAAAATTAATCAAACTTTCAGATGAATTTAAGGCCACCGATTGAGACAACCCCCCAGAACTCAAAACAAATCCTTCAATCAAACAATTTTGAAATTGTGGGTAAAAAAAAAGTTTGGAAAATAAGGGGAAGCTGATTTCTTCTTTTGAAAAATTTATTTCTTTATAATTAGAAAAATAATTATTTGCAATAATCTTTAAATCTGTATGGTAGTTTTGAAGTTTTTCATTATGTATTATTTTTGAAAAAAGAGTTCCTCCCAAATTTCGAACATTATCTATTCGGCCTACAGACTGGATTATCATTTGTCTTAAAGTCAATAATAATTTTGTTTCAGTGATCAACAAATATTCTTTTTTAGGATCAACCTTGAGAAATAGATTTAATAATTTTTTTAATCCTTTTATTCCTTCTTTTCTTACCCATGAACCAACATCACCCCGTTTATCAACAGTATAGTCCCGAGTTGAAAAAATTAATGAATTGAATATTAATGAAACTAAATTAACTCTATTAGTATTATTTACTTTTTTCTTTGTATTAACTTTTTTATTGATTTTTTTTTTGATTATTTTTTTTTCTTCAATTTTTTCCTTTTCTATTTCCTTCTCATTTTCATTTTTATTTTCATTTTTATTTTTATTTTCATTTTCATTTTCATTTTGATTTTGATTTTCTTTGATCTTGTTTTTCTTTTCATTTTCTTTATTTATAATAGGTTTTTTATTTTCTCCTTTTTGAATCTTTTTATCATTATTTTCATCATTTTTTTCTTTTATTATTATTTTTTTTCCCCTTCCTCTTCCTTTCCCCTTCACGTTTCCCTTCTTTCCCTTTTTTTGAATAACTTTTTTTTTTTGATTTAATTTACGTTTTCTTATTAAAATTGGCTTTATTTGCGTTTTCTTTAAAATTCGTATCAGTGATATTATACAATCACGCCTAACCTCGGGACATTTGATAGGAACAAATCCTTTATTAAATTTGCTGGATTTCACTAATTTAATTTTGTGTCCAAAATTATTTTTACCTTTTCTTTCACAAATATTTAAAAGTATCACTTTTAATATTTTTAAAAAATGCTTTTCTAATAACTGTGATGGGAAATAAGATAACGACAATACAGAAGCTTTACGAAGATTTCTATTATTGGAATTAAATATTGATTTTAAATAGTTGAAAACGAGTGTTTCAACCCATTTAAAAGACTCCTCCTGAAAATAAAATTGGTTAAAAAATGGTATGCATTTAATCATTCCTTCTTGAACTGGGATAGAGGATAATGGCAAATTAGATTCTAAAAATACTTGGAAAATTTTGATTTCTTCCAAGTTAAATTGTAGTTTTGCAATGCCCAATCCTTTTAGCACTTCACACAATGCCACTCTCATCACTTCACCACCCTTTCCTTTCAATAACCTTGATTTCATTGCTTTTGAAAAATATTCGACAATATTTTTTTTAAATTCTTTAATTTTTTCATTTTCGTTAATATTAATAAGTTTAGAAAGTGCTATAATAACATTGGAAATTCCAAAAAGACACCCATCCCGAATTCTCAATTCACGTGCAGAATTTAACTTTTCAAAAAGAAAATCAAGTATTTTTTCTAAAAAATAATTTGGTGCAAATTTTACAAATTTATTTAAAGTTTCCGCACTTAAAATACGGATATTCGAATCAAATTAAATAATTTTGTTTGGTATAAATGATCAATAAGCGGTAATAAATATTCTTTAAATTGCCCAATATATACACTAACCTCTAAATACGAATTCCTAATATTAGATAATGTAAAATAATCAGCTTTTGTTAAAATTTCAATTCCATGGGGGAAATACACCTATTAGTTGTTGTAATGGTGGTTTTATTATTTTTTTATTGTTTATTTGATATTAATTATTAATAATAATTTATGAATTAATTATAATTTGTATATATTATTTATAACTAATTTTGTTGTTAAAAAAAAAAAAAGAAACAGCAAAAACTTTTAGAATAATATTATAAAATTACAATGTATGCATTTTTTATTATTTTCTATTATTGCTTCAATATAATATTAAAAAAAATCGAATGTTGATAATCTATTATATTTAGTATGTTTTTTTTTTTTTTTACGAATTATTTTTTTTTTACTTGTAAATTTTTTTGTAAATAATAGAAACTAAACTAAACTATATTCTAAAAATTTGGACACAGTTTAAACAGTGGAAAGAATAGCAATACTACACTTTAAATTCAATTTGGAAAGAATTTTGATTTTATAAACTATTTCATTTTTTGTCTTTTTTGTTTTGTTTTCATTTCCTTTTTTGCAGTTACGTAATCTGTTTCGTTAGATCTCGAAATTATTTTTTAATGGTTGATAGAAGGGTTAGTGTTGAGTTTGTTAAATTGGAAAAAAACATACAATTGGTAGATGGTATCTTATCATTTGATCGATCAACAATTGTTGGTGAAATTTCAACAAATTAACCAATACATTTTTTAGTTTAGCTAGTTTCATTATTTTGGACACACTAATTTTTTTTTTTTGAGTTTTATATTTTTTTCTTATATTTGGATGAAAATGATTACTTATTAAAACAATAATAATATGTAACTTAAATGTTGTTTTATATTATGTTGGAAAAATACAATAAATTGGGTTTTTTTTTTGCCTATTTTTGATTTTGGGTGTGCCCAAATTTTTCGATTGGAATTTATAAAAATATTGTTTTTTGATGTGAAATAAATATTGTTTTTTGATCTTTTTAGAAATAAATATATTTATTTATTATTTCTTTACA
Organism: Anaeramoeba flamelloides; assembly: GCA_027625915.1. NCBI lineage: Eukaryota > Anaeramoebidae > Anaeramoeba > Anaeramoeba flamelloides. The sequence continues at coordinate 3,916,491 of JANTQA010000072.1, forward strand.
ATATAATTTTATTTTTATTTATTTATTTTTTGATTATGTTCGCTGAATGGAAAGTAAATAGATTAAAAAATGTATTTTTATTGTTTTTTTTTTTACAAAAAATTAATAAAATTTATACATACCTTGACGGCCAACATTTTCTTGAAAGGCTGCACTTGCAGCTCTTCTACAATTAATTTCTCGATCAAATACAGCATTGATAACTAACGCAGGTGCAAAAATAGGTACGAATTCCTTCATTACTGATTTATCAAAAGCTCTACCAAAAGCCCAGCAAACATAAGAAGCTGCGTCTCTAACATGTGAACCAACTGAATATGATCCTCGAATTTCATCAAATTTTAAAGCCTGTAGTAAATAGGGGAAAATGCTTTTTAAATTTTTGGGTAAAATTAATCCTCTTCTGGCAAGTTCTGCCAACGCTAAACAACTCCCATGCCAACCATTATCGGATTCTTTATTAGAAAACAACTCAAGCACGGAATCTACCACTTCATTCGCAAAATCCTTTGGTAATCGGTTAGTAATCCTTGCAATGCCCTTTGCTGTGGAATATCTACATCCAAACGAACGATCGTTTAGTCCATCAAGTAACAATCCCAATACCCCTTCAATTTCTTCTGGCAATTCAAATTCTTCTTCTTGTTCCTCTTCTTCTTTCTCATTCTCCTTCCCCTCTTCTTCTTCATTTTTTTCTTTATTTTTATCAATCTTTAATTGAAAATTGTTTAATAAAATTCTTTTACCTCGCTGATATCTCCAAGAAGCTATTCTTGGTTTAAGAAGTGTAAGTCCCAATCTTTGTACCAACTTAATTAAATATTTTCTATGAATAGCATTTTTCATTTCATAAATTTTAATTTCTTGTAAAAATTCAATTAATTTAAAGACATATTTTATAATTTCTTCTCTTTTTCCACTTTTAAAAAAATATGAAAGAAACATTAAAATTCCAGAAACCTTTTTTAAAAGATGATAATATTGAATATTAGTTAAAGTTTTTTATTTTTATTTTTTATTTAATAAATTTAGTGTGAAAAAAATAAAGTTTTTTATTTTTTTTGTTTTTAATTTTTTTTATAAATGAGAAAATCCTTTATATATTGATTTATTTATTCATACTTTGCACTTATTAAAAATTCAAATTAATTTTTACATTTCATAATTTTACCTTGAAAATCAAATTAAAATTTTTAAATAGACCAAATTGTTCTTTTTCTTTTATATGTATTTATAAACGACTTTTCTTTGAGAATTTTTTCAAGTTAATGTTTATTAAATAAAGCCCAATTATAAAATTCTTTTTTTAGAAAATATTAAAAGTAAATTATTTATATTTAGGCCAAGAAATTTTTAGTATAAAGAATGATTGTATCAATTTTTTTGAAACTTTTTGACAAAGAAATTATTAAAAAAAATATTATTCTGGTAAAAAGAGTTAATTTTACATAATAAGCGACTTTCAAAAAAGTAAATAGAAAAATGATTGAATGTGAGAAAAGAAATCAAAAAGTCTCCTTTTTTAAATCTAACTTGTTTCACAAATTTCATAAAAAAACATTGTTAAAATTAAAAGTGCAAAATATTTCTAGTTATAATTCCTTTTTATAATAGAATTTGACCCTTCTCATAAGAAAACAGAAAAAAAATACAAAAAAAAAAAAAACCTTTATATTCAAGGTAATTACTGAATTTGGAAAAAAAATTCAATTCCTTCTTCAAAATATATTTTCCTGAATAAAATCTCTTCATTTTTGAAACTTGGAGTTAAAAATGGTAGTCTTATAATAATTAAAAGAGAAAAAAAAAATCCATTTACCTTCTTCTTATTTATTATCAAAGTATTTTCAAAGTAATAATATTATAATTTTACTCAATCCACTTTAATTTAATTAACCTTTTTAAAGTATTTCCTTAAGAAATTATACTCTTTTTTTTGTCTTTTAAATGATAATTGTTGATAAAAAACCAAAAAAAAAACAATAAATATGTTTTTGGTTACAAATCCTGTATTTTGAAAACAAAATATTTTTTCAAAAAATAATTACTTATATCCCTGTTCTACTATCAAAAATTCTTTGTAATCTGTATTTAGCTTCAAAATGAACTTTTTTATTGGAAATACCTTCTCTGATTAAAAAAAAATAAAAATATCTTTTGTCACCAGTTCCTATAGAACTTTTTCAAATGAAAACCTCAATTATTAAAACAGATGATGCCAAGTCTTGAACCAAAATAATTAGAATATGAAAGTATAAGAATATTTATTTTAATTTTTGAGAATTTGAAACTTAGTTATTGTAATTTTAGCATTTTTATTTTGATAAAAAATCTTTTATTTTGGCTAAAAAAAATCTTGAATTGGTTATTCTTGATTGAATTCTAATCGATTTTTAGATTTTTGAAGTGATTAAATTGTTGAAATATAGTTTTTGGAATTCTTTCATGAATGGATTTAACAATAAATTCTTTTTTTTTTAGAACATTTTTCCAATAGATACTTTCTTTTTTCTTGTTCTTGTTCTTGTTCTTGTTCTTGTTCTTTTTTTTTTTTATTAAATTAAATTAATCTTGACATAAAGATGTCCTGTTTTTTTCCAAAAAAAATACAGGAATTTGCACATAAATACATAAATAAATACTTACATACATATATATATATATATATATATACATACATAAAGAATTATTTGGATAAATTTATTTTCGATCAGCCCAAGCAAAATATCTTTAACAATGATAAATAAAAAGGTTAAGAATGTAAATTTAAAAGTTAGATCATGGGTTCTTAAGGATTTTCGTTTACATCTTTTGAAAATGTACTTTTTCAATTTTATTAAGAAGGGTATATTTTGCTTTTGAGAATTATATAAATAATTATAACATGAACTTCTCAACACTGTAATTTTTCCAATTAATAAATGAAAAATTTTTTTTCAATTTCCCCAATATTTTTTACTCAAATCGGATGAAAAAACTCAAAAATCTTCACAAGATCAATTGAAAATGAAGATTCTTGATATCTTGTTTGATTCTTCCTTATTGGGCTTTTGGAGATAAAATTTTATTTTGTTTAATTCAAATTTAACAATAATAATGGAAAAGATGATTTGAAATATTTCAGTGTCTAGGGTTAGTTTTGATAGATTCAAAAATAAACGTAGGAAAAGAATACTTTCATGGGAAATTTTCATCCACATTTCTTTACGGGTATCTGATTAACAAAAGGGAAAATATTTTCCCTTTATCTTTTCTGTTTTTGTTTTTATACTCATAATAGCTCTCAAAGCAATTGATTGTGATTTGTGATCTCTGTTTATTTGAGTGGTTCTTTTTCTGGTTTATTTTGGATGAAAGAAGAATCCTAAAGTAAACTCAGATTCCAGACGTAAAAAAAGTAAAATCAGATGAAATATTGTCTCATTAAAATTTAAAACGAAGGTTTTATTCTCAAAAAAGTGTTGCTTATGTTTGTATATAAAAAATTTCAAGTAAAGGATTTATTTAAAAATAAGAAACCCAAAAAAGGAAACAGTTCTTGAAATTGAAAGGTTTTTAACTTGCTTTTGTTTTTTTTTTTTTTTTAATTAATTTTTGGCAAGGATCGTTTAAATCTTTGATTTTTCTTGTTACGCTTTTTTTTTGAAGAAAGAAAAGAAAAAAAAGAAGGTAATTTGTGTAAACTTACTAAATGTTGAGTGTCAAATGATCTTTTTTTTATTCCAAGGACACACCAATCTAAAAACTCTGGAAAAGCAGAGCTGACCATGTCTGGGCGTATAAACAATTTTGCGAGGAAAAATGAAGAAGCAAATTTTACAGGACCAGAGTCTCCAAGGAACTGCTTCGTACGTGTAATTAGTTGGGCGATTAAGGTGAGCTTTTGGCCAGACGAATCGATAGAGCGAAGATCAAAAGGGTTCATAATGAGGATTGACAACCATAGCAAAACAAGGTATTTTGATTTCCATTGAAGAGATCGATCTGTCGCAAGATCTAAAAAAAATTTTGAAATCGGTTCGAGGTATTCTACTTGATGTGGGAAATATTTTAAAATGCGTTTACTCCCCTGGACATTTGAAAATACATAGAGAATATGAAATAGCTGTTCTGTTACTTCTTTTGATTTCAAATTGGATAAAATTAGTTGAAAACATACTCCTGTAAGTTTTCTTGCAATGGGATTCAATAGCTGTGGTTTTTCAAGATATTTTTCCATTATTTTTGAAAACTTTTGCGAACACTCCTTTAATGCCTCTATTGTTCCCACTATTTTCGGTAGATCGGAGATTATTTTTTCTAATTCTTCTTTTTCTTCAAGCAAATGTTTGTTGTTCAAAATGTTTGTCATTGTTGCCTTGAAAAAATGAGATTTATAATTCTTTAAAATGTTTACAGTAAAAAAACAAGTTATAAAAAATGTTACTTTTCTCTTAAATTTTTTATCTTCCTTTGGTTTTCTTTTTGTCTGGCTTTTATACATTAAAAGAGATGAAATTTCTTCAAATTTATGTATTTTGAGAAATTCTAACAAATTACAGTTTTCTATTTCTAAATTGTAACTATTTCTGTCCAGATATATTTTGATTCTCCAAACAATTCTTTTTTCGATGTACAATGTAACACAAACATTGTAAGGAACAAAACAACGAAAATGTTTTTAATTACTAGTATTAGTTTAAGGGAGAACATAGACTTCCAATCATGATAAAAATGTATGGAAGTAAAGTTTGAGAAATTCTTTTTCTGATTGCTGAAATGAGAAAGCCAACCGGTTTGAAAACAACTTTTGAAAACATTATTAACATACTTTGTTTAAATTGATAGATGATTTTTTTGATTCTTAAAAGGAATAAAAGATTTTTCAAGTTAAGGGATTCTCATCGACCAAATAGAAGTCTAAGATTAAAGTAAGTAGTTCTTGGGTGTAAATTACATTAGTTAGCGATGGTTGAAATGTCTCTAAACAATCGATTAGTAAAGTTGTATTAAAAAGTTGATCGAATCAATTAAAAAAATGATCCTTGTAATAGAAAAAACCAAGCTATATCAGAAAAAAATCGATATTTAATCCAGATGCAAAGGCTGAAGTAACAATTTTCAGACACCAAGGTTGCAAAATTAGTTGCTAAAAAAATCAATTTTTTCAAATATAAATCAAAAACTAGCTATTCTATTGACAAATAAAATCTGAAATCTTGAAAATATATTGAACTTAAAATTTGACTAATAATAAAAAGGTTACAAAACTAATCATTCTTTATGTTTTTATGTTCACGATTATTGGAGTAATCTTTGAAATTATCAAATTGAAAAATAATTACCTTTGGGACTTCTGAAGATGAATTAATAGATGTTTTGATATTAACATACTTAATTCAGGATAAAGTTACAGAAATCGTGATAAATTCTATCAAATCGCGATATATCCGAAAATCCTGATATTCAATATTATCGCGATAATATAATAAATCGCGTTTATCTATCAAATTGCGATAAATACCCAAATATCGCGATTAAAAAGTAATCACGATATAATAGTTGATGGGTTTTTGGGCTAATTGAGAAATATTTAAACAAAAATTTTTTGTTTTGAATCAAAAAATAGATTAGGTGAAAAAAAGTCATTCTTTGAAAAAACAAGAAAAAAGATACTTGATCTAATCAAGAATCAGATCAAAGTGTTTTATTGTATTTTCATTTTATTTGGTTGACAAACCTATTGATGCTTTAAGATCAACAACAATAAAAAATAAAGAGAAATAAATATTTTTTCAGTTAATTGTGGTGTTGTAAATTGAACAGAATAAAAGACATTCTAAAACAACCAACCCTTTATCTGTTCTTTAAAGAATGTGTTCTTGGGTTAAAACATTTTCAATATTCTCAGAAAGCTAAAAGGGGTTGGTAAACTTTTCAAAAGCTTTCACAACATCCTTGCGATATTATCACCAATTATTTAGATTGTTTACAAAATTTGTTTTCTTCTTCTTCTTCTTCTTTTCTTATCTTGATATTGTACAGAAAACACAATTAGAGCTCAGAGCTTAATGTTTGATCGATCACCAATAAGAAGGAAAATTATTCTTTATTCTTTTTTGTCGTTTAAAATTGTGAATATAACAAATATATTTTAGGAAAGTACATCTATCTTGTATTCAAGTGTATTGATGAGATGGGTAATTATTAGTTTGATCATAAAATTTGTTTGAGATTTTATATTTTGTTAAAAAAAAATGAAAAGAAAAAATTTTTGTGTTTTCACTACAAACCAAACTCATTCCCTTTATACATGTTTTCTGTCTTTCAAAACTTTCAAACACTTGAAGACATTTCACAACCCTTACAAACACTTTCAAAAATTTCTTAAAGGGGAAAGTGTTGTAAAAGTCTCAAGTCTTTGTAAAAATCAAGAGATTTTTTTTAAGGTAATTTCTAGAAAAAATAATTTTTCATTTTTTCGCGATAATTATTTTATCGCGAGAATGTTGAATATGAAGATATTTTTGGACTAATCGCGATTTTTTAATACTATCACGATTTTATTGTTAATATCATGATAATATATTTTATCATGAAAACCTCTATTGATACTTTACCAATTTTAAATTTTTTACAATCCGATAATAATTAAGTAGACTTATTATTTATTTTTTATCCATTAAACCTAACTCGAAAGTATCCCATTTTTTTTTTTTATTATTATTCTAAAGTAGAAAATTCAAATTTTTTAAAAAAGAATTTTTGGAACGTATTTAATTTACTTGTTTGAAATTTTTCTAATATTTTTTTATTTAAATAAAAGATATAAAAATAGTTATGAACATCAAAATAATTAGTGTAAGGATAAATGAAATGATTCATATTTTAGATCGGTACTTTGCGTCTCGTTATTCACTAATTATCATCATCTTTGTGATGATCAGCAAAAAAAAAAAAAAAATATAAAGTAATTAAAAGAAAATAGGGTTACAAAAGGACATAATTTGAAATAAATTACAAAATAACTGTAATTTTTTATTGGTTAATATTCATAATTATATAAATAATAATGTAAATAATAAATACTGGGAAAAAATTGAATATTTTAAGCAAATACAATATTTTTTATAAAAAAAATTCAAACAACTATTAAAAACCAAATCGAAACTGGTGAGAATTAATAACTAGTAAATTTAAGAATATTCTTCGTATTGAAGAGTTGTTAATTATAACGAATTATAATTCTAATCAAAGATATTAATATTTTTTTTCATTTTCCAAATTTTCAATTCGCTTAATTTGCTGAGTAAAAGGCACTAATAACAGGATTTTATTATTATGAAGAATATGGCTATGGTTTTCAAAATTGAATTTTGAAAGATAATTGTTGATTTTATTCTTATCAAGATTTTTCAAAAATTCATAATTTTCTGGATATTTTGAAAAATCAAGTAAAAATTTAAATTTTTGGTTCTCAAGATTGTTTTCTCTCAAATCTCCTCCGTTGCTTTTAATATTGGCTTTATGAACCTGTTTTTCATTGCAACTTTTGGGATTGCTTGGCTGTTTTGAAAACAGATTAGTTTTATTTATTTTCAATTGTGATAATTCTTGTTGGTTTACATTTATGAAAATGGGATCAATTACACTCTTATTATTAATTTTAAGCGGCATTTTACGAAAATTTTTCCAAAACGAAACCCCGCCCTGCACAAGATTGTTAGTCAATTGTTGGTGATTCTTTTTTGGGATTCGTTTCCTTGATTTTGCCTCAGAATACTTTTGATCCATTTGTATATTTTTATTTTTGGAATTGATGTTGTTCATTAGATTTGAAGCCTTTAAGATATTTTGGATAGTTTTGTTAAGACTATTATTGTTATTAAATTTCTTTTTGAGTTGTTTAATGATTTCTTCTTCTTCTTCTTCTTCTTGTTGTTGCTGTTTCTGTTTTTGTTCTTGTTTTTGTATATGCTTTTGTTTCTCTTTATGTTTCTCTTTCTCTTTCTCTTTCTCTCTTTTTGTTTCTTTTCTATGGTGGCTACGGCCTCCCCGTTTTTTATCTTGATTGCTATTTTTAGAAAAATCACTTCTCTCATGGTGTTTAATTGATAAATTCGATCTTTTGTTATTATTTTTCCTCTGATCTTTCTTAACATTGCCAATAATTTCATTTCTCGTTCCTATTTCTTTATCTTTTTGCCTTCCTATTTCGTTTTTGTATCTTTTGTGTTTCGTTTTGCTTGTTTTATTTTCAATTATCGTTTGACTATTGTCAATTTTTTGACAATGTAATTTTGTTAAGCTCTTCTTTTTCCTTGGTTTTTTCTTTTTCTTTTTCTGTTTTTGAATTCTTTGCCTTGTTTTGAGATTCGTATTTGTTATTTTATGCTGTACTTCTTCTTGACTTAGTGATCGGTATGTTTTAATTGTAAACGATCTGAGAGGTTTTGTTTTCTCATTGGAGAAACCTGTCGAGCTCTTGTTTAAAGTTGTTGGTTGTGAATAAGTCAAATTTTTGATACTATGTAAATTTGTTTGATCGTTAATGTTTAATTCATTGTGTGTGATTTGTGTGAAAGAAAATTGGTTTTGGTTGTATGGTAAAGGTGTGATCGAAAACGGTTTTGTTTTCTTTTTCTTTTTCTTTTTATTTTTTCGGATTGAAATTATGGTTTTTTTTTTTTTTTTTTGAGTATCGAAGGAAAAGACCGAGGATGGTTTTTGCTCAATTCCCATTCTTTTTGGAACTCAAGCGAAAAGTAGAGTTCCCTTGAAAGTGGGTTAAAATTCTTCATTAAGGATCGGTAGGGTAATTTTTGTGTTACCAATCTTGCAAACAAATTCTCTTTTTTGCCTGCCTTTTTTAAACCCAATTTGCCTAGCTGGCTTTTCATGTTTTTTTTTGTTTCATTCGTTAAAGCCCCAATCCATTGCAAATATTTTTTATTTAGAAGATCAATTTTCTCTTCATGGCTTGCTTTTTGTTGGTAAACGATCTTCCATAATTTCAATTGCTCTGTTACAAGTTCCTCACTTGCTTGCTTCATACCTTCCAATAAGGGCTTGACAAAAATTAATTCACAAAGCCTTTCTTTCGGTAACTTAAATTCGTAACTTAACCCCAACAAATTACACAATTCTTCGATCTCAGTTCGCGTTGCAGAATTTTCCAACCATTCCATTCCTTCCTGTTTATATAATTCTAACACATAAAGCTCATCATTCTTTTTTTTTAATTTTTTTTTTTTTTTAAGAGAAGATTATCATTTAAACAGACAAAGTAAATCCAACACAAATTGTTTTGACGAAACACAAGAAAAAAAAGAAAGTTTTTTTTGTTTGTAAAAGAAAAAAGAAAAAAAAAAAAAATACCATGGAAATTAAGAAAAGAATTAAAAAACAAAAAATGTTTTTTAATAAAATCTTCTCTTCAAAAATTGTTTGGAAATTTATACTTTTTTATTGGTAAATACACTTTAAATTAGTTTTTGAATGAACTTTTGGGAGTTTTTTGATTGATTATGTTCTAATTGAAAAAATTTTCATTCTTTTTTTTTTTGACACCCTTTTATGTTTTGTTACTTTTTTTTTTGACCGAAAAAAATGTTGTGATCTCTTACAACAATTTTAAGGACTATTCATATTTTATGTTCGGTGTGAACCAAAATACTCTTTAGGGGGTTGAAAAAATGGTTCCAAAGTTTCTATATGAAAGAAAATTCGTAATAATGCAATTTTTGTGATTTTTAGATTTTTCAAAAAAATTAGTAAAAACATATGATGATCAAAAAACATTTTGAAACACCTTGAACAAAACAAGATAAATTTAAAAAAAATTTTTGAATATTGCCAACACTTCTATTCAAATTAATTTTTGAGTAATAGTACACTTATAGTAAACTATCTGGAGATTTTTAATAATTTAGATCAAGTCAAGCAACTGGAAATTTTTGGATTAGAAATGTAAAAAAATAATTTAATATTTTGGGAAGGATCGAATTTTGGAGATATTATTTCACATTCGTAATTTGATTTTTATTGTTCAAATCATTAAAAAAAAATCCAATTTTATTTTTCTAATCTGAATGATAAAAGCTTTATTAAATAAATTTTTTTCTTTTGATTTCAAATTGTTTTTTTTTAAATTCCCTAAACAAGGAAAGATATTTTTAAACTCAATTTAAAAAAGGTTACCTTTTTGTTTATTTTTAAATTGTTGGATTGGAAAAAAAAAATAAATGAATAATAACAATTTTATAAAAGTTCATTTGGAGTTTCAGATATATTTTTTTTTATTGAATTGAATTTTCAAAGAGTAAAAATGAAAAATAAAAAGAAGCAAATAAAAAAAAAAAAAAAAAAAGTAAAAAAAAAAATTAATAATGAAGAAAATAGACAAAATGATCACATATAAAAATTGAAATATTATTTAGAGTTAACTGAATTAAAATCAAGAGATATTTTATATATATATATATTTAATAATGATACTACTTTTGAATGAAAAAGAGTTTATTTAGAATTAAAATGGCTTTTATAAATAAATGCCAGTGTCAAGTCAATCAGGTAAATAACGAGAATTCTAAATATAGAATAGTTTTAATTGTATTTATTATCCCATGAATACTATAGTTTCTTCTAACCACAATTACAATTTGTATGAGAAAACAATGATTATGATTTTTTTTCAAAGGATCTTCTCAGTAAACTTTAAATCAATTCAAAACGACAAGAAAATTAACTTTGAAGCTAATTAAATCTTTATTTATTTTTTTTTTATACAAAATTAATTATAATTATTTAGATTTTTTTGTTGTAAAAATTATTATTTTTCCAATTCTAAAATATATTATTATATGTTGAAAATTTACACAGTATTGAATTGGATTAATTTTTAACATTATAATGCGTAATGATATCTTGATTTGTAATTTAACACACACTTATAAATCATAATTTTATCTAGGTAGAATATTTATATTATGTAGATAACATTTATTAAAGGGGTTTTAAAGTATATTAGTAAAAAATAATTATTTTTTTAAATATTTCAAAATTGAAATTGATTTTTCTTCTTTCTTTTTTTCAATATTTTTTAAATACCTATTGATTTTTTTGCAATATTTATTTATTACAAGATTGGTATTCGCTTGGTAAAAGTATATCATTCTAATGTTATTGAAAAAATACTAAACGATTCTTGAGAAATCACATTGATTTCTATTGAGATATTCTTTGTATCTACAATTGTAGATAAAAATGAAGATTCATGTTTTTTCAAATAATTTCTTAATAATTTTGTTATTTCAATTTTTAAGAAAATATATTGTTTTATTAGATTTGCTCCACATGAAAACCAACTATATTCTCTGATATATATACAGTCAGTTTCACTTTTAAGGCACAAACTTTCAACGAAATTTAAGGCACAAAAAAATTTCAAATTAAAGCACAAAATTTGGATTCTAGTAGAATAATTTGTAAAAATTAAAAATCCAAATTTTGTGCTTTAATTTGAAATTTTTTTGTGCCTTAAATTTCGTTGAAAGTTTGTGCCTTAAAAGTGAAACTGACTGTATTATTATTTTTTTATTTGTTCTTCTAAAGTAAAATATAAAAAAAAATATTATAATTTGATAAATAGTTTTTCCGCTTTGACAGAAACAGAGTTTAGAATCACAAAATACAAATAAGTATTTTTTTAATAAATTAAGAATTGAAATAAAAATTATAAATTACTTTTTTACATCATGTAAAATAATAATTAATACCAGCTTACTATTTTTTTTTATATTTTACATTATAATAGATTTCCAAGGATATAGAAACTATTTTAAAAAAGTTTATATTTTGTTTTATTATTCATCAATATTTTGTTACATTTTCAAGTCAAAATAGGAAATTTTAACTCTCAAACTTTAAATATTTTTTATTTTTTTTTATTTGAGAGGGAAGTTATTAATCCCCCTTGTTTGTGGTTATGTTTTCCAGAAGTTAAAAGAATTGAGTTAAATCAAAGATTTTTCTCCATTCTTTTGAATTAAAAAAAAAACTAAGCACTTGATGACACTTCATGAATTTCCAAATTGGTATTTAGTAATTAAAAAGTTTTAATATTAAGACATAATTTACTCTATATGTGTAATAGTTGGAAAATTCGAAAAAAGAGATCATTTTATTTCAGATTATATTAATCAATACTCTGGATACTATATTTGATTTTTTGTAAGATCAAAACAATAATGTCATTTATTATTTTATTAAATTCATATTCATTTGAAAAAAAAAACTAAGATGAAAAAAAGAATTCAATTAACTTTCAAAAAAATTATTTAGGATTATTGGAATTATATTACCAAATAAATTTTGTTTCAGTCAAATATGCCGAATATTTTTTCAAAATATCAATAATATTTTTTATTAATAACCTTAGGAGAACAAATAAGATTTAAATATAATAAAAATCAATGAATAATTGAGATACTTACCTGAAATAAAATTAATATATCAATAGATTTTCTTAAAAAAAATATAAAACTCAAATTCGTCGGGAAAATTGATATAAATGACAATGTTCATTTATTTTGGTTCTCAATTGAAGATCAAAGGAAATTTTAATAGAAATCAATATGACTCTCTACAGACATTTATTAATTTTTCTATAATATTAGAAGAACACATTTTTACCAAGTGGTTATCGATCTAACAATAAAAAAAAATTGCTCGAAAATTCTTAGGTATTTAAAACAATTGAAAAAAAGAAAGAAGTAAATATGTGCAAAAAAGTGAAAAAATGAAAATAAATTTCAAAATTTTCAAATAAATAAAGTATTATTTTTCTTCGGATATCCATTAACACCCTTTTAATACGTGTAATTATATTATTATTACTTGATCTCTTTTACTGTAAAATGGTTTACAGTAAATTATTTTGTTATAAGATATGATTGATTAAAAAAAGTGTAGAAAATGGATACTAAATAAGCTTGGATTCTCTCTTATAAGATATACATTTTTGAAAAAAAAAATAATTATTATTTGTGAATGTTTTGATATCTCCAAAACAGTTAAATTTATGAAACAAATTGTCCAGAAAATTATTGTCAAATATCAATCAAAATTATAATATATATCAAATCTGAAAAGATAAATATAAATCCGTTAAATATCCGATCTTGAAATAATAATCATGTGGAAAATTAAATAAATAGATGTGAAATACTTTTTTAATTTTATTTTTTTTGGTTAATATTATTTTATCTGATACACATGTGTAATATTGATTTTTAAATTATAAATGTTTTTTTTTGGTTCATAAAATTAAATTTTTTTCATTAACTGTGATACTTTTCTGATATAGTATCAAGGGTCAGGAAACTTGATGTACATTTGGTCTTCTAATTATCATTCTATTTCACTTTTTTTTTAAAATACATTATGATATTTGGAGTGGAAACATCAAATAAAAATAAAAATACTTTTTCCAAAATCTATTAAACACCAATATTCCCAATGGTTTATAGAATGGAATTGATTGTCATTTAAATCTTGGAAAAAACAGTCAAGTTTATTGGAACTTGCACAAATAGCCAAAAAGTATCACATTTAAGGGAAAAAATTACCATTTTATCCAAAAATCTTTAAAAATTCAAAAATCATATTATTATATGTATATTAGTAAAATTCAAAATTAAATTTCATAATAAATGTTCAAATTTTTTTTTATTTTTATTTTACTTTTTTTTATTTTATTTCGAGATGAAAAACAAATATTTCTAGTCTATAGAACTGAATATTATAATAGTAATTTTTTTATTTTACTGATAAATTCTAATAAATTTCAAAAAATTTTTAATTCAATTTCCATTTTTATAAATCTAGGGATTATTTCTTATCAAACATACTCTGATAAAGAATACTTTGAAGAAAAACTACTTTTACAGAGTTTTTTAAAACTTGATTTCTAAAATTCTCTATTCAAAGTTGAGCCAAAAAATTTCCAAACATAAATTGTAATTTATCAGTACTAAATAACTTCGATTTATAAGAATATTTATTTTTAAAATTTTCATTTTTAAAGTGCCAATGATTTTGAAATGATTTTAGTTTAAATTTTAATTTTTTTTTTTGGGGGTGCCAGTCTAGAACAGAGATCATTAATATATATATATAATAAACTATCATATCTCCCAATTCCGGTATGTTTTAAAGATGTTACCACTTCCCTAAAAGTATCAAGATTAATACCTAGAGAATTTTATTTTATTTTTAGATTCTTTTGTCTTGAATAGAAAAAATATTTTTTTGGCATCAGAAATTACTTTTGTTAGAAACAATTGGGATAAACTAAGAACAAATCACGTAAACTGTAATAATTTTAGAGAGTTTTCATAAAAAAAATTCCCTTCAATATTACTGGTATTTGAAATTCACTTATAATAAAATTTAATCTGATCTCCTTTTTTTTTTTACATTTTGAAAAAGATCTTTTATTTATTCTTTTCTTGGTTTGTTCAATAAAAAACAAAAAATACTGAAAAATCAACAAGAGATCAGAATTTACAATATGTTTCTTTGGAAATGATCTCTCTCAATGACAAAAAGAACAGATATCAAACATATAAAAATTTTTGCCATTTACTATTGAAATACAAATCAGAAAATCCTTGAATTATTAAGAGGTATTATTCATAATATTGATGGAAGATCTCACAAAATTTTATTACTTGAGATCAGTTTTGAAAAATAATTAAGTTTTTTTGATTTTTCTACATTCAGATAAGTAATTTGAGAATTTTCGTTGTCAAGAAGACGATTTCAGGATTCAAAATAACTTTAAACAATTTTTTATATGAAAATACCTTCAAAATTAAAACTTTTTTTGGTTATTTTTTTCTTTATTTCTGGAGGTTAACTTTATTTTATTTTTTGTTTCCAAAAGGACTGAATAGCAAAATAATTTTTTTTTCTCCTAATTTTTTTGTCTTTTCTTTTTGGTATTTTTATAAATTGGAAAAATATTTTCCTTTTCTTCCTTTTAACTGAAATATAAATTCAAAAGAATCCTATAAAGAGTAAAATAAAAATATAAAAATTTCTCGAAAAAAATCCAAGAAAATCTTGGATAAAAAACAAGAAAAAAACTGCAGAATTTTTTTTAGTTGATCTTCCACTAACCATAAAAAGAGTTCGCTTTAGACTGTTCAACAAAAAACATAAAGGTTGTTGTCCATAACAGTAAAAAAAAGGGTATTTTAATAACTTTCAAGGGTCAATTTGATTTTTACAAAAAAAAAGTAAAAAATTCCCTTTTGGGAAATAGAAAAAAGCATAATTAGTCCAACAGTTTTACTTGTTTCTGAAAAGAAAAACAAACAGTTAGCCTTTTCAGAAAGTCAGTTTGTTGTTTTTCATTTTTTTCTTATTTGTCCGCAGAAGAGTCTTGTTATTGTAATTTTTTGTAATGTTTCGTGAATTGAACCAGACCAAAGAAAATTTTTATGAAAAGTTCGCAACCTCAAAATATGTTGGATTTGATCTTTATAACACATTAAATCAGTTTCATAAACTTGCCTTTTCAAAATTAGTTTTTAAATCCTTGAACAAATATTTAATCAAAAATAAGAATTATCCCACAGAAATTGAAACAGAAACGTTTGTACCACACTACTGCGTCAAAGGACTTTTTGTTGATGTTCCAAATGGCAATTTAATTAAAATTAATTCCTCGAAACAGGTCACGGTAAGAAAATGCTTTAGTTTTTTTTTTCACCTCCTTTCGGTTTACTAATTCCAAAAGGTGTAACACAAATTTTTTTTTCTTCTTTTATTTTCTGCACTCAAACGACGTGAACCCAAAAGACTGTTTTCATAAATCTTTTGAGATTTTCTTATTTTCAAGAAATTGAAAATTCTTTTCAAACAACAAAAAACAAAATTGTTAATTCAATTGCCGATCTCAATTATGACCAAAACAGTCTTTAACAAAAAAATAATGTTTGAATAATATTGGTGCTTTTTCTGTTGTTCAAATAGCCCACACACGCCTAGTAAAACCGTGTTTCAAAATAAATCAGTGATTTTCTTTTTTCATCAAGAAATGTAACACATTAGTCGATCAAAGAAACCGTCGATCAACATAAAGAAAATATGAAACTGGTTTCTTAAAGTTCAACAACTAAATAGAAATTATAAAAATTTAATGATCCAAATGTAAAATTTTTTCTCAAAAAATTGAGTAAATTATTGAGAAAATTGTTTTATTAACAAAAAACAAAAAAAGTTTAGAAAAAACACGAAAAATTTCAATACAAAAAAATGGTAAAATCTTCAGAAGACTGTGAATCAGATCCATTGATAATTTAAATATTCTCACAAAAAATCAACAAATTACCTTCAAAATTGATTTTAGCCTTATGTGTACTATTGGCGAATGATTTAGATATTGTATTGGAACAACAAAAAAAAAAAATTCAGATTTTCATCTACAGCACAGATTTTATACCCTGGTATACTGACATTTTTGATCACTGCACAGCAGAAACTACTGAAGTGTTTTTAATTTCAAAACAGAATATTAAAAATCTACACGCACCAAAAAAAACTTCCAGGGACACAAAAAATTTCTACCACCAACTAATCAATTTGTTTTGTAAAATTTTTGAACGAGTAAAAAGAAGAAATTTTGATTTAATTGAATTGAAAAAAGAAAATTATAAATATACATATAACGAATTATTGAATTCAAAGAGCTGAAAAGTCGTTAGGATTTTCGAAATTTAAAAGAATAGAGTAAAAACAAAGATTTTACTCAATTCTTTTGAATTTCGGAAAATCGCCGTTAGCTTTTTTTTAATTTTAGAAATAAAAAGAAAATTTCTTAAATTTTCTATTTATTTCTAAAATTAAAAAAAAGCTAGGCACTTGACGACACCCCCAGAGAAATATTTCATAATAATAAAATATCAAAACTCTTAATTTAAAACTCAAAAATATTTAAGTTATCCATCAAGCTCAACAATCCTAAAATTCAGAACATTTACTAATTTCCAAAACAGATATTATTATGTAATAAATAAAAATCCAAAAAAATTTTGTCCTTTTATGTTTAACATATGAACATAAAAAAATAATAGAAAATATTAATCATTTTTTATGTGTATGCCCTTCTTATGAAAAAAATAGATTAATTTTTCTTTATCAATTAAAAGAAATAAATCTTAATGAATTGATTTTGAAACTGTTACAGTTTGAAATTATTTTCATTAATTAATAATCGTGAAATCTATGATTTTACGCTTAAATTTCTGAAAGGGAATTTAATTCTAAGTGCAACTAGAGTGTAATTTACACTTCTTCAATAATAATAAAAAAAAAGAAGAAATTTTTCAGAAATAATTCAAGTACTTATCAAGCATTGAAGAGATACAACAAATATTATTTTTGTTTTAGTTATTTGATTTGAACTTTATTCAGGATGTATGTTCTCAACAAATTCTTCAGATACACTACAAATGCTACCCCTTTATCTTGGTTCGGACTCTTACGATCATTTATCCACAGATTAAGATAATTTTTTTTTTTCAATAAATGGGGATTTTTTTGGTTTTTATTTTTTGTTCTGCTTCAAAAAATCACTTACCAAGTACTTAAAAATACACCTAAGAAGACATTTATTGAATTAGTTCTTAATTTGAACCGGTTATTAGTTCTTTTGCACCAATAACCCAATACGGTTCAATAATTTCCATATAAACCAATAGTACTCTCCATACTACTTTGTGGTAAATGTTTATATTTAGCCAAGAAAAATAAAAAAACAACTTAAAAAAATCCCTATTTATTGAAAAAAAAATTTATCTTAATTAGTGGATAAAAGATCGTAAGAGTATGAACCAAGATAAAGGGATAGCATTTGTGTTGTAAGCTAAATTTCAAAAATAGGGGCAGATTTTTCAAAAGAAAAAAATTTGTTTAATTGTTTTTTTTATTTGAATAATAATGTGTTTTACGAAAGTATTTCGGGATAATAACCAATATAGATTAACAAATAAAAATATAGTGTAATCATTTTATTTTTTGAAAGCCAAATGAAAAAAGAAAAAATAATAAAAAAAAAGTTAGCCCCTAATTTTGAAATTTAGCTTATCTGAAGAATCCATTTAGGACTGATCTACTTAATTATAAGAAACTATATAGTTAATTTTGTTAATTTTTTTCATTTTTTATTAGTAAAATTTACTGATTTTGGATTTTTTATATTAGAGAAATTTAGGCAAAAAAAAAACTAATTTAAAAAGAGATCCTTTAAATTTTTTTTTTTTTCAAAAGAATTAAATAATTGTCAATTATTAAAAAATATGAAAATTAAAAAATTAAAGCAATAATAAAGGTATAAAAGGATGCAGAAGACTTCTTCTGTAAACAAACATTTTTTGTCAAATGAATTATTTTGAAATTTATAACATATTTTTTCCTTATTTACATTTAGGGAGAAGAAAAATAAATGTAGGTGGGTGAATAAAATGATGAATATATTAATTTTATTGAATTTTAGTTTAAAAAAGTTGAAAAAGTTAGATCAAATAGAAAAGTTCCAAATTTTTTAAAAAAGAAAAAAAAAAGAATATTGTTTATGAAGAATTTTTTTAAAATGCATTGATTAAAAGCTTTTTGAATTTTCATACTTTTCTTTTTCTCCAAAATATTATTGTTTTCTCTTCTTCTTTTTATTTTGTTGCTTTTTGGTTTTCTTTTTTGTTGTTTTGTTTTCAGCCATTTTTTCAATTATCTGGCAAATATCGAACCAACTCCAAATTACATGAAAATTCATGTATATTCTCACAACCCCTAAAACCCATTCTACAATTCCACACAACATATAAATTATTTTTGTTTTATATTTTTGAATTTTTATTGTTCTTATGGGATAATAGCAAAACAAAAAAACTAAAGTTTGTCAAAAAAGAACAAAAAAATGATTTATTTTGAAACTTTCTATCGCTATATCTTGTAGAGTACTTTGACCCTAACATTTATTATTTTAATTATAAATCTAAAAAAGATTAAGTTTCGTAAACTAACATCAGAATCCCAGTAATCAAAAATACATTATTTCAAAGCATAAAACATATATTTCAAATAAAACCCGTGCCTTTTTTTTTTTTTTTTTTTCAAATAAATATCTCTAATCCATTATTCAATAGTATACCTAAGGTCAAATCAATTTTGAATTTTAGTTCCTTTATTTGATGTAATATTTAAATTATGAATTGGATTTGTTGAAATTTTTTCGTAATTCTATCAATAGTTTGAAATTTATTGTTTTTTACCTTTTACTCAAAAATTAATTCCATTTTTTGAGAGAAATTTACCTATTTGATCCTTCATTTTTAGAATTTCTTTTTTAATAATAGAACTTTAAGTATCCAATATCATATTTGCTTATTTTTTGCCGTTCGTTTCTTTTAATCATTTGCTATAACTTTTTAGTAAAAAGAAACACTAATTTATTTTGAAATCTCGATTTTTACAAAGTCTGAACATGTTATTTTAACAAGAATAAGGCGATATTTTTACTGGAATTAATTGTAAAAATTACTAAAAGTTTTTTGTTTAATTACCTGTAATCTAATTTTTTTTATTGCTATTATAAATGAGTTTTTATCAGAAGTTAGGAATTCGTTCAATTTCTGTTGGTTAAAGTTTCAATATTTTTTGTTAAGTGTTGTGTATGTATATATAGATCTCAATATTAATTAAGTATATCCTTATAATATACTCATATAAAAATTAATTTTTGTGATTAAAATTGATTTCTATTGTTAAAACGAATTCAATTCAAAAATGATCATAAATGGTTACGAAAAAAAGTAAAATATTTTTTTGATTAAAAAGTTGACAATTACAAACAAAAAAAAAGGTAAAAAAACAAATGAAAAAAAAACTTTGTGGTCGATTTTTTTAAAAAAATCGAAAAGAGGAAACTTTTAATATTATTTAATATATTAACCAATATTATTTAAACTTTGTAAAATATTTTAAAAATGTATTCTTATTATACTCTTTTTAAATATATATATATAATTTTGAAATCAAAAAATGAATCAATTACTTAAAAATACTCGAATTCTTTTATTAACATTAAATGTAGACAATTGAATTTCTCATCTTTGTATAAAAAATTTTTTTATAATTTTTTTTCCGATACAACCAATATTCTTTGAGGGGAAATTATTAATATATTTTGAAAAAACAAGGTAAAAAAAGAATATAAAAGTAATAAGAAAAATAATAATTATAAAGAAAAACAATAATTATAAAGAAAAAAATTCTAAATAATTTCAAAAAATAGATAGAGTGTTGAAAAATAAATCAAAAAATTATTGAAATATATATAATAATATTATTATTATGTTATTTTATTCGATTTTCGTATTTTTGGGTATATTATTAAATTCTCAAATTTTGGTCAAATTGAATTTTTTCATATTTTTAAAGAGTTGCCTGATTATTTCCATCTGTATGAAAGTTTTTAATAATTTTCAACGGTTGAGAGAGGAAAAATAAAAAAAAGATTATTTTGAGATTGGTAGTATTTTATTACTTAAATTGAAGAAAATCCAAAATTTTGAAATGATCTTTTCTCAATATTTTTAAAAAATTTGTTCGAAAATCAATTTTTACTCAAAAAGTCAAGTAGGAAAATTTTTTCCCTTAAAACAAGTTACATGTGTCTAATTCCTCTTGTAATTATTTTTTTTTTTCAAAAATATAACATAATTCCCTAACATACCATCCAAACCTACACTAACATACTCAACATACTCTAAACTACATAATCCTACTCTAATATACTCTGACCTACCCTAAAAGACCTTGACCTACCCGAAAAGGTTTTTAAAATACCCACTGTTAATATATTTCAATTGAATTGGCTATTTTGAAAAAATTGAGAATTAACCAAATTGTTGAAATTTGTCCAAATTTGAAAAGTAATAATTTTCCAGTATTTGTTTTTTAATGAATTATTATTCAGAATCTAACTTAAAATTAGAAAATTAATTCAAAAAAAGGTAGAATCTTATTGAGTGTGACTAACTGTTTGAATTTTCTGATTTTTTCAAAATTGGTTTTCAAAATGTCAAAAATTTAAGAAAAAAGTAAAATCCTATTTTATAATTTAAAAAAAAAAACTGAGGAACTTGACAATATTTTTAAAGATCAGAATGGGTTCGGAATAATTTTTCCATTTAATCAACATTTTAGTATTTTTGAAAATAAATAATCAATAATTTTTTTTTAAAAAAGTCTAGTGTTTTTTTATAACAAAATTCACTTTCAGGAAAATTTGTCGAACTTTTTAAAATATAATTCTCTCAATTTTTAGTTTTTAAAAACAAATTTGAATGAATTGAAGAGTCTTTATTAAAATTTTATTTTTTACTCTCTTGAGATTTTTACAAATTAATGAAGGAAATTTCAATTTACTTTTTTGAAATTAATAAATAACCCAAAAATTCTGAAAATTGGTTGTATAATGTTTGATAATATTCCTCTTTAAGGTGAATGTCAAAAAGGAATTCTTATTAAACAATTGCATAAAATTGAAAAATTTTCGTTTTTAAGGAAATTATTTTTTTCAATTCCAACAGATTTTCTCTCAAATACAAAAATTAATCAACTGACCCAAAAAAAAAAAAAACAAATTATGAATGGTAAAAAAATAAAACTTAAAAAGAGGAACAACAAGCTGGGAAATCCCAAAAAAAAAAATTAATTAATTTAAAAACTGTTGATTAATACACCAAATATAGAGCTCGTTGATATGCCAAACCAAGGTGTAAATTCTAATTTTAAACATATCTTGACTTGCAATAATCCAAGTTGATATTGCTATTACGGTTGATTATATTTTAAAAGAAATTCTGGTACTTCATTAATTGTGTGATAAATTTGATGCCATTTTTCAAAAATTGTTTTGATCCTGTTTATTTTTCTAAAAAACCCAATGTATCCAAAAAAATAATATGAAACGGAAAAAAAAATTTTGTGTTTTGATTTTTTATTTGAACTTTTTATGATTGTTCTGATTTACCAACAGGTTTGTTAGATTATTTATATAGTTGATCTGGGGTGAAAATATTTTTAAAATTGTAAGAAAAGTAATTTTTTCCAAAATGATTCAATGGAATACTGGATGGCGTACATATTTATATTAAATGAAAAAGAATTTCAAATTTTCATATCATATAATTAATTTTTAAAAATATTATTTTGTTTTTTTTTATTTTAGATCATTCTGTATCCTAAAAATAATAAAAATAAATTAATAATATTTTGAAGAATGCAAAAAACATTTTAAATTTCCATAAAATGACAGAATTTCAAATTAAATGCAAAATAATGATTAAAATGCCAAATTATTATTATGATTATTATTATTATTTGAAATTTTATAAACAAAATCAAAACACAAAAAACTTTCCATTTTATAATTAGTTATAATAAAAAATTATTTATAAAAAAAAAAAAAAAAAAATTCATCTGCTTAATCCTAATCCCCCAATTTTATTCTTTTTTTGATTAAAAAAAAAAAAAAACAATAAAATATCCCAAAAAAAATTGATAAAATGGTTTTAGAATGCACTTCATGGAGATAAAGTATTAGGATTTACAGATCTACAACGAATTTATGGAAAGAAAAGAAATATACATGATGTGACAATAAAAGAAAATGAAACCCCAAGATCGATACGCACAGCGCGTGAAATAGGTATTGGAAGTTGTTTCAATCGATTGATCCATTTAAAAGAAAAGAAGTCCGTAAGGCTAGGTACCCCTGCGCAAATTTTTGAAGATTTAAGGGAAGCCTCTAATTATAATTTTATTGAATTGGGCGAGGATAGTTATTTCCCCGAATTTTCAAGCAATTTAGATCAATACCTCCAAAACAATTCAAAATCCTTAAAGATGTTATTTAGTTATCTAAACAAATCGGATAAAAAAGTCTTTTTATTAACAAATTCACCACCCAATGTAAGTGAAAAGACATTAACACACTTGTTAGGGCAAGATTGGAAACAATATTTTGATTTGATTCTTACAAATGCACAAAAGCCCTATTTTTATTGTAAAGAAACCAAAACATCATTTTATCACCCTTTTGAGGAAAAAAAGGTCAATTTAGGCGACAACCAAAGATTTAAATATGGGAACGCCTACGAATTGATGGATTTTTTGGAAGTGGACAGCTGCGAAAAGGTGGTTTTCTTTGGAGATAACCCAATCGGAGATATACGCCAAAGCAAAATAAACTGCAATTGGTCCACCGTTGCAGTGGTTTCCGAGCTCGCCCCTGAAAAAACAGAAATGGGCGACGGGTACGCTTTGTTTGGAAAGGACAGAAAGCGATTGTGGGGCAAGTATTTATACTGTGGCGATAAATTATCATATTGGGGCAAAATGATCCAGAATTATTCCGATTTCCAAGTGCCCTCAATAGAATGCTTTACAGAAGAACTTTTTAGCCGATTGCGTTTTTATTAGTTCAATCTAATATATAATAAATTGTTATAGTTTGAAATCTTTTTATTTTGAAGTTCTTTATTTAATTTTCAATTTTTAAATTGTGAATGTTATATTCTGAATGATCACAGGATAAAACATAGAACAAATCAATAAACTAAACTATTTTTCCAAATTTTTGACTCAATTTAGAATATTAATTGGAAGTGATTTTTTAAAAGTATTATCCCATATTCTTATTAAAAGAAATTTTCAATTTTTAAGATCAGTACCATTTTTTCTCATTTTTTCATTTTTTTTGTTTATTTTTTGATTTTTTTTAATATTTTTTCTTGTTTTTTCTTTTTCTTTTTGATTTTTTTTTTTATTTTTTGATTTCTTTTTCTTATTATTTGTTTATGAAAAAAGTCAATTAAAAAAAAACCTGTTCTAAATCAAAATTAACATTAAGAAAATTGAGACTTTATATTTTCTTGAAAAAATCAATTCATTTACAATTGAAAAATCTTATTGTTAACAATTTTAATTTTCGAAAGAAATTAAGAAATTTTGCGCTAGAAATCTAAATGAAAGAGTCCTAAAAATTCTTTTTAATTTTATTTTTTTTTGAAAATTTATTTTTTGTTTGGGTATTTCTTTTGTTAATCTCAACTCTAATCCGAAGTTGATTATTAAAATTAATTCTCAACAATTTTAGTTTGATTGGTTCTTAAAAAAAAAAGTGAATTTTTTATTTTTTGGCTGGGAAATTTTGAGTGAAATGGCGTTTATATTAAAATTTAGTATGTTGACTCGATTGAAAATAATATGATGAATTATTTAAGTAAATTTGGATCTTCTTTTAATTCCTTTTACTTATTATATTTTCAGGTTTCTGTTATTTTCAGTAATATTTCCAATTAAAAAGCTTGTTGGGCATTTTCTCCCAAATGGTAATATTCATTAAAATTTTATCAAACCTATAAATACTTGTTTGAAGAATAAAAAAAAAATCAAATATCTTCAATTTATTAATAAAAAAGGTAAAATATCTTGTATCTGTTAAATTTTAATGATTTAAAAACACATTAAAATTACTTTTGAATTCAAAATAATTAATCAGATGAAATGTAGTAATCCTTTAAAATGTAAAAGAATTAAAATAGAACGCGAATGAGAAAGAGGATAGGAAAAGGAAATAGAAAGAGAGAAAAAAAAAAAAAAAGGAGAAAGAGAAGATGTTTCCAAATCTGAAAATTTCAATAAATAAGGATCAAAAAATAAAAATAAAAATAAAAATAAAAATAAAAATGGTCAAATAACAAAATATAATTTATTGGTTAGCATTCTTAATCTTCAAATTCTTTTATTCTGAAAGGATGAGCTTCTGTGTTAAAAACCCATTTATTTAAAGGCACAACATTATCATCAGAAAATAATAAAAATAGATATTTCAAGGTTTCACTAAAGAAAAATGAAGGAGTTTCATCGTCATTCCCAGTCTCCAAATTTGAAATATCTTTAACTGTTGCGAAACCATTTTCTATTCTTGCGTGTCTTTGTATTGATCGAATGAGCTGGTACCCCCAGTTTCTGTAGTAGGGATGATGAGTTATTCTCCAAAGGTAAAAAACGGATTCTATAGTTTCGGGTTGTGTGTGCCATCTACCGTGCACATCCTCGCTTGGCAAAGGTATTGCGAGGCGGAAAGGCCCGAGTCCTGTTTTGGATCTTGAATAGGATTCTGCACAGGTTCTAGTAATTTGGTTTCCGAATTGGAAATGCGATTTATGAGATGGATCGATCGTGATTTCTCCATTTCTAAAATCATCATAATTTAAGGAGCTCATTGCCGACAGGCCACCGATGAAGCAAGTAAGATGCTCCATTCGGGAATCAAAATGGTGGTCCTCGATGTTCCTTACCCCGACATACCACAGCCCATCATCTTTCTTTTGTAATAAAACGTTTTGGATCCCTGCTAATGAATGGTCAAAGTGATCGCGGTACATTGATTGCTTTGGAGAGCCGTCAAGCAACCACACTTTTAAAAAATATTCATATGCGGAATCCGCAAAGGATTGAATGGAATACTTGGATGACTGTGATGTCTTAAATGTTCCCTCGCCTTCGCAAGTGAAATGGGTGGCATACACGCCATCTTCATTTTGGATATGCTCCAACTTTTTAATCGCCTGATCGGCATAATGCCTATAGATCGGGTTGTTTGTTATTTCGGACAAACGAGCAAATTCTAAAGTAAAGGAATAGCTTTCTGCCAAGTTGGAAGAAAATTTGCTATTGGCTCTGAAGGGCAAAATCGCATTGTTCGTTTTGGCATGGTTGTTCGTAAAAAGATGCTTTAACGAAATTCGTGAATGCGGGAAGGGGCAGCTTTGCGACGCAAAGGTATTCAGCATAGCTTGCCCGAGCTCGTCGGCCTTGTCTTTATATAATTCGTCTTGAGTTAAGTCAAAGATGGAGATTAGCCCGCCCAAGACCCTGATCGTCAATTCAAAAAAGGAGGTTGTAACAGCGTTTGAAAAGTCTAGCCCTGTTTTGATCCATTCTCTTGCTTCCTCATATTCCTTTGTCAAGCCTAAAATCCACATTGTGTCAATGGAATCAATTATGGTTAGCCCCAGTCCCATCCAGTTACTGCCCCGTTTGGTTTTTGGATGCACATCGTCCATTCCCCATGCGTATTTCTTATAGGCCTTCCATCCATGAAGAAACATTTCTCTGATTTCTTCAAGGCACTCTTCCTCTTTACAATAATCATACGACGTGAGTGGATGATCGGGGACATTTAAACCTGGGTATTTGTGATCTTCAAAATGGAAATAATCAAATGGTTTTGCTTGATCGATCCTAGCGTTTTTTTTTTCTTGTTCAAAGATCTCCTCTTCTGTTTCAAGTTTTGTTTTTTCTTTTTCTGTTTCTAATTCGGTTTCTGTTTCTGATTCTGTTTCTAATTTGGTTTTTTCTGTTTCTGTTTCTAATTCTGTTTTTTCTTTTTCTAATTCTGTTTTTTCTGTTTCTGTTTCAAATTTGGTTTTTTCTTTTTCCGTTTCTAATTCTGTTTCTGTTTCAGGTTCTGTTTTTGGTTCTGTTTCTAATTTGGTTTTTTCTGTTTCTAATTCTGTTTCAATTTCTGTTTCTTCTTTTGGGAAGTAAGTCTTTATTTCGTATCCTTGTTCTTTTTCCTTTTTCTTTTCGAAATGTGAAGATTCGTCAAAGTTAGGTAAATTATTTTGATCTGTTTCTGAATTTTGTTTTTTAGTGTTTGTAATTTTTAAAGTTTTACCGTTTTTGTCCTTTGAATTATGAACCAAAAGAAACAAACTACAGACTAAAAAAAGAAAAAGAGCCAAGACTTTAAAATGTGTGGATGAGATGAATTTTTCTTTTTTTTTTGAATGAAATCTTCTAATCATGGGTAAAAGTGTTGCTTTTTTTTTTTCTTTTTTTGTTTAAATTTGGATTTTTCAAGAGGGAGTATTTATAAAAACTTTGGAGAATTGTAAAAAATGAAATTTTCATATATTTATTGGAAAGTCAAAACCTTAATGATTTGTGTGTTCACACAAAACGAATTCTGAAATTTGATTTTCTTAAGAAGATTGGCAATCCCATAAAAAAATGATCGATAGCATTAGCAATTTCTCAGTTTTGGTATTTTTTGCAAAAATACAATCTTTTGTTTTTATTTTCTTGTAATCATAAACATAAGAATTCATATTGCAATAATTTGTAAAAGTTTTTTGGTTTTAAATATGAAGTTGATCCTTTCCATTTTAAATATTACTGATAAATTCTAATAAATTTCAAATAATTTTTAGTTCAATTTCAATTTTTAAAAATCTTCAAACTGTTTCTTATCAAACAGTCACAGACAAAGAATATTTTGAAGAACAACTAATTTTACAGAGTTTCTTAACACTTGACTTCATAAAATGCTTTATTCAAAGTTGAGAATAATAATTTCAAAAAGGAAAATCAACAAAAAATATCCAAACAAAAATTGAAAATTATCAGTATTATTATTTATTTATCTTGCTATTATGTCAAATAATTTTTAAATACTCTTGATCTTTTCACCTAGAACAATTTGTTATCAAGTTTTATCTATAACGATTTAGATTTAGATCTCATAATTTTTATTTGTCTCCTAACCAATTAATATTTTCATTGTCTTTTTTTTTTTTTGGGAAATTTTAATATTTTGATATATCTCCAAAAATCAGGAATTTCTAATTTCTTTTTGAGTTTATATCTTTATTTAGAGATTGAAATTTTGACTTGGTCTATTTTTGCTTTTGTTTTATAGATTATCCTTTAGGGATGAATGTTAATTTTTTAAAATTTTGTGACTTTTTTATTTATCCAAATATTATTGAGTCTAAATCTTTTATAGTTAGATCAATCTAACTAATCCATAAAATTATTGGCTAATGCCTATCAATAGTAAATATTTGTAGTTTTACGCAATTGACTAATTTTTTTTTAACAAAAAATCATTTTTATTTTTTTAAAATTATCTATTACTTTTTTAAAAGTTACTTTTGTAAGTGTTTTTATTTCTAACCAAATACCTAAATATTTTATATTGGGTAATTGGTTTGATTTTAAGGTTTTACTAATATTATAATTCATTCTAAATTCTTGAATAATGTTATATTGCCCTTTATTCTGACTAATATCAAAAATATAATTCTCGAATTGTTTAATAATTTTGTTTCTCTGAATTAATTCTTTAATCCAAATTTTTTGATTTTTTTTCTAAAATGGGAAGTCTCAAAAAAATTTGAAATAATTAAAAGATTTAATAATTAATTCTTTTTGAATACAAAAAAATAGTTTTTTTTTTTCAATTTATTATTTTAAGTTGTCACAATTTTTGAAATATAGTTTAGTTTCAATTTTTTAATATATCTTTACTAAATAATAAAGAGAGAAATAAATAAATAAATAATAATAATAATAAAAAAAAAATAAAGAGTTGATATTTTATATAAATTATTTTATTTTTGCTTGATGAAAGTTGGTTCAAAATAACAGTCATCTTGTTAATGTGTAATTCTCGATTTTAAAAGAAAGAAATTTTATAAGAAAAAAAAAAAAATATTAATAATAATTTATAATGATGGAGATATATTATCTTTATTACCAAGTCAATATTTTTAAAGTAGATCGTCTTCTGAGGAATCTTCTGAACTAGAGGATGTCCCTGAATCAGATTTTTCAGAAGCAACTTGATAAAATCCCTTTTCATTTTTTTCTGTTTCCTTTTCAACGTCTTTTACAGTAATTGGATTATATTGTGATAATTTTGTTGGCCAAAACCAAACAATCAAGAGAATAAGGAAAATGTATTCGATGCATGCGGAGAAAGCTGACACAAACTAAATAAATAAAAAGTATGATCAGAATAATCATAATATTTTTGCAGAAGATATTTTTAAAATTCAATTTATCAAAAAAAAAAAAAAAAAAAAAAAAAAAAAAATAATAATTTGAAACAAACCTTTTCTCTATAAGTTGGGGAACAAGCAAAGCCAATAAAAACTATGAGGGGCAAATAGATTAACCAAATTACACTAGTAATTCCAAATTTGGCATAAAAATCTTTAGTGTTATGATTCTTTTCTGCTTTCGAGTTAGGGATGATCATGATCAAGAAGAATCCAAGAACAACAAATCTCAAAATTAATAAAAAGATACCTGGAATTGCCTCAAAGACATAATATTGGCTACCGCGATCAAGATCAACATAGGCGGCAATTATCAAAAGAATAGACAAAAGGAAATAAAGAATCACAGTTGCGACAACAGATCTTTTTTTTGAAAAATTTTCATTAGTGATTCCATATCCGTTGGCCACTAAAAGTACTAACATGATTAAAAATGCTGTTGAGATTGATCCAATGACTAGTATTGTTTATAAAAATGATATGATTTATTTTGAAATTGTTAAACGATTATTACAAAAAAAAAAAACAAAAAGTAAAAAATTTTGATTAATCGAAAATTAATAATTTTTTTTTGGGTTTAGTGGTAGTTCAGATAGCAAAATATAAAGTAAATATTTCTTGGAAGTATTATTTAAGGAAAGGGTTTTTAAATTCTTCTTATATTGATACAAGAATATTAATAATTTTTTTGATAAAAAACTTTGATTTTGTCTTGATTTTACGTTTTTTAATAATCCCTTTCCAACTTTAAAGTTTATAAAATCTATTTTAAGGGTATCCTAAACACTCAGAGATAAACTTGGGAATAAATGCACTTTTTAATAATATTATTAATTTGTTTTATTTATTCTTGCCTTAAATATTAAAATTAAATAAACAAACCTTCTCCAAAAATTCTAGTTGATCTAGATCCCATTCCATTTGAAGCAAAGGAAGCAAAATGAGCCATGATTAATAAACAAGAAAAAAATCGTGTTACAATGACAAAAGCCAAAATTTTATAAATCTATTAAATGTTTATTTCAACCATAGATGAGTCAAAAAAAAATTAATAATTGTTTTAGAAAAGATTAATGACTTATTTATTCTAACATATATTTCATTTAATAAAAATAAAAATAAAAAAACCAAAAAAAAGCAAACGTTTGAAATCTCTTTTTCTTTATTAAATCTTTTAATAATAAAGGCAAACGCACATCCAATAAGAAAATAAAAAACAAAGAATAATGCATATAAAGCTAAAAGTCCTATTAAATATAATTTAAAGAAGTAGAAATGATAAATATATAATTATTTATTTAATAAAGAATATGAATGAATTTTATCATTACTTTATATTAATTATTTTTTATTTAATTTTTTTTAACCAAAATAAACCAGAAAAATATTTGAAAAAAAAAAATCAAAATATAAGATTATTTATTTCTAATTATCATTAGTTGATTTTTGGAAAAAAATTTCTTTTTTTAAAAAATGGTTTGGAATTGATCTTTAATATAAAACTAACTGTTATTTAATTAATTTTAATTATTAATAACATATTATAAAATCTAAACTCTTTTATTAGTTAAAAATTTCATAATTTAAATTTTTTTTTAATTTTATTATATATTTATGAATATGAATATACTTTGTAAGACTAAGTTATTTATCGATACTTTTTTACTATTTTTGTTTTATGGGGATAGTTTGTATTTTGATTTTCACTTGGAAATTATATTTTATATTTTTTTAAAATAATATTTTAATTTCAAATTAAAAATTGAATGGTTTTTTTTTTTTTTCCATTTAAGAGTGAATACTAAAAATTTACCTGTTTGCCGTTAGGCTTTTTTTAATTTTTGTTTTGATTAGAAAATCTATTGATTTTTCGAAACAAAAACAAAAAGTGAAAAAAACCGCCGTTAGATTTTCCAGAATTTAAAAGGATAGAGTAAAATCTTAGGTTTTACTCAATTCTTTTGAATTATACTAGCTGGAAATGTCGTTAGATTTCCCAGAATTTAAAAGAATGGAGTAAAATCTTTGATTTTTCTCTATTCTTTTGGATTATGGAAAAGCGCCGTTAGGTTTTCTTGAGTTTTCTGTTTATTTCTAAAATCGATAGATTTAACAAATAAAACAGAAAACCTCAAGAAAACCTAGGCACTATACGGCACTTGACGGCACTTTTCGTTAGGTTTTTTTTAAACAAATTAATAAGAAATTTTGAAAAAACCTTGTATTTTATTTTTTAGTTTTTATTTCTACAAAATGAGTAAATAAAACATGTAAAAAATTCTATTACCAAAAACTTGGTATATTTTGTTTTCATATTTATTAGTAAAAGGGATTTGTTTGATACATTGATTTTAAAAATAAATCTGATAAAAACAATCAAGCTTCAATATAATATCTAATTTAATGTTTCGTTTGGTTTTAAAAATTGAGAGAAAAAAAATGAAAAAAAGGATTAATTTTCTATGATTTATTCTCAAACAGTTTTTTATTTTAGTTAACTTGCTTAAATTTTAATTTATTAATTCTATCAAAGACTTTTTTTGTGATAGTTAGATTTCCAATTTTCGAAATGTTAATTGTGTTTTCTAATTTTCTTTTTTTATCCAAAAAATAAACTGATTTTAAATTTTTGAAACAGTAATTCGGGATCAAAATCAAATCTGAGTTTTTTTTTTTTTTTAAACTTTTTACCTTTTCCAAATTTACCTTTTAAAGTTTTTGGGTTCCTGAGGTTACTCCTCTTTTTGTTTTTTTAGGTGTTTGGAAAATGCAAAAGGAATAAAAAATCATTATAAGAATTGGTAGAAGTGGTCATGACTTGTTCATAATTAGAACCAAAACAAATTGAACTTGTTCATGATTAGATCTTAAACAAACTGAATTTTTTCATATTAGATCTTTAACATACCAAACTTGTTCATGATCAGATATAAAACAAATTGAACTGGACTTTTGCAACTAAAAGAGAACGAATCGAAATACAAATACAATCTGAAACCAAATCAAAGTGAACCAAATTGAACTTTGCGTACAATCTGTCGATTCGTTAGCTTGTGCTTGGTTTTTGCTTTTGAGTCAGTATCTTGTACCGGGATTTTGTGAAAAAAAGATTTGGGAAACTTGCAATTAAAAAAAAAAAAAAAAAAAATCTGAGTTTTTTTAAGTAAAAGAATTGTTTGTTTTATCTCTCACAATAAAAAAAGGATGTGAAAATTGGATCATTTTCACTTGATCACAAATTCTTGTCAAACCTTTAATTAAAATTATTTGATTATTTTTTCTTTGAAACATCAAAAAAGAGTTTTTGACAAAAAAAGAGCCATGAAAAATTTAGATTTCAGAAAAAAAGCGAAAGAGAAAGCAAAGAAAGTACAAAAGTGCCAGAATAAAATCCATTGAACCAAAGAGCTCTCATCATTTTTTTCAAGGAAAATGGAACATTCATCTTGTAAAGAATTCAATACACTCAAAAAATGATCGGTTTACTTTGTATTTTTTTCTAAAATATTTGAAATTTTCTGGATTAATCTTTCCAAATATTGTTTATTTTATTAATAGCAACTAATTTGATATATTTTCAATTATGAAAAATTAATGATTTTTTTTTAAATTATATGATATTGTTTTTGTTTTATTTTAATATTGTATCTATTTTCCTTCTTCCCTTTTTATATTTTGATATCCTTTTGTTTATTTACTCTATTTTTTTAATAATATTTTTTTTCAAATTTTAATAATTCTAATTATTTTCAATTTTTTGTTGCACAATAAAGAATTTTTGCAAATAAAGTAAAATTCAAAATTTTTGGCACAGTTAACACAGTTGATATAAAAATAATAATAATACAGTTACATTCAATTTGGAAATGAGAAATCCAAGGTATCTACGAAATCTACAGAAGTTCAGGGATATAATCCCCTTCATTTCAAAAATTATGTCACTCTTAAGTATTATCCAGTATTTTTTAATTTAAGAGAGTGGGTAAATTTTACCGATTTTTAGTGTATCAATTTATTAATGAGAAATTGAATCATTAAAATCATTTCTTTAAACTAAATAAATGGATCTTTTAATAAATCAAAGGGGAATGTCAGATATCTCCGTATAATAGATTTTTACATACCAATTAAAAAAATGGAAATAAAAATAATTAAAAAATTGTTCTAAGAAAAAAAATAAAAAAAAAAGCATTTATTTCTTGATCTTATGTGTAACATTTGATACAATTACTTCTTTTTAATTTGGTTTTATTTTTAGTTCTGAATCGAAAAACTTTTTGTGGAAAATTTTTGATAAACAAATTATATTTTTGGCTATTTCTAAAGAATTTTCCAAAATGAATTTTAAAAATCTTATTTTGATTTAATTCATCTAATTCAGCTTTGGTACAAGAAAATATGAGATTTTTTGAAATCTTCTTCAAAAATATAAATTTATTGGATGGGTTGGTTGGGTTTTCAAAAAAACTTTTTATTTTCTATCGAATTGAAAATCCTAAATAATTATGAATCATACTTGCAATTTTTTCTCGATTTTCTTTTTCTTTTTATTGGGTTGTTTCTTTTGTAACCGTTTTTTGAATTCGAGAAATCGATTTCTTTTACTTTAAACCTTGGTGCAATGTTTTCTTTTGTTTTTACTTATTTTGATAAAAATATTTGAAAAAAGAATTTTGAAAATAAATTTTCTAAAAAAATGTTTGGTTAAATAATAATAAATAGTGATGGGGCGAGAAACCCAAGGTAATAGACTTTCTTGTTTATTCTCGTCCAAATTAAGAAGATCAAGGATAAATAAATCTTCTAAAATATACTTTGGGTCGAATTTTTTTTTTATTCTTGATTTCAACAAGTTTATTTGGGAAAGATGATCTTTCTTATTTGGTCTTCTAAAAGAAAAGATTTGTTTCAAATACACACCTTCTCAGGTCTATTTTTTTAGGTAATTCTTGTACTAATTTCAACGATTTGCTGGAACACATTTCTCGATTCTAAACCAAATTTAATAAAACCAAAAATATTTTGAAAAAACAAATGTTCAAAAAATTGAAAAATTAAAGATTCAACTCTGATTTACTTTGAGGTTCGCTTTCTGTTCACAAATAGAGTAATTAATGGTATTTGGATTTTCAAAGTTTCAATATCTCATGGCACTCAAAAAATCTTTTTTCAGTAAGGTTTCTCACATTTAAAATTTTTCAAAAATGAAAGAATTTGCCTCCTTTTTTAATTAGTAATGCTTTTCTTGAGAAAAAAAAAAGAAATTAAATTTAAGAATGGTCAGAAAATAACTGTATTCTTTATCCGATTTCTCAGAATGTTAGAGATAAAGAAAGATATTTATTAAATTTAAAAAATTAACAAGGTAAAATCTTTGGAAAGGAACTTTCTGGTATTTAAATATTAAAAGGGAAAAAGTTTCCACTTCATTTTCTTTAACTCTTCAAAGAAACAAATTTAAGTGTCTAATTTTCTATGAACAAAAGTGCTTTTTTAATGTTAAAATAGATCCCTTGCCTTTTGATTTTTAAGTGGTATTCTAAATTAGTGGAGTATTTAAGAGTTGAAAAATGAAAATGAAAATGAAATTTTTTTTTTGCTGTTTAATTCCCAAATAATATTATCAAAATTTTTACTTATTGAGTCAGTTTAGATTGTTTTTTTTCTTATAATTTAATAATAAGTCCAAGAGAAATGAAAATAATTGGAAGTGATTTTGTGAGTTCAAACCAAATCAAATCATTTGAAATAAAAAAAAGAGAAAATTGGTTGTTTTTTCCAATTTGTATGATTGAAGAGAGATTTTTCAACCAATAAACAAGAACTCTGCTCTTTTTACTCTTCAGGAGTTCCTATTATAAAATTTGCGAAAAACCAATCAGAAAAAGACAAACAAAAAGACGAAGAAGAAAAATCTGAATAAAAAGAAAAAGAAAAAAGAAAAAAGAAAAAAGAAAAAAGAAAAAATAAAAGAAAAAAGAAAAAGACAACCAATAAAAAAAATAAAAAAAAAAGAAAAGAGTTTTACCTTGCTCTTCACAAGAAAATTCTTGGTTTTTTTTCCCTTCGATTTGATTAAAAATGTGAACGTCCATATCTGTTAGCAAAATTTCTGGGTTTTTTTTTTGTGTACAATCAGACAAAGTAAAATACCACATATGAGATGATTTGGTATCTTTAAATTGAGCAAATCTAAAGACATCAGAAACAACATCGTTTGTTGCTTTTGCTTTTGAATTTTTTGTGGTACAATTGTCGTTGCTTTTATAGACAGAATCCCAAGAATTCTTTTGGTCGTCATAAAATGAGACTTGTAAATTTGGTAAATTTGATTGAAACAAATAAGTAAAGTTTCCATAAGCTGTGTAAATAGAATTTGTTTTTTTTCGAGAAGAAAAAATGAAAAAAAAAAAGAATAAGTAATCGAACAAGAAGGGAAAAAAATTTTCTTTTTTTACAACTTTTTTTTTTTTTAAAATTAATAGCTAATGGTGGTTATGGTTAGTTTACATTTATCGGTTTTGTCAAAACAGAAGCGCATGAAATAATCCCAATTTCCTGATCTTTTCCATTCACCCCTCATCCGAAGTCCATTGGTGTTTTTTGTAAATACCAATAAAACAAGTAAGAAAACCAAAAAACTTTTTTTCGAAAAATTCATCCACTTAACTTTTAAGTATAAATAAAGTAAATAATAAAAAATGAAAAAGAGATTTCGAAAACTAATTAAAGAAAGTACTGTGATTGAAATCTCAAAAACACAAATAAATTGTCATATTATCACATAAATGGTTACTATAATCCACTCCAAAATATGATAAGAATTTAGTTGTGAAGGACAGAATAATCTCTTAAGGGAGTATCATCTACCATCGAGAAGTCTAAGATTGAAATGTGTTGTTATAGTGTGACAATCACATTTGTACACAATGTTCAAATACCTCTAAAAATTCAATTAGTTGGGTACAACTATTTTGTCCGATAAATTTAAACTATCCTTGTATTAGTAAAAAACTCAACAATTTCAGAAATCTGAATTTCAAAGTAAACTTAAAGGTTGAATTCTCATTAT
Source organism: Anaeramoeba flamelloides (assembly GCA_027625915.1). Classification (NCBI taxonomy): domain Eukaryota; family Anaeramoebidae; genus Anaeramoeba; species Anaeramoeba flamelloides. The sequence continues at coordinate 3,952,527 of JANTQA010000072.1, forward strand.
TCAGACTACAGAGTTACAAAATATCTTTCTTAAATTTGTTGCGAAATTTAGATTAGTTGCTAAAAAAAATCAATTTTTTTAAAAAATTAAATAATTAACCAATAGATTATTTTTACAAATTTTTTCTCAAATCATGGAAATATATTGATTTTTCCAATTATATTTATATAATAAAGAGACGAAACTAATAATTCTTTTGGTCTTATCTTGATGATCGTTGAGTTAATCTTTGAAATTAAAAAATTATTAATATAGTTACTTTTGGAAGTTCTAAATGTGAATTATTAAATAACAAAATACTGTTTTTTTGGGTTTTTATTTTTAGACTGCAAAAAGGAATCCATTTAAAAAAAATTTCCAAAATGATAACTTGTAATTGTGATCCTTACTAAAAAATTCCATAATTTATTGTGGAATAATATTTAATATAGATTTTTTAGAAATAAGGAAACTATTTGAGCCAAACATCACTGATATCATTTATGCCGGGATACAACATACTTTAATGATAGATGAATCTATGGTGACTGAAATCCCTGAAAGGATCATTTTTTTACTATATTTGTTTTCAATTTGAACTTGATCATTTTTGTTACAAGTTTACAGATAGTAAACTATTCCAATTCTCACAAAAAATACTATCAAAAATACACACAATACCCTTATAGGATTGTGTCTCAAAAGGAAAAAATGATCTCTTTTTGTAATCATTTTTTTTTTACAGATTTTTTTTTCAATATTGAAATATTAAATTTATGAAAAACAAGCCCAGGAAGAAGAAATTAAAGTGTCGTGAAGTTGGAAGGTTCCCTTCCAAAGATTTAAGATTCGGGTATAACATGCTAAAGCTATAACTTTAAGTGGTTGTTTAGGTATAAAAGGGAAAAATGCCCCCTTCGAATGAAAATCCTTTATAAAAAAAATGTACAATGGAATCAAACATATAAGAAAATTAAAATAGTTTTAAAATGAAATTGTTTTTGTTTTATTTTTATTTTTTTTTTAAAAAATATAATAGTAGATCAAATTTAAAAAAGTTAAAAAATAAAAAAAATGATAATGAAAATAAAATGAAAAAATAAAAAAGAATAAGAAAAAAAGGAATGTTTCAAAAGGTCAATTAAATTAATTCTTCTTGGTGAAATATAAAAGTTAGTATTTATGGTTCTTGTGTGTTTTTATAAATCTGGAATGTTTTTAATATTTTTTTTTTTTTAAATCTACAAAAATTTTTCGAATGTTTAATAATTTCTTGGAAAGTTAAATTTTTTTTTTACTATTTTAATTTTTCTTTTTTTCAAAATTTTCAAGCATAAATTCTAAATCTTTGTTATTTTTTAAAAAAAAATTATGTATTTGTAAAATTCTAAAATCTTTATGTAATATCACCATCAACAGAATTATTTTTTTTTTTGTTTTCGATTTTGTTTTCAAGAGTAAAAAAAAATGAAAAAAATGAAAATCGAATTTCTCAAAAACAACTTATCATAAAATTTATTTGAAAATAAATGTTTTGGGTAAAAAATTTTATATTTTTCTAACCCATTAGTGGGTTTCGGTGATTTTTTTTTTTTTTCAATCCAGAAATGAAACATTGAAACATATACAAGTGATAAAAAATGCAAAAATTATATAGAAAAATAGATCATATTTTTCATTCCAATTAGAATTGATTACTAATCGAATTTAAACTCAGTTTTAATCAAAAATGTAGACTTCTATTTATACAATAATATTATTGTATTTTATTATTAATGAATCTGGAAATAAGCCAAAATCAAAAAAATGTAAAGTGATGAGAGTCAATTTCACGTTTTATTCCCAAACTTTTCAAAAAATTAAGGCTTGGAAAAAAATCAAATTAAGGTATAATCTAAATTTCAAAAATAGGGGCAGATTTTACATCATAAAAAAAAATTTGTTTAATTTTTTTTTTTTTATTTGAATAATAATGTATTTTACGAAAGAGTTTAGAGATAACAGTTAAAATATATTAATAAATAAAAATATAGTGTAATTATTTTATTTTTTGAAAGACAAATGAAAAAAGATAATAATAATAATAATAAAGTTTGCCCCTAATTTTGAAATTGGTTAATATAATTTGATTTTTTTTAACATTTTATTTTACTAGTATCTGATTTTTGTGTCTTTATTTGGAATTTTTCTTTGTCTTAATTTTCTTTAATAAACACTGTCTTAAAGTTGAAATTGGCAATATTTATATTGATTTAAAACCCTTGAATAATTTTATTGATTATTATTAGATTATTTTTCTATTTTTCAAATATGACATTCCTTAATCAAAATAAAAGAAACTACAAAGCTTAGAACATGTTTTTACCAACTTTTCTTTTCTATATTAAAAAAAAGATTATTTGTAGAAATAATATTTAAGCCAAATTTGAAAAATTAAGGACAAATTTAGATATTATTATTTTTTTATTTTTTCATTTGTCTTTCCAAAAATAAAATGAATACATTATATTTTTATTTATTAATCTATATTGGTTATTGTCTCGAAAAAATTTCGTAAAATACATTATTATTCAAAAAAAAAACAATTAAAGAAATTTTTTTCAGATGAAAAATTTGCCCCTATTTTTGAAATTTAGCTTATATAATAACATTCCATAATGATAATCCCAATTCCATATTTTTTGTTGTATAAAAATCACTAATTGGAAATATTTTCTAAAATATGCAATCTACAGTATTTTTAACTTACAGTATCAGTTTTACAAATCAAAATTGGTTATGGAGTAAAATAATTTTTTGGTTTACTTATTTATTTTTTATTTTAAATGAAATTGTTCACATTATAAAAAAACCAAGTTATGTGTGTAGTATTAATAAAAAATAAAATCTAATATTGTTAAATTCTCGCTTTTTTTGTTATTTGTAATTTGTGTTTTGGCGTTATTAGTATCAAAACAATATTTGATAAATTTGGTTTTGACCAAACCAATTATTTAATTAACCATTCAGCTTTCTGAATAAAGTTTTGTTTGAAATATAAACAAGATCCCTGTTCTTCAAATTATTGGGGTTATTAGAAATGTTGTTATTGGAATTTTGGTGGTATTTAAAATTATCTAACAAGAAAAGAGGGTTTTTTTAGAGAATAAAATTAAGAAATAACTAGGGATGTGATTTTTTGTTTAATTTTGCCTTGGGATATTTAGTCGAATACGAGGTACCCAATAATTTTCATAATATTGTTCTTCTCTAATAGAATTGAAATCTAAAAAAAAAATTAATGATAACTATTAATCGTAGTAAATTTTCTAATTTTAAAATAGTTCGGTAAGATCTTATATATTACTCTATTATTTTTAACTCTTGAAAACGTAACAAAAATTGTATGTTAATTGCCTAACTTTTCCAGGATTTGAAAGAATAGGGGGAAATCAAAGAGATTTTACTAGTTTCTTGTAAATTCTATATAAGTTAACCGGATGTTTTCATTTTTATTTGTTGAAATAAACCGAAAATTACTTAAATTTGCTTTTTCTTTCAAAAATAAATAAAAACCTAACGAAAAGTATTCTTCAAGTGTCGTAGAGTGCCGTCAAGTCCCTAGCTTTACCATAATTCCAAAGAATAGAGAAAAATCTTTGATTCTGTACTCAATTCTTTTCAATTCTAGAAAAGCTAACAGCTTTATTTCTTAAATTAAAAAAAAAACATAACGGTGCTTTTCTTGTGGATTTCTGTTTTATCTGTTAAGTGTTCTAGGTTTTTTTTGAGGTTTTCTATTTTATTTGTTAAGTTTTCTAGGTTTTTTTGGGGTTTTCTATTTTATTTGGAAAATCAATCGATTTTACCAATAAACATAAATCCCAAGAAAAGCGAACGGTGGTTTTCCATTATACAAAAGAATTTAGTAACATTAAATATTTGACTATATTCTTTTAAATTCTGAAAAAACTAACGAAAACTATCTTGGGTTTTTTTTAGTACTTTTTGGAATAAACCGAAATTTTCTTTAAATTTTGAATTTATTTCAAAAATTAAAAAAAAACCTAACGTAAAAATCAAAAAAAAATATTTTATTCGCTTTAAAAGCACCAGAAATATTTCTTTAATAGTCAAAATAATTCATTCTCGATTTGAAGATATTTATTAAATTTAAAATATTTTTGAATAGAAATAAAATAACCCCATAAGAATTGCAATCACTGGATTTTAAAAAAAAATAATTCTTGTCGCGTAAGTTGGGAATTCTTATTTTGATTCTTAGATGATCTATATTGGACTTAGTATGGGTTTTAATGGTGGTTCTAAAGTTGCATTTTTGACAATTTATTATTTTTTTTCCCGAAAGATGAATTGAAGATTAAAAGACAAATATATCTGAAGGCAAGTTATAAAAAAAGGTGATTTGTGTGTTTTCAACTGAAATTTTTATATAATTGTGGTTTTATTTTGAGATTTTAAAACATTTATTTTTTTTTTTTTGATTCGTGTAATTGGGAAAATAGAAATAAATATTTCAGTTGATAATTCAAAAATTGTTATTTATGAGAACTTACATTCTTATATATTAGGTTTTATTACACCACAATCCAGATTTTAGGAAAAAATGAAATAAATTGCCAAAAATTACCATTTTAACAACTATTAAAATTCATACTAAGCCTAAAAAGGAACAGTTAAGAACCAAAATAATAAGTCAAAAATCCTGGGACAAGAAAATATTTTTTGAAATTTATGGGACTGTAAACTTTAAGGCTTACAATCCCTGAAATTTGAAAAAAGATTATATTGAGTGGGGTATAGTGAATTGTTAATTTGGTTCTTATCTGATCCATTTTTGTACTTGGTACGGATTTTAAGAGTTGTTAAAAATTGCAATTTTTGTCAATTTATTATTTTTTTTTTCCAAAATCTGAATTGGAGAATGTAAGGTTAATAGATTGGTAGTTGTTTAAGAATAAATATAGATTTTTGAGTTGTCAAAGAAAATTTTGATTTACTTTTTTGTCAATTAACTAAATAAAAAAAATTTTTTTTAATAGCTACAGATAATACCTAACCTAATTAAAAATTTCAATTGAAAATACACAAATCACATTTTTTTATAACTTACCTTCAGATATATTTATCTTATGCTCTTCAATTCTTCTTTCGGGAAAAAAAATAATAAATTGTCAACAATTACAATTTTGAACAACTCTGAAAACACATACCAAGTACAAAAATGGATCAGATAAGAACCAAATTAACAATTCACTATACCCTACACAAGATAACATTTTTTCAAATTTCAGGGATTGGGAACCTTAAGGTTTACAATCCCTGAAACTGGAAAAAAGATTATCTTGTATTGGGTGTGTCAACATGTTATTTTGGTTCTTAGCTGATCGATCCACAACTAAGTTTGGATCGTATAGGTGGTTGAAAAAGGCTATTTTTGTGATTTTATTTTTTTTTTTTCCGAAATCCAGATTGATGAGTCTAAGATTAATTAATTGGAAGATATTTAATTAGTAATTGAGTTTTTTGTTTTCTATGTTGAAATTTTTATTTACGCTTTGTATTATTTGATGCTTGTAAAAAAATTTTTTTTTATTTACTCCTAATTCTGTAAAAGGAAAATGATAATTTCAATTGACAACCCAAAAATTAACACTTTCAATTCAATACCTTCCAATTAATTAATCTTAGACTCATCAATTCAGATTTCGGAAAAAAAAAAAATAAAATCACCAAAATAGCCTTTTTCAACCACCTATACGATCCAAACTTAGTTGTGGATCGATCAGCTAAGAACCAAAATAACAAGTTGACACACCCAATACAAGATAATCTTTTTTCCAGTTTCAGGGATTGTAAACCTTAAACAGAACCAAAATATATTTTAAATTTTTTGCTAATAAATTTCAAATTCAAAAAAATCCAAAATCGAAAAATGAATTAGATTTTCCGACTTAGAGTGGAGTTTAGCTATAAAAATACTTTTTAATCAAAACCCCGTGTTAAACAGTTGTGTTTATTCGAAATAAAGTTATTTGAAAGGGTTACAATTAACAAATATTCATTTGTTTTGGAAAAATAATTTTCACCTAAGTGGTTTGTTAAAGTTGTGAACTTGTTGCTTCGGTGAAATTCTATTCTTTATTCTTTTTTTTTTTTTCTAATTTTTTGTAAATAAATGGAGAAGAGTTTTTAAAAGCAAAAATCACAAAAATTCAAAACTAAATTGTTTTTGTTTTTGTATCTACAAAAGTTCTCCAATAATTTACAAAAAAATGAACTTTAGAGTTCAGCAGTTTGTATTTTTTGACAAATAAAAAGTTAATTTGAGTATCAATCTCAAACACCAATCTTTTGCTTTCCAGGTTCTTTTTTCTGTTTATTGTAAACTGAAAATTATTATGTCTTCCATTTTTTTTTTCTGTAATTGAAAAATATTTCGTTAGAAAAAAATTGATTTTACTTTTTTTTTGTTTATGTCGATCCTACCAATAAATAAATTCGATCTCAAGACAAAAAAAAAAACAAATATTTTCAAAAGGTTCACAAAAAACACAACCCTTTTCAAATTGGGTCTCTTCTTCACAACCTTTTTGTTAGTTCTTTATTTTTATTATTTTGGACATTTTACAATCCACAACAAAAAAACCACAAATAATGAGAACTTAATAAACAACATCAAGGATTCTGAAAACAGCAAAGGTAATGATAATTTGGATTCAGAGAATAAAGAGCACCCAAACTTTGATAATCCTTTTAAAGATCCAGACCCTGGTAGACATGAAGAAAGTGATGAAGAAGAATTTTTTGAAATACATACAAACCCTGGAACAAAAAAGGAAACTGAAAAATCTAAATTCGACTCTGAAACAGAAGATGAAAACGACAAAGATTCTTTTGGGTTTCATACAAATATTAAAACAGAAATCGAAACAGAAATCGAAACAGAAAAAGAAACAGAAAAAGAAAAAGAAACAGAAAAAGAAAAAGAAAAAGAAAAAGAAAAACAGAGAACAAAAAACAATTTTGTGCTATCAGAAGAAGATAAAAAATATTTAAGAAAGAATGGATATTCTCCAGTCTCATACCTACCACACAGATTACTTTCTGATGGTAAAATCGAACAGGATGGAGATTTTCTCAGAATGAACGAAATCAAAAAGGAATTTGCGTTTGTTTGGGAAAATTATAAGAAATATGGATGGGGGCATGATCGGTACCGACCAATTTCCAAAAGGCCACAGGACTGGCTGCATTTAGGATCCATGATTATTGACAATTTAGACACACTATTATTGATGGGGTTTGAGGACGAATATTTGGAAGCACGTGACTGGGTGCAAAACGATTTCGAAATGTCATACAACAGAGGGGTAAGCTTTTTTGAAACGACCATTAGGATCCTCGGCGGCCTATTGAGTGCTTACCACGTGTCTGGCAACGACGAAGTGTACTTAAACAAGGCAAGAGATTTAGGTGATCGCTTATTAAAGGCCTTTGAAACGGATCTTGGTTTACCGTCAACAAGCATTAATTTGGTCACTGGAGAGAGAAAGATGAATTCATGGAATTCCAACTCGTTTGTGTTAGCAGACATTGGCACGATCCAAGTTGAATTTAGTTATCTTTCGAGGATCACTGGCAACCCCATTTATGAGGAAAAGGCGCTCAAGGTGATCGAGGTAATCAAGGAGAAAAACCATCACAGTGGAATTGTAAAAATATTTCTAAGGGAAAATGGAAGTCCAACGGGACGCATCACCCTTGATGGAATGGGTGATAGTTATTACGAATACTTACTCAAAACATGGGTATTGCAGGGGAAAAAACAAGGCTCCCCACAAAGAGAGGATTTTGATTTTGCAATGAACGAAGCAATCGAGAAGATGGTGGTAAGGAAAGACCATCTCAACCCTTTCACCTATATTGGGACATTGAGTAATTTGAACAGCAAGCCTCAGAACCAAATGGGGGAACTTACTTGCTTCGCAGGGGGGATGTTTATGCTAGGTTATCAAACATCATCGCCATCGAACAGAAGGGAGGACTATTTTGAAATTGCAAAGGAATTGACAGAAACCTGTTATAACATGTTCACATCAAGAACAAGCGGTTTGGCAGCAGAGCTGAATAGATTTACTTCGGATGGAATCAGCGTGGCTCATGATGGTTATAAATTAAGACCAGAAACAGTTGAAAGTATTTTTTATATGTGGAGATACACCAAGGACCCAATATATCGCAAATGGGGTTGGGAAATATTTGAAAGCTTGAAAAAACATTGTAAAGTCCCACATGGATACTCTTCCATAAGCGATGTTAACTCCAATAACCCAACACCAACAGATGAATTAGAATCCTTTTTCTTGTCAGAAACACTCAAATATTTATATTTATTATTTTCTCCCTCTTCCTTTGTTTCTCTAGATAACTTTGTTTTTAATACAGAATCTCACCCACTACCAATAAAATCACTTTAATTATCCAATATTAACCGCTTTAAATCTTTTGAGAGAAATCAAATTTTTTTAAAAAAATGCTATTATTAAAGTTGATCTCTTTCTCGAGAGATAGCCTTTCTTAGAAATTTAATAGTGTATATTTGTATATCTATGTATTTATATAATATGTATTTATCTATCTATATATATATATATATCCTAAAAATAAAAAAGCACTATTTTTTTCTGATTAATATTTTTCGAAATATAGCTTATAACTTAATACAATTAATCGTTTACAGAAAGATTTTTAAAATAAAAACATCGATTTTTTTTTTGTTCGAAATTGCTTTTTGTACTTTATTTTTTTTTTTTTTTTATTTTTTTTTGAAAAATTGGTTTTTGAGATATTTTGAAATCAGGAATAAGTTTAAATTATAAATTCAAATATTTTTTCAGAGAGTATATCTTTTGAAATGCTCTTTTTCTCGTTTTTTTTTAATTTTACTATTTTAAAATGAAAAAAAAAACCTTTGAAGACCAAATTAGTCCCTTTTGTGAAAATAAAATTCGTATAATTTAGAATTTGTTTTAGTAAATGATTTAAAATAAGATATTGATTATTAAAATATCAATAATTTCAACAACAATTTTCAAAAGTAAAGTTTTAAAAAAGTAGCATGGAAACTTTATTATTTTATATTTTCATTGAGTTTTTTTACTTTTTTTAAATAGAAATTCTAAATCATTTTTCAGAATTAGTAACAGAAAGACTAAATATAAATAATAATAATAATTGAACAAGAAATAGATAAAATTTGAAAAAAAAATGACACCAATAACAATAAAACCTTGAAATACAAAAGCCAAAAAAAGTTAACTTTTCACAATAAAAAAATACCTTTGAAATTTAATACTAAAACGTTAGATATCGTTGATAATTTTATAGAGTCAAATCACCTATTTATGAAATTAAAAGATAATTTAAAGAAGAAAGGTGGGTTTGAAAAATACCATGAAGTTGAAAAAATTATCGTTTTAGTAAAGGGTTCACCAATAATAAATTGTAAAAAAAATCCCACCATTTATTACTACTTTTTTCTTATGGATTTTGAAATCAAACCAGAATTTATAATAATAATTAATGATGTATTCAATATATATATATATATTGAAAGCTTTTTGAAATCATAATTCAATATTTTTTTTGTTGAATCTTATTAACAACGGAGTCTTGCCGAAAACCCAATTTAATAAATTTTTGTAATAAAATTGATATCATCTATCAAAATAAATTAATTAAAATTATTTTATTGAAAAAAATATTTTTTTCGCAAGTTTATTCTTCTTTCAGTTTCAATAATCCAATCACTATAGATCTGAGTTATATTTGCACCCTTTCCAGGTGAAAAATATAAAATTTAAAAGATCAAAATAAATATCTATTTTTTTGATAGTTTGTAAATCATTGACCCGATTGCTTAAAAAATCTATTTTTTACAATATAACATATTTAAACTTGTGATTTTGAAAAGTTTTTTTTTAATACAATTATTCCAATCAAACCCTTAGATATTTTTCATTAAAAATTATGATTAATTTTTTGAATATATTTTCTTTTGACAAACATCGTTCACCCTTTTTTTGTTTTTAATTTATTCTCTTGTTATTTTAAAAACTCATAAAACTTTTATATATTTATAATTTTGAATAATGAAAGATTAGTAATATTTAATAGTTATTTGTTGATACATTCTGAATAATATCAAGTGTTTTATTAAAGTTTGATATTTATTTTTAGATTATTTCAAATACTTTTTTATATTCAAGTAATTTTTTTCACAAATTTGTAAAATCAAATTAAAGGATATTTTTGCACAAAAAAATGAGTCTATATACTTTCTATTTATTTCTATAGTTAAAAAATATTTCTGTAAAATGTAAAAAACAAAAATAAAAGTTTTTTATCCAAAATGATTTATACAACAACTCTCAATAACACCGGTTCCACTTTATGGATAAAAATTTTAAACCAAAATTTAATATATTGAAAAAATCAAAATAAGTCACATTTTTGGATTCTTTTTTTTACTACAATTTATTATACTAGAATTCTAATTTTCGGCTTAATTTGGATTATTTGGTCTCAAAATTTTGTTGAGATTGTCTTCCTCATACTAGGATATTACATTAAAATTGAGTAATATAATCAGAAAATTACCATTTTTTTTTAAGTAATCAAAGTTTTTCACCTGATTTTACATTTTATCAATTTTACACACTTAAAAATATCATTTCAAATGGTGATCCGAAATTTTGGCAGAGTTAATTGAAGTAATGTTTAACCTATGAACAAATTCAATTATTATTAAGAATCAATTAATGACTAGCAACGATTTATTAAGTATTATAAAAATATTATAATTAAATTTCAGTTGGTATTTTAAAAATAAATAATCTCATCCTTTTGAGAAATAGCTTTTATAAAAATTTGATAAAAACATATTATACTTTTTGTAAAAAAAATTTACCAGTTCAATTATTTGTAAATGAACTATTAAGGAATATCTAAATTTTATATCCATGGAACACTAACTTTCTAGACGAAAAACATACTTTTTGACTTGAAAAAATATCGTGTTAAAATATTTTTGTAACATTTATAATTTAGGGTTTTTTTTTGTAAATTTTTTTTATCTACTTTTATTTTACTACAGTTATCAAAATAATATACTCACGGAAACTATAATCCATGTTCAAAAATATAATGTGTGCTATTTTTCTTCTTGTTCAATGGGACATCCTGATCATTACCCTATAAGTATACCCAAGTTAAACTCAATTTTGCTTATAAATTCCTTGAGGGTTTCATTAAATATAACATGAATTATTTCAAATTTTTTTCTAATTTTCTCAAATTTTTTGAATTTTTTTGAATTTTTTTGTTTTATGAAGAAAGTTTTTCTCCAAAAATTAACTCTATTTTTTGAGATAAATTTTGTAATTTGATCCTTCATTTTTAGAATTTCTTTTTAAATAATAGTACTTTAAGAAACCAATACCATGTTTACTTTTTGTTAATTGTTAGTTTCTCTGACCGACTAAAATATAGGTCTTCTTTAACGAAAAAACACCCTTTTTATTTCGAAACACCAATTAGACTTTGAGATATGTATTATTTCGACAATCCGATAATAATTCAAAACAAACCTAAAAAAGGTTCAAAAACCAAAAACTAGCATATATAACGAGTTTATTTTCAGGCTTTATAGAGTTGAAATTTAATAAATAGAAATACTTGAAATAAAGTGGGGTTACATTTAGGTGAAGATAAAAAAAGAATTTTTTGCTGATTTTTCTTATTTTTTTGATTATAACTGTTTTCGTCCAAAATCATGAAAAAATTGAAAATTTTACAATATATTGACTTTAATTCAATTCAGGAAATACCCAGTCTTTTTTTATTGGATTAGATATTGTTTTACTAGATTTGAAAAGAATCAAAAATTTGTATAGTAGTTAATTATTAATTGTATTTCTCATACTTTGAGGGGGGCTTACAAGAGTTCACAAGATGTAGAGGGTATTTTTTTTAAGACTCTTGGAATGTGAAAATTCCAAAGATCCTTGTGATCCTATTGTTTGTTCGGTCAATCTTGAATCTAAATATCCAAATGCTTTTTATTTCCTAAATCGAAAAGAAACTATAAATTTGTCTACAACCTCTTTTTTTTGGGTTCATTTCTACTAACGGATGTTTGTGGAATTGAAAGGCCCACCCTTTACCATACTTGAACCAAAATCACATTAGATCACAAACTGTAAAAAATAATAGTACCTAAGAAAATTCATTTTTTCATCTTTTTTCTTATAATTTTACTATCTTCAAAATATGTCATCAGATCAAGTGTACAAAGTTATCATCATTTTTTGTTCTGTATTTTTTTGGATTTCTTTTATTGCGCTGATTGTTTTGCTTTCTCGTATTCGTGGACGAACAACAAGACTTCAAAATGCAAATAATTTAAGATCGTCGATAAAGGCTGATCCAGTTTCCTTTAAGCTGATAAATGGCCATTTAAAAACAAACGAAAAAATTAAATGGTTTTCGGTCCCAGAAAGTGCTCAAATAAATGGCTACGTTCCTCTCAATTTAGCAATACTAATTGTGTTATTTATCTTTGCATTAATTTTTATTCATTGTAAATACCTTTTTTTTTTTTTTTAATTTCTTTTTGAGAAAACAAAAACAAAATATTAGCTTTGAGAAGATTTTATTCTAAAAACCAAATTAAAAAAAAAAACACTCACCAAAGATTTTTGACTTTGATCTTTTAAAAGTTTTCTTTGATCGATTGAAAAAAACTTATTTTGAAAGTTTTGGCTTTTTAAAAAACAAATAAACCTTCAATTGACATCTAATTTTCAAAAAATTTTACAAAACCAAACAAAAACAGCCTACAAACACAATTTGCTTAATCTTCTTTTGAAAAACCCTGTAGCGTTACAAGTTTGAAAACAATGGTAAGTATGGAAATTCCGAAAAAAAGATGTTAGGTGTGAAATTTATTAGTTGGTAATGGGTGATCCAAAAAAGTTGTTTTAAAATAATTTGAGTTGTAATTGCTAGTCAACTAGAATACCAAATTGTTTGGTTCAAAGAATAATAATTGCAAATAAATTTTCAACAATTTGTACTGATTAAAACGAATTTCCAAGATCATGAATAATGTAGAATAAAAAAAAATATTCGAAATAAATTTCATCTTTTTATCTCAAAACCCACCAAAAGATACAAATAAAATACATAAAAAATCAATAAATTTTCCAAAAATATTCTAAATCTGTCAATCGAAAAAAGTTTAAAAAAAACCCTTGGCACTTTACATCCAAGAAATGTCTGACATTTTCAAAGTAATTCAAAAGTTATTCAATAAAAATCATAAAAAAAAAAAAATATTGTGAGTCAATAAATTAACTAATTAAACTACTCTTAAACGTTTTCAAAATCAAAATCAATATTTATTTGCTTTTCTGTTTTTTTTTTTTTTTTCCATTTAACTAAAAACAAGCTTAATTAAACAGAAAAAAAAAAAAATATCTTTTTAAATGAAATCAATTCATTATTTTCTGTTTTTTTATTACTGCTGCGAAAAAAAAAATGTGACAAGACAAAAAAGTTGAATTTTTTTTTTTATTCACAACAATAAATAAAAATGATTTTTGAAAAAAAATATAAAAACTGGATATCTGACTTAAAAAAAATATATTCGTTCGAATGATATTATTCTTAAATTTCAGAGAGATAGTGAGCATCTGAAATAATTTTACATGTGTTGATTGGAAATCTTAGTTATTTCAATAAAGAATATCTAAAATCATTGTAATCTATTTTGAGTGCATTCTCTAAACATTAAGATTTCAATTGCATATCAGATATTCTTATTAAAATAACTAAGATTTTTAATTGTGTGTATTTTCATTATGATTAATACTACAGGAGCAACTGAGAAGATATAATTTACAATATTCAGCCGATTTGTCATTAACTTGACAAAACTAATAAAGTAGAACAAAACTCAATAAAGCCAATAAAATTATTTTTCTACATTAAAGGATCTTTTTTTTTTTTTCCTTTTATTACTTTCATTTTTCTGAACTTTCCAAATTTGGTGAATTTCAAATGGTAAAAAATTGTTTTTTTTTTTTATATTTATTTTGAAGGGAGGAAATTATATCCTCTTATTTGCCGTTAGGTTTTCTTTAATTTGAGAAATAAAAATAAAATTTCTGAAATTTTCTTTTAATTTATCAAATTAAAAAAAAACACCGTTGGTTTTCTTGAGTTTTCTATTTATTTGTAAAGTGTTCTAGGTTTTTTTGAGGTTTTCTATTTCATTTCTGAAATGTTCTAGGTTTTTTTTTCTTTTTGAAATAAACTGAAAATTTATTAAAATTTTCTGTTTATTTCAAAAAGTAAAAAAACCCTAATGAAAATCTATTGATTTTCCTAAATAAATAGAAAACTCAAAAAAACCGAACGAAAATCGATAGATTTTATAAATAAAATAGAAAACCTCAAGAAAATCTAGGCACTCTACGGCACTCTACGGCACTCACCTTGATTGCTAATGGCAAATTAGCAATTTAGATGATAAAAAAAAAAATATTTTGGAATTAGATAAATTCCAAATTTTTTTTGATTGAAAAAACAAAAAGGAAGAATTAAAAAGAAAAATTAAAAAGAAAAAGTTTGAAAAAAAATTATGAGAATTTTATAATAGTAGATCAGTAAAAAATAAATAAAGGTAAAAAATAAAAAAATAAAAAATCAATGCTACGGTTTATATTAATAACATTCAAAATTACAATCACGATCAGTTTATTAATTTAAAAATTTCAAGAAATTGTGAATGTTTATTTGAGGGTGGTTATTTAGTGGCTGCCAATTTTTTCTTGTTTATTGAATTTGTTTTGATCTTGATAATTTTTACTTTTTCTTCTTCTTTTTTTTTAAAAAAAGTCACTGATATTTTTGTGTTTCGGTATTTCGGCATTAGTAAATAACCTCTTGATCTTTTTCCTTTGTGGCTCTTCTTTCCAATAAAAAGAAATACAACAGAAAAAAAAAGGGAAAAAAATAATAGTCAACCTTTTTCCTATTTTTTATATTTCAACATGCTGAGATTTCTTCATTTTGAAATAAATAGATTTTCTTTCTGTACAAACTCAATTTAATTTAATTCAATTTCTAGTTGTTCTGTAACCCTCTATATTTGACAAAATAAGGATTTAGTTTGATTTTTTTTTCAATAAAAATATCTCATTTGAGAAATCAAAAAAAAAAAATCTTAGAGATCTCAAAAAGCGCTATAGGGTGACACTTCGAAACCAACACAGTTATTTTCAAAATTATAATTTACATCCATTCAAATTGGAAATTGAATTTCTCACTTGATTACCTTTTTAAAAAACTTTCTTCTTTTTGATTGTTGATTTTTAGAAATCTATCATACATCACATGCTGATTGGTTTTTAATTGGAGCTAGTGCCATAATAAGCAAAAAAGACGAAAAAAAAAAAAATTTCTATTTTAAAATTTAATTTTCACCATAATGATAAGACACTTAAAATATAATTTTAAAATCAAATTTAATAGATAATTGACAGTGTTCAAAATAATATATATATATATATATATATATATATATATCTAATAGAAAAGACTACAATTAGATAACTATTCAAAAATAAATAAAAAATACATAAATAAATGTAAATTTTTAAATTATAAACAGAGTTGTTATAAGTTCATGTTATCAACAATCGATAATTTTAATATTGAGTTAATATTCCGAGTTTTTTTTAAAAATACATTTGCTTTAATTTTTTTGTTTTTTAATAATTAATATAATATTTATCACCCCATTATCTATTCGTTTTTTTCCTTTTTCTTTTCTTTTTGTTTGATTAATAATTTAATTAAATAGCATACCCTCCGGTTGGATTAATTTTTGCATTTTTTCAATTTTCATTGTTGTTCCTATTGTTTTATTTTCGAAATATTAGTAAGATGGCTTATGTAATCACTAATCAGAGAGTAATTGTTTTAGGATCTTTGTATGATAATCAGATACGTGCTTATAATATAAATAAACTTCCGTATACAATTATTGACAAAGAAAAGGATGGGAAATTTTCAATATATTTTGGAATAAGAAATAATAGGCGACATATTTCTAAGAGACTAGTGAATTCAAAATCAAGAAGACAAAGAAAAAGACGAAAAACAAGAATGATTGGATTTATTTGTATATCTGAAATTGAATTAGTGCAAAAATTATTATTAGAAAATATGGACAATAATCAAACTGTCGAAAAGTATCAACAGCAACCATTATTATTGGAAAAATCAACGATTGACACAAATCAAAATTCCTTCCAGCAAAATGATAATGAAAATTCAAATCTTCTCCAAAATCAATTTCCAATTGATAATTATTATATTAATGACAATAATTTTTAAATTCTGAACAATCAATTACTTTTAATTTTAAAAAAAAAAAATCTCAAAATAAATCAAATCTAAGAAATATTTATATTTGAAATATCCAATTTCTTTGAAATTCTTAAACATGTTTACAAGTTTTTTTGGTTTTTACATATTATTTTTTTTGATAATTCTTTTTTATTCTTTAATTTTTTTTAGCAATCAGAAGGGATAAAAGTATAAATTTAAACATAATATTTTTCGAAAGAATATCTAGAATATTAATTTTGTTAAACGAGGGGGATATTCAGAAACTATTTTTTAAAAAAATAATAATTATAATCTCAAAAAAATTATTTTTGGCCATATTCCCCTCATATATAAAAAAATGAGTGTTATCAAACCCAAAACAGATGTTCTAGGTTATATGTCACAAATTATTATTTAAACAATTTGGAAAATATTAAAATACCTCTACAGGAGCATCTGGCTTGTATTTGTATTTGAACTTACCATTTGGGAAAAAAAGTGAAGCGGGGAAAAAAAGTTCAACACAGTTTTTAATTAGTAACATTAATCAAATCTAAAAATAAAAAGTTAAATCAATGATATAAGAAGAAAAAAATTAAATTCCAAGAATAATACATTATATTATTATCAATCAATTCAACAAAAATACAATTTATATATAGTTTTTTATCGAAATTGTTTCAGTGGTTTTGGAGATCTCAAAAATAGTCAAATAATTCAAGAAATTTTTAAAAATAGATCAATCAAAGTAAAACTCTTTTTATAAATATATTATTAGAAAAAAAATTCTTATACTAAATCCTTCATTTGTTCTTTAATTATTTATTATTTCTTATATTAATAGTTCTTTATTTTCGTTTTTAGGTTCTATCAATTGTTTCCAATTTAAAATCGTTTTTGAACTATTTTCCGAATGATTATTTAAATTTTAACAAATAAATTTAACAGGTGGTTTATTGCTATATAATCTTTAAGTTTAACACTTTGTTACAATTGAAGTTTTTTAACCCCTTTTGGGTTTGGGAAAAGAGAGAATTTTTTTTGTATGTGATGGCTATCGCTTAAGCGAATAGTGACTCTTATTTATTTATTTTTTTTCTCAAAGTAATAGAGTAATTATTTACACAAGGATATAATAAAATCTGAAGTACAAAGTTCATTTATCAATTTTAGAATATAGGGATATCATTTTTAAAAGAGTTCATTTTTTCGAATTAATTTTCATCGGTTAAAAGAACTGATCCATTTGTTTTAAATTTTTGGATCAAAAAAGAAAAAGAAAGAGAAAATTTTGCCAAACATTATTATTTTGAGCAAATCTAACTTTCAGTAATTTCCGAGAGTTTATATGAACAAATAACAATGAGCTTTTAATCTTATTTCAAATATACAAAAAATAACTCAAATATTGATGCTTTCAAGATCTAAAAATTTGAACCTTTCTTTTATTTTCGATAATTCAATAAATTTCTTGAAATTGAAAAAGATTAGTCAATATTGTTTTTCAAATATTAAGAGTGTAAAAAATAAACTGTTTGTTTTATAATCAGTTATTTGATAATATCTATTTTTTTATTCAAATTATTTATTTGAATCATTGTCTCTGTTTGAAAATCTTAAAAAAAAATGATAAATAATAATAAAGTCTAAGGATAGATTTAATCTTTGTTTTGTTAATAACCCACTGTAAAAGTTAAGATTGGGTTATTAAGTATTGATTATAAATAATCAAATTAAAAAGTATTTCTTTAGATATAAATTTGAATTTTTTGAGGTTTTAAAGAAGTATTTTTGGAGAATTTTTAATTTCTTTGATTATTTTTCTCTGTTTTTTTTTTTTTTTCTGGTTTTTTTTTATTCTGAAAGAAAAAATTGATTGATCTATTCTTTGAATCAAAAAATTATATTTTTTTTAGGTTTAAAATAATTATTATATATATTTTTTTAAATTAAGTAGAATTTTGATACTATGTAATTTTAGAACTTAGAGTTTCATTTTTTAAAAGTTTATTTTTGTACAATTTGTCTGTAGACAATAAGATTTCTTTCTTTTTTCAATGAAAAAAATTTTTTTTAAATAATTTGGAATTTTTTTTTGGATTTTGAACTTTTCAAAAATCAGAAAAAATGGATCAGACTTTTAAAACAATAATTCCTTTCCAAAAATAATTTTAAGGGAGTTTTAGGTCGTAATCAGATTTTTATTCTGTTTTGAAAATTTCAAGATTTGGTAATTTTTTTGAATTTGCTATTAAATTAACTTGAAGATTTTTTTGGTTTACTATTCCCTTAAAATAATTTGGAATGTGTTGTGATTGGAAATGAATTTTGAAAAAGTAAAAATTCTGAATTGGGATTTGTATTTGGAAAATAAGTTCAAAAAAAAGGAGGGCAGTATTATTTGAAAAAATTGTGTTTTATTTGATGGATTTATTTTTGTTTTTTACTTTTTCTATTTTTGGCTAAAAAAGGAAAAAACACTTCTCGGAGATTCTGGAAGAATTTTTTCTTATAAAAGTATTGGTTCGTTTGAAAGTTCAATTTTGTTTTAATTTTTAGTGAGTTTCTAATTTGAAAAACTTCTTTTCTATAGCTTGTGTCCTTAAGTAATTTTTCATATTTTAGTTTTTCATTTTCTGTTTCGTTGTTGAGGAGAAAAAAGAAATGTTTAATTAGTAACCAACTAAAAATTGTAACCAAATAACTACTAAGAAATAGTATAGTGATTGTCCATTTGCATTTGAAGGTTATCAAAAAAAAAAGCTTTAATTTTTGGCTTAAAGCAGAAGTGTAAAAATCCGAATCATTCACAAGATCTTGTTGATATACCCGATCAGTTAACAGCAAAAGATGAAAAAAGGAACTGTAGCAGTGCATTATAAGAGAAAAAAACAAATACAACAAATAATAACGATAATTAAGCAAGCCAATGGGTTTCATCAAAAAGGTACAATAGTGATCGTAACGGGCAATGCACTTATTTGTAAACCGATCGTGTTTTGATCGTGCTGGCTTTTGGAAATGACAGGTTCTGCATCTTGTTGGATAAAATAATTGGTGGTCATAGTTATATTGATTTGTATATTGGCGACAGTTCTCTTGGCTAATATAACCAGGGTTAACCATTATGCATAACAGCTTTGTCAAAAAAACTAAAAATATCAATGCTGGCACAAATATGTTATGGAAGATTGGTACAACATACCCTGTTTGAAGATCAAAAAAGGAATCGTAATAAAAGACTGTCAACCCAAGCAAATACCCAACTATATTAATACCAAGATATACCGGACTCTTTTGATGGAAAAGAGATTTTCCAAGCTTCTTTAGCATATTTACAAACAAGAAATTGTTTTTGTTTTTGAAAAAATGAATCAACCACGATATTTTCAGATTGAATTTCAGTAGAAAAGAGGAAAAAGTAGTGACATTTTCTGACACTCGTTTAGAATTAATGATTAGTTCTGGTGTACTTTGTCAAAATTAAGATATTGTTGCCTTTTTGGAAAAACAGAAATTCCTTTTAAAGTTATTCATGTATAAAAGTAATCTTTTCTTGAAGGTATGATTATAAAAACTCCAATATTGGGAGATAACCAATCTTAAAAAAAGGTCAAAGTGCCGCTGTTCAAACAACACGTGCAGCCTTGTATAATCAGTCTTTCAAATTAAAAAATAGTCTTACTTTTTTTTTAAATAAAACTTCAACATTAAATTATCAAATAAACCAACAATAAACATAAGTAAATATGGGGTTAATTTCTTAAAGTGCTATTATGAAAAAAGAAATTCGTCAAAGAACGATCAAATTTGATACAATTTATCTCAAAAAATTGAGTTAAATTTTGAGATTAATTTTTGCACTTACAAAAACAGCAATATTTTCGATAAAAATTGAAAAAATATGAAAAATGTTAACGGACCCAATTCCTAATTTAAAATTTATTCAAAAAATATTTTGGAATTAACCTCTAAAATGGATTTGCCTTTGATTGACTATCTGATACTGAGTTGGGTGTTGTATTGGAACATATGAGGAGAGCAAGATTTTTAAGCACTTCAGACCAGTATTTATGATTACTGTAAATCGAATACGCCAATTCAACAAAATTCAGAGCTTCTTGAAAATGAAAAACCAATTAAAAGTCTGATGAGTAAAATATCAGTCTTGCCTTTTAAAACATATTTTCAAAAAGGAATTATTGTTTTTAAAATGTTTCATTTACATTTTTAACAAGTTCAGAATCCAACATATTTCCGAAATTATTTCAAAAAAGATTATTTTCAATGAAGAAGAAAGAAATCTTATGTTCTAGAAGGAACTGTACAAATCATACTTTAAAAATTAAACCACTAAGTTTTGGAATTAACTATGTATAAAAAATCATCTTAATTTCAAAAATATTAAAATAATTATTTTGAACTAAAAAATAATACACTTATTTTATTAAGATCATTTTTCTGAACAATTTTTTTTTTTTTTATTTAATAACAAAATCTGAGAAGAACAACCAAATCATTAAATTACAAATGTTCCGAAAAATATTTTTTTAAAATCAATGATTAGATCAATAGATAATTTTCCTTTGGTTTTAAACTTGGTTGGTGTGTTGAAGAAAAATTTGTATTGATAATACTTATCAATTGAGGAAGAATACTTGATTTTCGTCAGATTATTGTTGTCTAGGATATATTTAACTATGAAAATACCCAGGGTAATAAATCATTAAATACATTCTATATTTTTAATTCTCTTTAGATAAATCATTTTCTTGGTGTAATAATTGTTTAAAAGCAACATTTTAAATTCAAAATATTTCACAAAAGGGTTTAACATAAAACAATCGATCCGAAAACTGTTATATCACCTCTCTCCTTTTTTTTTTTTTTTTTTTAATTCAACTAATATTGTTTCTTTTAACTTTTATAGTAAGGTTCAATTGTTTTAAGAGTTTAATACCAGAAGTTAACATTTTAACTTTTTTTTTTAATATACTATTGGATCTTAAAATTATCTTTTTTATTTTTTGACGTTTTGTTTGATCGTTATATTTAAAGTGCTAGATTGAAAATACTTTATAATTTTTTTTTTATAAAATAAAATGCTATATATAATGCTGAGATAAGAATAAAGTCAAAATATTAAACCTTTATCAAAGTAGAAAAAATAAATCAACTTAACATTCTATGGTAGTATTTAATTTTACTTGTGAAAAAAAATTAAATTAATTATTTTTCAATCAAGCACTATAAAAACTAAAATCAACAAATAAGTGCCAAAGGAAAAAAAGTTGTTTTCTGATTATATGAAAATTTGTAAAAAAAATTATGATGAGATTAAATTGATATCTTTTTAGTACATGTGTATCCTTAATTAAATAAAAGTTGATAATAATATCTCAACAAGAAATCAATTGAAAAAATTAGCACATTTATTTTTAATTTGAATTTTACAGTTCAAAAAAAAAAAAAAATGAAAGGAAGGTAATTTATATTATTTTTATCATTAAAACCATTTATCATATCAAAAAAATGCACCAGATCTGTTCAGAAAAACTTTTTGAAAGAAATTAATTTCTGTTTCTGTTTCTATTATTAAAATATTGATGGTTGGAATAAGAAAGCATTTCCTTTTTATATTCCAAAATTTATTTTTCTGTAGATATCATGGGATAAATGAATTAACCTTTAAAAACCAATTAAATTTATTGTTAAAAAATCGTTTTGGTGAATTCATAAGGGAAATAATCGTTTTTATTTATTTATTATATTTTTATATTAAAATAGTATTGTAATTTACAATAAAATTTTTCATGTTTAAATATTACTTCTTCTTAGAATATCAAATTTATATATTTATTATTTTTTTTTTTTCATTGGACTATCAACTTGAAATGTCCAACCTTCAAATTTTTTATTTTCAACTGAACTGATAATATATTTTTTATCCACTTTGGAGTCTTTTGGTGGTTCGTTCGTAAAAACGGTGTCAATGTGACGAATGTCTTCTTTTCCTTCAACTTGGGGAATAAATTCTGGTTTGTATTGTTTCTTTAAAACTTTTTCCCAATCCAACCCTTCAAAAAATGGATGATTTCGAATATTTTCATTTCTTGAACTGCTACCTAATCTTTTTTGTGGATCTTTTATTAAAAGCTAGATTCAAGAGTATAAAAATAAGAATAATATATAGATATTATTTTAAAAAAATAAATAAAAATCCAAAATAATTAATAATTCTGCCTTATATATATTTATATTCGTATATTAATAAAAAAAAAAAAATAATAAATTTACCCCTTTCAATAAATCTTGGGCTGGAGAAGATAAATTTTCTGAAATATTAGGTTCTTCTTCTAAAATTTTTTCATAAATTTCATCAGTGTCTTCAGAATAAAAAGGTGGCTATAGAATAATATCAATATATAAATTTTTTTTTAAATTTTTGATAATTAAAGATAAAAAATAGTTTAATAAATTATGAATAAAGAGAATAATTAAACTTTAAAATTTATTGTGTAAAAATTGAAAAAAATAGAAATTTCTAAAAAGAAATTTTTTCTTTAAAAAATAATAGAAATGACTTTTTTTTTTTTTAAGCTTTGGAATATAAAATAGATAAATGTGTGAATTTTTTCAATTGATTTCTTGTTGTGATATTGATATAGAAATTTATAAAATATTCTTTAGAAATCAAAAATTAAACTATATTTCAAAAATTGTGATGTACCTGAAATAATAAATTATTTTTCGGATTCAATGGCAACTAATTATTAAATATTATTAATAATTCACTTTATAATTATTTTAAATACAAAGATAAAATCCTGATATTTTTAAAAAAAATTAAATCAAAAACAAAAAAAAAAAGTGAGTAACAATTTTTGATATGAGCATTACAGATTTTTTATTGCTAAACTTTTAATGAAAAAAAGGTTAACAAGAAGATTTTTTGCTTATAAATATATGCATTTTAAAAGACATTACTTAGTCTCAATTTTCTTAATGCTTATAGGTATTTTTGAAGATTTTCTTTTTTTTTTTTTTTTCAGCTTGATCTTTTACAAACAAAAAGTCACAAAAAAAATGATAATAAAAGAAAAAAAAGAAGTCATAAAAATGAAAAAATAAGTAAAAAAAAAAAAATTAATCGAGAAAAAATTAATCGAAAAAAAAGAAAAAGAAAAATTTTTCAAAAAAAATGATAAAATCAAAGAAAAAGACAAAAAAAAAGAAAAAAGAAAAAGAAAGAAAAAGTAAAACAAAAATTTGAAGAAATTAGAAAAAATGATCAGATCCAAAAATTAAAAATTTATTTTGATAAGAATATAGTATAAATTTTTTGTGACAAGAATATGGGATAAACCCTTTAAAGCGACTCTCAATAGCATTATGAATTTAGTCAGTATTTTTGTAAAATAGTTATCTTTATTTTAAATCATAAAAGTCACTTGAGATTTAATTTTTTTTTATACAGATAACTTATTAGATTTTCGATTTATGATTTATTGATAAGGATTTAGTGTTAAAAAACACTTTATCTGTTAAAGAGAGAGAATTTTGAAGTGACTAAATTCGTAAGTTCTAATTCAAAAAGTGAATAAATACATCCATTAGAAGCATTTTAAACTTGATTTCGTTTTTCTCAAGATTTTCGATTTATTAAAATTTATTTGAAAGATTAGGGGGACATATCATGATGAGTTCACAACCTAGTTAACATTACCTTACCAAAAAAAGAGTGCAAATTTATTTTAAAATTATCTATATTAAATTAAGTTCTAATATTACTATTTGATTATCTAAAATTATTATTCGTTATAAGGTATTTCCGAAAAAGATTGTGACATTTTTTTTACATTTCATAAAAGGCCATCTTTGTTAGTGGGAGTATTCGTTAATTGACAATAACAAATGAAGTTAAGTATTAATACGGATTGAATCAATTACTATAGTATTTTTTTTTTCAAAATAGGTTGGTTGAAATATTTGGCAAAAATGAAAAAAAAAAAAAAAATAGCACTTTTTTTGAAACAATGTGCATCCATTTCCATAATAAACAATTGGAAATGTGGTAAGGGTAGAAATGATTTTTCAAATAATAAAATACAGTCATATGTTTTCAATTCTATTGGAAATTTTTACGGAGATTAAACAAGTTATGATAACGGTTTTTTCGATCAAAAAGAAAATAATAAATAGTAATTTTCACCAATAAAAAATATCAAATAAAATCAAGATCAGAAATTTTAATCTTTTTTATTTGTGTAATATCATATTTACAAACAAATTGGATTGTTATCAAGAATTAATAAATTGTTGAATATGATTTTGTATATTTAAATACTTTTATGACAATTGAGTTGAATAAAGATATTTTAAAATAAATTTTCCCCACTTTTTTTGGAAATAGCTTTTATTTATTTGATACTTTACAAATTAAATCAATTTAGTCATTTGGGTGAAATTATGCTTAAGAGAAGATATAAAATGTTTCTGATCTCAATTTTATTGGATATGATATTTTTTTGGGTTTGAAAAATGGTGGTTATTTTTTTCTTTTTGTTATTAAAACAAATTTTCCTCAGAGGTTTTATCTTGATAAAAATCACAATTTTATCAAAAAAACATGAAAAATTCAGAAATCATTTTTGCACATGTGTAATATATAAAAAGCAACTTTTCTTATCTGAATTAAGGATCATAATTAAATATAAATTATAAAACATTAAGAATTAGCAGTTTGATTTTGAAAAAATTTCCACAATATTTTCCACATGGTCAATGGAAGTCCTTTGTATTATTCTTTAAAAAAACATTAATTATGATCATCTTTTCAGATTTGCTTGAAAGTAAAGAAAATTTATTTTACAGTCTCCACATCGTAATGCCTTTTTTAATTAAAATATCAAATGTTTTTCATCTTTCGGGGTGTTTGCTCAATTGAAATCACAGTTATATCTTTTCAATCAAGGTAATAAATACGGTTTTTAACTTGGTAAGGTTTTTATTATCATAGGAGTGGAATCCAAGGTATTTACAAAAAAGTGGTATGCTTTTCGTTATATTTTGGATAATATTTCCCTTATTTAGTGGTTATATCCATAAACTGATTAAAAACGAGAAAAAAAAAAAAAAAAAACGAGAGAAATATTAATACCGGTTCAATCAGTGTCTATTGAATATATTTCAATTAGTTTTCTCCCAAATATTTCCAAAAAATGAAAAAAAAATTAATATAAATTTTTTGGACAAAACAATTTCAATAAAAAATTAACAATAGCCTTGTATAACAAAGAATTTTTCTTTTTTTTTTTCAAAAATAATAAAAATAATTCTTAGAAGGAAAAAAGGCATTCAATCCTTTTCCCAAAACAGTTCACCCAATTTACATGGACAAAAAAACTTTGGTGTAATAAAAGCGTTCCAAATTCAAAAAAAAAAAAAAAAAAAAACTAACCTACAAAAAATAAACAACAAAAACATCAAGGACTCATTAACTTTTACAAAAATATATTGAACAAAATGTTGTTGGTGTTTGACATAATTGGTCCTGTTCTAACAAGCAATCGAGAATGTTTTACCAATACAACACATAAAACAGTGAAACCCCCCTTGTAAATAACTTTGAGATACTGTTCTTTTGGGGGATCTTGTTTCAGAAAAAAACACTTGGCTTTTCTTTTGGTGATGAAGTTTAAAAGAAGTTTCTTTCAAAAAAAAAATAAAATTTTGAACAGCTCAAAACAAAAAAAAGTAACTCCAATTCTTTTTGAGTTAACTGTTGAGAGAAAAATGTTTGACACAGAAAAATGGTTGGACACCATTTTTAATTGGAAACATTACTGAAAATGATTTTTAATTTCTTTCCTTTGTGAAATAACTAAAGAAAATAACAATATTCTACTAATTAGAATAACGATTAATATAATTCTACTTTTTCAAAACTTTATCAATTATAATCTAAATCAAGTTTAAAAATTTCCATTTTCAGAATTAATAGTAAACTTTACTACAACTAGGATTTTTGTTCAAATAGCATGATCTACTTTAGTTATCAACCATTCAAATGAGTATTCTACACACACCCCAGATTAATGAACTTGGAACACCTTTAAACTTGGATTTATATAAAAGTCACCTAGTTATCAATAGAATTTGATTTTCAATTTCAGTAATGTTTCCAATTAAAATTGCTGTCCAACCATTTTTCTGTGTCCAACATTTTTCTCTCAACAGTAAATTGCTCTTTTCAATTATTTTTCTTTTTGTTTATTTCTTTTATTTTTTTCCAAATCAATTCAGTTTAAAAATACAACAAAAAATAAACAGAGTTCCCAAAATGATTCCATTTTTGGAATTTTTAGAATCTCAAAAATTAAAATTTGGAATCATAATATTAAAATGATTCCAATGAAATCATTTTTTATCAAACATTATCCACTTGTTGAAGTCCATTTGAAGTATAATTTTTCAAAAAAATTAAAAATTTTTTTATTCTGATTCCATATGGAATCAAAAAAAGAATTTTTATTTGGTACCAAAACTCATTAAAAAAAAAAAAAGAATCTTTTGATTCCATTTCAAAGAAAAATAATTTTCTGATCAGGAATAAACTTAAAAACATCAGAATTGTCGAAAAGATTCTGAAAACTAAAATCTCAAGTAGAAAAACCACAAATATTTATTTTTTTGAGAAATATTAAAATTCTTTTTGAAAATAAACAAAAAAATTAACATTTGAATATTTTGAGAATGATGGGATTCCTTGTAAAAACGAATGTAAACAAGAAATGAGTTGAGGCTTATCATTGGAAGAAAAAAGAATCATTTGATTCCATGGAATCAAAAAAAGAATTATTTGATGTTTATTTTCAAAAAAGAATCAAAATATGAACTCTGAAAATAAAAAAGAATTTAAATTTAAATATTTTTGAATTTTTGATGGTTTTTTAATTCGTTTTATTAATGCCAATTGATTTCTAAAAGATGTAAAAAATCTCATGGTAAAAACCATTTGTTCAAAATTAGTTTTGGAAACACATTAAAAATTACATTTTTGGAACTTTTTTCCAAGATTTTTCGCTGACTCAATGATCTTCTTTGAAAGGAATTTTTCAGAGACGAATTGCTCTTCACTGAAGATAATACAAATGGTGTGCTGAAGATCTAATTACAAAAAAAATGAAAAGTTAAATAAAAAAGAAAACACGAAAGGAATTGGAAAGGAAAAATGGAAACAAAAGCAAAGCAATTTACCATTCCGTGTAGCATTTCAAAAAGAACAGTACCCAGAGACCAATAGTCAGCTTCCTTGCTATATTTTTTGCCCCTCAGAACTTCAGGGGCGATGTATTCTGGTGTGCCACACATTGTTTTACACTTTTCTTTTTTCTTTTTCAAAATTTTTGCCAAGCCAAAGTCGATCAATTTGATATACCCCTCTGTGTCGATAAGCAAATTTTCGGGCTTGAGATCGCGGTAAATTGCATTTGAGTTGTGGATTGTCTCGAGCGCAATGATGATACTAGCTGCGTAAAGTTTGACTCTTCCTTCGGAAAAGTGCTTTTCTTCATTTAAGTGATGATAAATCTCGCCGCCGTTGACATACTCGATAATGAAATACAGCTTCTCGTCGTTTTGGAAGCCATAAAAAAAGTCAACAATGAAGGGGCATTCCAATTTGATCAACAAATCCCTCTCGGCAAGAATATGCTTGACTTGTTGCTTTTTGACAATTTCATTCTTTTTGAGGACTTTCATCGCATAGAAGTCTTTCGTTCCCTATTGAAGATGGAAAACAATTCAAATGAAGAAAGAAGTTAATTTCGAAGAGGGAAAAAACAAAAAACAGAAAACAGAAAACCTAAAACAAAAAACAAAAAAACCTAAAAAAAAAAAAAAAAAAAAAAGTTTTTTAATCGATTTAAAGAAGAAAAGAAACTGTTGATTGAAGAATTAATTGGCTCCTTCGTTGTTTGGTAAAAAAGAAGTTTATCTTATTTTCCGTTTTTGTTCTAAATCAATCAAATCTTTTTTTTGTTTTTGTGAAACAAGCGATCGAATTCTTTTTTTTTTTTTTTTTTGTTTTTTTGTTTTTTTGTTTTTTTGTTCTATGGTTTTGTTTTTGCTAAAGACAAGCAATTTTCGCAAAAAAATTGTTTATTTGGAATTTACCTTTTCTTGAACCAGCATAACCTTCCCAAAATTTCCCCTTCCAATCACTCTGTGTAAAGAAAAATCGTCTACAGTGACTTTTTTATTATTTTTTGAATAATTTGTTCTTTTGGCTTTTTTAAATTTGCTCCCCATTTGAAAAAAAATATGGAATAATTTTCAAGTCTGAAAGAAAAGATTTTGGTTGTGTAAATTTTTGAATGAGTCCAGTGAAAAAATATTATTCAATAAAATGATTTTTTTTTTTTTACAAAAGGTTTCTAACAAATCTTAATTCACAAGTTTGGTTCACAAGGGACTTACTTTTGAAATAAGTGTCTCAGATACTAAATTTAAATATTTTTTGGAAAACAAGTAATCTTGACGAATTAATATTTTTTTTCTCTGTTTATTATTGAGATTACTGTTTTGACCAAAACCAGAAATACAGTCATTGGAGGGGACTTTTTTTGAGTTTTGATTGCTTTTTACCCCAATCGACAATCTTAAACAATATTTTATTTCCTTAAATATAAGAAAAACCTAATTCACAAAATAAACAACAAAATTTCGCACTTTCTGGGAAATTCTATATTTTTAAACTTGTAATTATTAATTTTATTTTGAAAAAAAATTTTTCAAAATACACAATCTTTTGAATAAAACCAAACAATTTTTATCGACTTTTGGAAATTCCATGGATGTTTCAAGAAATAAAAGGCGATCGAGGGTGTAACATTTCAGAAGCAGATTTCTAAATAATGTTGTAATTGGTTTTACGAAAATCGTAATTTGAAACAGTAAAAAAATAATTTGTACTTTTAACAAAAAAACCTTTTCCTGTTCTTTTTATAAATCATTTCTTTAATCAGAGAATGTTCTCTTTTTGATTTCCACACAATAACTTTAAAGAGATCACATGGTTTAAGGGAAAGTATTGGTATTTTTTTCACACCCCAAAACGATGTGTAATTTAGAACACTAAAATAAAATGTTTTATAAACTTCAACATGCTTTTATCTTGATTCGAATTTCTTTTAATGTTAAAACCCTTAGAAAAATTGATTTTAAAGAATTTTAACAATCTGGTGAAGAATTGTGAGAGAAAAAGTCGAAGAAAATTAAAAAAAAAAAATTGTACAAATAAAGGAAAAAATTATTTTTGAGAAAACTGTTAACTTTTAAACCAGTTAGGAAATTCGAAAAATAGAATTTATGCCTTTCAAAATCAGTAAAGTATATCATTAATTTCATTTTCTTGTAAAAACAATTTATCGAATTTGTTTGACCTTTTGAGATTTTTAAATTAAACTTGTTAAGGGGAGAAAGTAAAGTTCAATAAACGTTTAGATCTAAAACATTATAACGCTTTTAATGAATATTGTGAGAAAAGGAAGTCTGAAAAAAAAAATATAAGAATAAAACATACCTTTATTTGAATAATAAATGGAAAAAATTTTCACTTGGTTTTTCTTTTTCTTTTTTAAAGAGTGATCCAAATTACAACTATTTCTTTGAAAAATCTTATTTATAAAAGAAAAAAAAGGGAAACTGTAGTGAAAATTCTTTTCTATTTGATAGGAAAATAGCAGTAATAAAAAATTATCAAACAAAAAAAAAATATTGGAATTGCTTTTGAAAAATTCTTTGTTTTAGCGAATTGTTGCATTTTTTTTTTTTTTTGTTTTTTGCATTCTAAAAAGCGGAAATCAAATTAATAATATTTTAGTATTTAATAATTTATCTTTAGAACTTACAAAAGTAACTATTTTGTAATTTTTAATTTCATAGATTATGTCAATAATCATCGCCAACAAAACCAAGACTAATTTTTTTTTATTTTCTTTTTATATGTCCTTAATTATATTAAGCACTATTTTTTTCTGATTAATATTTTCCGAAATCAGACTTATAACTTCATCCAATTTAACACTAGGATAAAATTTTTTAGAATAAAAACACTCTCAACTTTTGAATATCGAAAATATTTTTTGAAATTATTGTGTACTTATTTTTTTTTTTTTGAAAAATTGGGGTTGGTAAAATTTTGAAATCAAAGAATAAGTTAAAATATTAAATTAGGTTATTTTCCTGAGAGTTTATCTTTTTTAAATAACTTTTTTATATATTTTACCATTTAAAGTTAAAAAAAACATTTGAGGACCAAATTAGTCTCTTTTATGAAAAAATAATTCCCCATAATTTAGAATTTGTTTTAGTAAATGAGGTAAAACAAGAGACTGTATCTAAAAATATACATAATTTTAACTTTGAATTCAATGATTTTGGTAAAAAATGTTTTCAAGAAAAAGTTAAATGGAAACTTAATTTATTTTTATTTTTTCATTTAGTTTTTTTACTTTTTTTAATCGAAGGTATTTGATCAGTTTTCATTTTTTAGTGTTTTTTGGGTCGTAGGGACATATATAAACCCCAATTCAAAATTTTTAACAAACCAAAATTTGATTTGTTAAAAAAAAAAATTTTATTTAATCAATTCAAGAAAAAATACCAAATCAGAACCATTCGCTAATTGATATGTTAACAATTGATAATCAATTACAATACTCACAAAACAAAAAATAAATAATTATCAATACCAATAAATTATGGGTGTGTTAAAAATTTTGGAGAGAGTAAAACAAAAAAATACATTGGTAAATTTGTTTGGTTTCTATTAGGAATATTGATCGATCAAAGGTTAGATACCATCAACTAATTTTATTTGAGTTCTTCTATGTGTACTAACCCAACTTTAACAGAATATCAATTGTTCAAAAAAATTTTGATCCAACGAAACAAATTACACAATTCAAAATACCGAAAATAAAGGAAAGGAAAAACTAAAAGATGAAAAAATGATTTTCATATTTTGCAAAAATCAAAATTATCTCCAATTTGAATGTAATTGTATTACTGTGATTCTTTGTATCATTTTAGCTGTGTGGAAAATTTTGAATTTTAGTTTATAATTATAACCTCAATATTTTTCCAATATTTCAGAAATAATTTGACAATATAATCTCTGAGTTAATTATTTGAACACCTTACAAAATCTAGTTTTTCGTACTAAAATGCAGTACCAAAGAAATTGAAGAAAAATGTGTTTCTATTTTGGAGTTTCCAGATTGATAATTTCCTCTTTAAATCTTTTCTAAAATGTAGATTTTTTTAAACATTTTTTTTATTTTTTATTAATAAACATACTCTTTTTGATTACTGCAATCAACTGTTAGTACTCTTTTGCAAATGGAATTTTCAAATTCTTCTTAGTAATATTAATTATAATTGATTTCTACCCAATAACAGTATAATATATTTTTTTTACGTCCCGTGTAATAAATGATAATCTTCAAATAAATACATTTCTTTTGAGATAATTATTTTTTTTTTATTTGTTAAATAAAATGACCAAATGTTTCTAAAAAAATACTTAAAACCTTACTTTAAGATCCACTATTAAGACAAAACCTTTTGAACTAAATTCCAAGCACAATAAAAATCTCTAATTAAAGTCTTAAATTCAAATTTGAATAAAATATTTTTATGAAAAAAAAAAATGTTCCTTAATTTGTGATTTTTTCGTCCCGTAATTAAGTTGAAAGTTTGTGCACTAAATGTGGAAATGCCAGTATAAACCCTTGGTTCAAATTAAAATAGCCCCCCCCCCCCCCCCTCATTCAATCGAAAACAATAATATATAATAAGGACTAAAATAAATATACAATGCACTATAATTAAATATGGTGTTGATAATCCAAAAGTTCTATTATTTCCAACATTTATTCTAAAAATGGAAGATAAAATAAAAAAATTTCTAAACATAAACTACAATTTTGGAGGTCAATTATATATATATATATATATATAACAAATTACTTAAAAGTACAAAAATTTTAGAAAGTTTGATTCAAAATCCACGATTTATAATCAAAATCAAGACTGATTTATCCCTTTATTTATTTATACCACACACATATACATACATACATACATACATACATATATATATATATATACATATATATATATATATACCCCTTATGCCACGGATTAACTTAAATTTCATCAAGTTTAAAAGAAATAATTTAAAATGATATTGGTATACCAATATATTTATTTATTTGTTTTTATCTTTAATCCAGATTTGTATTATACTAAAAACTCAAAATAAAAAGATAAAGTAGTTATATATTGATTTTATTTAAATTGGAAAAAAAAAGAATAATTATTCTTTTTTACATTTTTTAAAAGATTTTTATTTCTATTATAATTTTATATATAGAAAATTTTATTTCTGTAAATGTAATTCAGAACTCAACACATTGATCAAATAATAATAATCAAACAATATTTGTAAATTTATGATAAAATAAATAAAAAAAAAAAAAAAATACCATATCAAAAATTGGGACCCACCTGAAATGTTAAATTGAAAAAAAAAAAAAAAAATTGTCTTTAGTATTCAAGAACAATTGATAACTAAACCTGGTTTTCAATTCACTTTTAAACCATTCTAATTATATAAAAACCTGATATATTAGAAATTAAAACAAATAAAACCAAAAATTAAAAAAAAAGTGTGTAAAAATTTATGAAATGAGCATTACAGATTTTTTATTACTGAACTTTCACTAAAAAAAAGTTAACAACAAGATTTTTATAGAACCAGTATGGGCAAGTGGCAACACATCCTAGTGTACAATCTGAAGGCCGGGGTTCTATTCCCTTAACCATTATTTCTTATTGTTTACCAATTTCTCAAATAGCCACTACGGTGTAATTTTAATTAAAAATAGGGTTTATGCTTCTTAGAACCACTAATTATTTGAGGAAATCGTTTGACCGAATTGAATCTTTTTGAATATTATAAAACTGAACGGAATTGGAACAAAATCCCTCTCAATTTATGGAGCATATCCGATTTTTGGGAGAAATGACCAGCTCTCAATTGGTTCAACAATATCTTTAATTCAAATTAGGGATTCGGGCAAACAGGTGGACTTTTAGTACCCACTCTTTAATGGAAAAAAAAAAAACAATAAGATTTTTTATGAATATTTAAATTGGTTTTAAATGACATTAAATAATCTTAATTTTCATAGTGATTATTTAATTTTTAGAAGATTTTTTTTTTCCCACCGATTTTTGGCAAAAAAAAAAAAAAAAGAAATCAAAAAAAAAAAAAGTAGAAAAACAGAAAAAAAAAGAAAAAGAAAAAGAAAAATTTGAAAATATTTTTTTGGAGAAAAATACTGAAATAAGACTCTGAACAACTTCCATTAACATTGTAAAGTTAGTCAAAAATTTTGAAATCTAGTTTATTTTACTGAAAAAATTTCAAGGATTATTAAATCAAGAGAAAAATGAAATTTATTTCTTTAGACCAAAATTCAAGTTTAATATGAATAATTTTCAAAAAAAAATTATTTAAACATAATAAATTACTTGAAAAAAAAAAAAAAAAAAAAAAATTGTGAAATAATTTCATTTATTAAATTGGAATTAAACAAATAAAAACTTTATTATCAGATAAAATAATCAACCCTAAATTTATTAAAAAAATAAATAATAACATTTAAATATTATCCAAAATTAATAAAATAATCTTCAAAATTAAGAATTTTTTTTTTTGAATTTTTTTATTAGTAAAAATTTGAATAATATATTTGTGAAATTTGAATTTTCCTTTCTAAATTAACACATATTTTGGATAATACGGTCAGAAATATGGTCTCTTATTCAATAATATTGTTTATTATATGTCTAGATTTTAAAAAGTTAAAATTAAAAAATAGTAAAAATTAAAAAAAAAATCCAATTATTAATCTAACTCTAACTATTGGCCAACTTGTTTAAATTTGAAAAAAATTCTAGTTGAAAAAATGTCAAAATTTTACAATGAAAAAAAATATTATTTTTTTTCAAATTTAATTTATATATATATATATATATATTTTTAAAAAATTAATTAGAATTAAATTTAGATATTGTTATTGAAGGGTAATTAACAGATAAAAGAAATTTTCTATGTGTAGTCAAAATATCTTTTGCAGAGAATAAATTATGTAATCAAGTCATTTTTGCAATTTTGGGGACCATTAGTCCCCAAAAAATTTTCAGTAAAGTATGATCTGTTTTAAACATCAGTATTTAGAATTTTTTGATTTTTAGACAAAATTTATAAAAAATTTTTTTTTTATTGATAAAATAGTTATGATAGAAAATTAATAAAATCACAAGAACTCAGAGAAATTTTTTCAACATTTTAATATTTTTTTACAAGTTATTTTTTTATTTTGTGTAATGCTATCATTTATAATTATAAACCTTTCTTTCTAAGATAAGAGTTTATAAATTCTATATATTATAACCATTTGATAACAATCGAAATTAAATTTTTTTATTGAAAGACAATAAGTATATTTTTGGTTCTAAGGAAGAGATATATATAAAGATATGATACTTTGAAAGCGTTTTATTAATAAAATTTTCTAATTAGTTCTATTTAATACAATAAATAATTTTTTTTTTTACAATTTATTATTATAGATGAGTGACCATTTTCGAAATAGTGTTAAATATATGGACATTATACGACTCTCTGCATTTGATTATTATAATGATTTTTGTTAAATCTTCTCGAGATAAAAATAACTCATTGGTGATCTGAAAAATAAAAAAAAAATTTTTTAGATCTAAAAAAGTACCAAAGTCTGAGATTTCGTAACACATAAAGCTGCTTTCAAAATTATCATTAACTAAGATTACAATTGAAAATTAGACAGCGTTCTTTGTAATTATCTTCTCAAAATGTCTTCTTTTTTCAATAATGATTTACAGAAATCGATCTTAAATGACATTTTGGTTTGTTTTTAATAATTTTTAGCCAATTATAAATAAAAATTAAAAAAAAAACTTTTTTTTTGAACCCCACATAATTTTTTTCAAAAATTAAAGGGTAATTTAAAAAAAAAATTATCATATGGAAAAAGTTTAACTTATAAAATAGAAGAAATTAATTATTTATTTTAAAAATTTTCATCAAACAAATCCAGCTTGTCCAATTTTCAAATATATTAATGGAAACTTGATAGTAAATAATATACTTTTTTATCAACAAATTTTTTGTTATTTTATCAAAAATTTTCCCAATAAAGGATAAATTACTTTTACATTTTCATTAAATTTTGTCTAAAAAATAATACCATCTAGAATATATTTTTTTGTAAAAAATCCTAAGGTTTGTGAAGAAAAAATTTATTTTTAAAAGTATTAACTTTCCAAAAACAGCCCCATCAAGATGAAATTGAAAAACGAAATTTTTTCAAACTTTTAAAAAAGATTTCATCCATTGCATTCAAAATTGAAAAGTGTTAAAATTTTTGCCCAGTCTCTTTTTTAGTTATTGAAACCTGGGGTTCTTTTTGGATAATTATTTCACCTAATATATAACACACAAAAAGTATTCATAAAATAAATTGAGATAATAAATTACAATCTTATTGAATAATAATGATTTTTTCAAAAAAAAAGTATGTTTATAATTAAAAATTTTTCCTCTTTTCGCTTGAAATATTGTGCAGGGGGGACAAAATAGAGTTCTGGTCTTAATATATTCAAATGTCTATCACTAATGAAAATTTGATTTAGCTCTACTGTTGTTAAAACAAAGTGTAAAGAAAAGTTTAATCAGTGCTTCAAAATAAGAAAAGTATTTTTTTGTTTAAGGATTTAGTAAAATACAAAAAAACTTCAAGTAAATTTAATAGCCAATTCAAAAAAAAAATTACCACATCCTGAAATTGAATCCCAAAGTAAAAATCCGATTACTACAAAACCAAATTTACTTTTACTACTTATTTTCAGAAATGAATTTTTGTTTATAAAAGAATGATCCATTTTTCTTTATTTTTGAAAAATTCAATATTCAAAAAATTTCTGAATTATTTCAAAAGAAATTATTTTCTTTGAAAGAAGAAAGAAAAGATAATGTTTGTAAAGGAAGTGTACAAAAAATCCAATTTAAAAACAAAACTACTAAGTTCTAAAATAACTCAGTTAAAAAAATCTACTTAATTTCAACAAAATTACAATAATTATTTTAAACTTGAAAAAAATATAATTTTTTGATTCAAAGAACATTGATAATAATTTTTTTCTAATAATTGAACAAAAAAATCCGAGAAAAAGAACCAAACTATCAAAGAAATTAAAAATTCTCCAAAAAATACTTAAAACCTTGAAAATTCAACTAATATTCTAAAAAAAAAATACTTTTTAATTTGATTATTTATGATCTTTAATTAATGACTCAATTTTAATTTTTTCAGTGAATTATTAACAAAAAAACGATTAACCGAATCACTAGACTTTACAATTATTTCTCATATTTTTTTAAAGATTTTCAAACAAGTAAAACAAATTCAAATAATTAAAATCAATAATAAAAAAAATGAATAGATATTATCAAATAATTGTTTTAAATCTAATATTCACCTGTTTATGTCATTATAATTTGAAAAAGAATTTGACCTAATCTTTTAAATTTCAAGAAATTTAAAAAATATTTGTGAATAAAATAGAAGATCAATTTTTTTAGATCTTCAAGGATACAATATTTGATTTATTTTTAATTGTTTTTTTAAAATATGATTAAGGGTTAAAAGATTATTTGTTAATACAGAGTCTTGGAAGTTACTAAAAGTGAGATTTCTTTCAAAATAAAATTTTTTGCAAATTTTTTTTTCTAAATTTGATTCAAAATCCCGAATAAATAGGATCTGATCTTTTTACTGGAAATTTCATTGGAATAAAAATCTTTTAAAAATTATTATTCATTTCTCTAAAGTTGACAAATGAAATTTCATCGGGTTTAATTGTATCCTTATGCAAATAATGACTCTATTACCTTTGAGAAAAAAAATAAATGAGAGTTACTAGCCCTTAAGAAGTCCTATACATAAAACGATCAAAGAAACCAACTTAAACCTTAATTATTTGACATTGCTTTCTTAAAGTTCTAATAATTTTACAGAAATCCTAAAAAAATGAAGGATCAAATTGTAAAAGTTATCTCAAAAAATAGATCAAATTTTTGATAATATTTTATCATCAAAAAAAAATAATAAAATTCAAAAAAATTGAGAATATTATGGAAAATTATCAACTCATTGCATTTCTAATTTAAATTTTATTGGATATTATCATGGGAT
Organism: Anaeramoeba flamelloides; assembly: GCA_027625915.1. Classification (NCBI taxonomy): domain Eukaryota; family Anaeramoebidae; genus Anaeramoeba; species Anaeramoeba flamelloides. The sequence continues at coordinate 3,990,338 of JANTQA010000072.1, forward strand.
TTACTTTCAAAATTGATTTGAACTTATGTATAATATTGTGTAGTAAATTGGATGTTGAATTGGAGCAAGAAGAAAAAAAGCACGGATTATATTTTTAAACCCGATTATAGTTGTTAATCAAGAATTATTTTGATCAAGGTAATGTGTGTATTTTTTAAATCCGCAATGTAAAAAATTTTTATGTATCCTAGTGAAAGCACTTCAAAAACTATACCTATCAAACACTGACAAATTCAGAATTTGTCTATTCAATGAAACATTTGCATTTTTTGGTATTTAAATTCTAAATGGGAAAAATTTTACATTACACTTTCAACATTTTTCTATTTTTCAATAGAGTTTGCAAAGTAGGTTGTAATTTATGTTCTCTATTTCCATTTTAAAAAGGAAATTGAAATTAAATGTAGATTTTTTCCCTTTTATAATTCAAATACAAGTAGAAACTTGAAAGCATATTTATTATCTATCTTACATTGGAACATTCTTTTGATATGAGACTTCTTTATGAAAGACTCTAATTACAAACAGTTCACTGTACTGGGAGAAATTGTGGATATTTCCATTTACAAGATTAAACTAAAAAAGATCTAAATTAAAATAATTTTATTTTCTTGTTGAATTAATTATGTAAAAACGAATAAAGTTTTGGGACGTTTCTAAAAATTTAGAGAAAAAAAACTTTATTCTACAATAACCTGTGTTTTCTGATCACTTTGTTTTTCAAAAATATAAATGTCGTAAAAATAAATAATTGTTGCTTTTTTTTGTTAAGGACGACATTTTCAATCAAATTGGGTGTTAGTTTTTTGTGTGGTTTTCTTTTCACTTCTCCAAAATGATTTTCCTTCTGAAGAAATTGAGCAGAAAAATTAAAGTTTCAATTTTGAAAAATAAAAAAAAAAAAGCAAAAAGATATTTTGTAAGATTTTTTTTCAAAAATAAAGGAATTTTCAAGTAAAAGTTCAAATTTGAAAGCTTCTCTTAAACTTGTATAAGTGGCTAAAAAAAAATATTTAGAATAATTTAATTGAAAATATTTTCTGTATTATTGATTTTCAATCCAAGTTTTGAAAAATTATCATAACAATTTTGGTTAGGATCTAAGTAAGTTCCAAAATTGTGAAAAATTCGCATTTTTTAAAAATAAATTATTGAGGGTTAACTTTAATGGGGATGACAGAACTCTTTCAAGAATGTTTCAAATTTCAATTTCACTGCTTTTCCCTGTAAACCTCGTCCTTTAAGGAGAGTTTTTAAGTGATTTTCGGTTAATTATTTATTTTTATTAAAAAACCACATGTAATTCAAACACCACTAAAGATAAACCAAAAAACAACAATTTTATCAACAAAATTCGAAAAACAACATTTAATATTATTTGAATATATTCAGTTGGAAAATAGGTTTGTTAAACAGATTACAAACAATTGGAATTCTGTTTGAATATGATAAAAGAAAAGTTAGACATACGCCAAAATAGCGAAAATTCGAAAGCTTTTCAATTGTGAAGAAAAAACTTTATAGTTTAGTTTTCACAATCTTGAATGAAAGTCGTCAAAATAATATATTTCGATTATTCGTGGTTAATATAAACATAACCTAGAGTCAACCGAATATTTTTGTTCTTAATTAAAAGATATTGGAAAAATAATTAAAATTATTTTTTTTTTTTCGCAAAATAGAAGAATATCTTTTTCAAATTTAATTCCAGATCACCAAAATTATCAAACCTTTTTCTCCTTTGAAAAACAAAAAATATTTCTAAAAAAATGGGAAACAAAGAGACCAAAAGCATAAGGAAACAAATTCGATTTTCAAAAAGAACAAATAGCTTAAATTTAAATAATAAGTTGGTTTTTCTATCAAAAAAACAAAAACTCCAAGTCCTCATGAGGGTGGGAAAATTGAAAAGACTAAGAAAAATTAACCTTGCTAACAACAATTTAGATTCAGTTCCTTACTGTCTCCAAAAGCTTTATAATTTACAGATCGTTGACCTACACAATAATCAAATAAAAAGAATTCCAAATTTTCTTTATCAAATGATCAATTTAAAACAGCTCAACTTAGGTGATAATTCGTTGCAAACTATCTCACCAAAAATTGTTCGGTTAATCAACCTTGAAGAATTGAAACTTGAAGGGAACAAATTTAAAAATGGAAAAGGAATTGATCTAGATAATAAGGAAGAGATTTTTGAATTTATTATACGCAAACAGAACAACAGAAGAAGGAATAAAAAATCAAGATCCAGGGCAAGAATCAAAAACAAATCCCGAAGCAAAGATAAATCTTGTTACCCATCCAAAATTGACAATCAACAGCTTCTCGTTACTCGACCGAAGAATGTGCTAGCAAAGAAAAAAGACTTTAACCCACTACGAAACAGATCCGCATGGAACCAAAACAGTAAACACAGACACACACCCCAGCTAAAATATAAGAAGAATCCCAAAGACATCAATCAAGATATCGTTGAGTATCAAAAGAAAAAAATAAGAAAATTGAAACAAATGCTAAAACAAGAGCGTATGAAAAAGAAACACCAACCCACACAACAGCAATTGGGGCAAATTGGAAAAATGGAATTCATTGGCTTAGGTCTTTTAGGTGATGAAAGCGAACTTAACTTTACGTACCAAGGCAACAAAATCCCAAAAACTGAATGGAGAAAAATATGTCTTCGCGTAATTGATTTATTAGACGAACCAAACATAAGGAGTGATTTCATTGGGCCAATCTCACTTGAAATTATGATTGATCCTGTAATTTGTTCAGATGGGCTGACATATGAGAGAGAGGAAATCGAATGGTGGCTTGAAAAAAATAAAACAAGCCCAAAAACAAGGCAAGTAATAAACGACAAAACATTGGTCGACAATTTGAAAATCAGAGAAGAAATAAATCAATTTATTAATTCGTTACCAATGTTAGGATTCAATCTTGACTATTAAAAAGCAGATAAGAAAGAGCCCATGGTCTCGTTTAACATGCAAACAAAGGATTAAAAGGAATGGAATATTATATCTTTTTTATATTTTTTCAACAAGATATAGACTTTTCCCTAATAGAATCATCTATTTAAATAGATCAAGTTTATGAATATTTTGATAATTACGAAAATCTAGATAATTTTTATATTTTTCTCACAAAAAGATGTATTTCGCAAACCACCAATAAACGATTGATGCAAAACAAATATTTTAGCGATAGAAAATAAAAATTACTTTAGGTAAATCAGGATCAATAGAATCCTTGATTAAGATTTTGAAATATAATTTTTTATACAGTCAGTTTCACTTTTAAGGCACAAACTTTCAACGAAATTTAAGGCACAAAAAAATCTCAAATTATGGCACAAAATTTGGAATTGTTTTTTTTTATACAATTTATTTTTACTAGAATTTGAATTTTGTGCTTTAATTTGAGATTTTTTTTGTGCCTTAAATTTCGTTGAAAGTTTGTGCCTTAAAATTGGAACTGACTGTATCAATATTTGATTTAACAAGTTTTTTATTGTTATTTTCTTTTAATTTTGCTTGATAAATATAATGGAAGGCAATTGAACGAGAATTATTATTCTTTTTTTAATTTTATTAAATTGATAATAAATAAAATTTATAATTAAAAATAATAAATTTCAATTTTTCTTTTAGTTTTTGTTTGGTTAGTTGTTAAACAAGTGAAAACATGATATCTCATTTTCTAGAGTTTTTTGATAAAGTAATTATTTTTTTCAAAGAACCTAAATATACCATCTCATTTAAGAAGAACTATATAAAACTTCTATTAAGAAAGGACATTTTAAATGAGTCTATCGAAAATTTAATTTATGAATAACTCTATCTGGTATTTCTATAAATTTATATTGTTTTTAATTTTTTTTTTTTTGAAATATATTTTAATCTCTGGTAAAGTTATAATTTAATTAATTTTTAGAGAGACTCATTTAAAATGTCCTATCTTAATTGAATTTTTACAGTCAATCCAAAGTTACCGTGAAATTTCATTAATATCAAAATTTGATGTTGATATAAAATTTTAAAATGTTGAATATGATAATAATAAAGTTCATATTGAAAAAAAAAATTCCTAAATGAGTCAATATTCAAGAATTTTTTCTGTTTTTCAAAAAATAAATTTTCAGAACCCAAAATGCCTCTAAACATCAAAAATTCATTAAGAAACGATATAAAATTTTCTCTAAAAAATGAATTTATTTTTCGATCACACTAGAAGGCTATTTTTTCATCTCAACTAATTTATGAAGAAATATTTTCAATATAAGCTTTCTTAACCTTATATTCTTAGATTTAAAAATCTATATCAATATCAAATTTTGATATTGGTAAAATTTCACTGTAGCCTTGGAACAGCTGTATAGAGTTCTTAAATGAGATGGTATATTTAGGTTCTTTGAAAAAAATATTTTTTTGATCAAAAAAACTCTAAAAATAGAGGTATACTATATTTTCAAATTTATTTGAACATTAATTTATATTCTCAAAAAAATATAATAATGAAAAATTATTTTTGTACTATAAAAAATATTTTATTTGTTATTTTTAATGTTAATAACAACTCTATTTTAAAATCCTTGACCACTTAAAAATCAAATTTTGAAAATAAAATTTTTTATAAATCAAAGTTATCTATTATAATAAAAAAAATCAGATTTTAATATTCAGTTCTATACACTAGAAATATATGTTTTTCATCTAAAAATAAAATAAAAAAAAAGTAAAAAACAAAATAAAAAAAAATGGGCACATTTATTATGAAATTTAGATTAAATAACTTGAAAATAAATATTTTTTTTGATTTAAAATTATTATTTCGTATTTTGTGAGATCTCTTTTTTTTAAAAAAATCACAAAAATGTAATATTTTTTTCACATAATTTCACAATGTAAGTATAAATATGTAATATTCTTAGAAATCAAAATTTTACAATTTTATATTTTAATAAAGATTTCCAGGAATTTATCCAAATTTTGGTCAGAGTAAACGTAATTGTCCATTTTATATTAATTTTTTCAGCTCAAAGGGATTTTCAATATAAAAAATTTGGCAAATACCAATACTTTGTTTGAAAAAATTTTTGTTTTAAAAATTGAAAGATTGTTGTTTTCCAAGCGATTTTTTGATTAAAATTATTATTAGTCTGAAAAAATAATCAGAGATTATATTTACTATTACCAAAATTTGGATAAATACATGGAAATCATTATTTAAATCTAAAATTGTTAAAACTCTATTTTTTAGAATATTCCAAATTAACATTTCCATTGTAAAATTTTGTCAAAATATTTTCTTGACCACCTATACTATTTTAGTAAAGTGATCGAAGAAATAGGATAAAATATTTTTATACTCTTATTATCATAGTTTTCACAAATAATTTGTGAATTCATAACAAAGATTCATAAAAAAAAATTGAACAAGGGTTGAAAGTGTACAAAATTTATTCTATTATCAAATAAAAAAAAATAAAAATAAATTCAAATTTTTTTATTTTAAGTTAACTTTATTGGATTTTTTTTTTTTTGAACAATTAACCTTTCGGGAAAAAAGTGAAACAGGGAAAAAAGGTTAAACTCGGTGTATAATAGGGAAAATTCTAAAAACTGAAAATGAAAAGTAAAATTTTTTATTTATTTATTGTTAGAAAGGAGTAATAAAAGAAAATTTACTAAATAAAAAAGAGATAGAAGAAAATTAATTAGAATATTAAAGTAAAAAACATAATATATCATTTACATTACCATATTAAAAATTATCCACTGTCATTAGGTTTTTTTTTTTGATGTGAAAGAATTGAGTAAAATCCATACTTTTACGAATTCTTTCGAAACCTGGAAAACCTAGAACACCCCCCCCTAAAAGGAGAAGTAAAAACACAATAGAAAGATTATTAGCAATAAATAAGATTCCACAAACTATGATTAATAAATTAGTATTTCATGACTCCGAAAAGTGGGGCACTATGTACCCGAATTTATATATATTTTTTACTATTTTAGGAATTTTTTTTTTCAATTTTTTCTTTATTAACTTAATTTTTCTAACCATAAGAGCTTTGTTGAAAAATTCTCAACAAGAACAATAAATTTCATAATTTTGATTAGCTAGATTAAGGAGCTTTTGAGTATTTTTCCAAAGGATAACATTTTTATATAAATTTTTATCTAAGGTTTTTGTTAATTTTTTTTTCTATTTGATTCTGATAAATTTATATCTTTCAAAATACCAAATGAAGTGATTTATATTTTCATAATATTGGATTAGATAATCACATTTTTTTACATTTTTACTTTTTTTATGTTTCATATTCTGATTTATTTTTCAAGACATATGGGTATCTATTTAGCTTTGTTCGTAAAAGTGCGAAATTTTAAAATGTGTTACTTGATTTAAATTTAAGATAGTTTTTTATTTTAAAGTTAAAGTTTTCATTTTTAATAATTTTATAATATTCTTTAATTTTCCAACTTTGATTGTTTTTTAAAATATTAAAGTATTGTTTTTTTATCTTAATTTTTAATTTATTAATATTTTTTGTTTTCCAAATATTTATTTCTTTGTTTGTATTATTGTCAAATTTAATAAGTTTTGCTATTTTTTTATCTTTTATTTTGTTAATTTTTGGATAAATTTCCATTTTCTCAAGTTTACAATCATTTTAATGGGTAAAAAGTTGATTTAATTTCAATACACTAAGATTGGAGTAGATCTTTGAATTTTAAACATTTTTGTAATATGAAGATTAATTAGTATATCAATTTCTTCATATTCTTTTTTTGTGAATCTAAATAATATTAATCTATATAACGGTCGACTCAAACAAATTGCTTTATAAAAGCAAAATCATATCAAAGAAGAAACATTTTAACCCCCAATTAATAATCCATTATATTATTTTCAATCAAACCAACAAATGAAATTTAAATCTGCTTGATTTATCGAAATTGTTTATATCAATCTTTAGAGAGCTCAAAAATAGTTATTTTTTCAATATATTTTTAATTATTTGATTTACCAAAGAAAACCATCAATACCAAAAGATAGTATTAAAAAAACAATTATTGTGTAAACATCCATTTTGTCTTTATTTAAATATTTTTTTGGAATTTTCTTACTTAAAGCCTCTAAAAAGTTTTTTTTTTTTTTAGGTATGTTTTGGGTATATTTAGGTATTTTAGTACTTATTATGGTAGGCCTATGTATACCAGGGTATAGGTACGTTTTAGGTATAGTATGGGTGTGTTTGGGATATTTTAGATTCAAACAATTTCTCTTTTATGGGATGGGAACATAAATCAGGATGAAAGTTTGTTCACCTTATGTTGGGTGGGGGTCGGATAGTTGTAAGATTTTATCTTACTATGTTATTTTAGATTGTATTTAAGATCACATATTTATGAGTAATCATACACAATTAAAAAGTGTTATTTCATAGAAATATTCGCTCATGTTAATTGCATTTAAAAATGATCAGAAATGTTACAGACATCTTAGATACAAATTCCTTTCATACAAAATTGGTTGAATATTATCCCCTAAAATTAATTATTTTTCCACATTTTGTATTATTCAGATCATAAAAAAAAAAAATTCCAGAATAAAAGTACATTTTTACCATTAAACTGAGTGTACTGACACTTGACTTTCTTAAAAGTTGTTAAAATGCTGTTTTTGAGTTGTTAAGAAAATTTCTAGTATTTTCGATTTTCTGATATTTTCAAGAGTATTTCATAGATCCAATAATTTAAGTTAAAAAAATTATTTGTTGTAAAAAACACCAAATTCTGAAATGAAAAAAAACCTCATTTTTTTTTCCACTTTAATTTAATTTTTTTTTTATTTTTCAATTATTTATAATCTAATATATATATTTTTATTGAATGGTAATCATTAGATAAAACAAATTTTCTATGTGATGTCAAAATATCTTTTGTAATGAATAAATTATTTAATCAAGTATTTTATCTCAATGTTGGGGTAGAAAGGAACCCAAAAAAATTCGCCATTAAAGAAAGATGTGTTTTAATCACTAAAACACGGAGAAGTTTTTGGTGTTTAGACAAACTTTTCAAAAAAAAAAAAATAAAATTTTTTGGATTTTTTGATACATTTTTTCATTGAAAAATAATAAAAACACAGGAACCAAAGAAAAGTTTTTCAAATTATTAAAAAATTTTTCCAAGATGTTTTTTTATATGTAGACACCTACACAATTTTTAATTATAAAATTTTCTTTCAAAGATAATTGTTTATAAATTTTAAATCTTGTAATCCTTTGATAACAATTCAAATTAAAATTTTTATTTGAAAGGCAATTAGGTTATTTGGGGTTCTACGTGATATACATAAATTATCAATATTAAAGTAAAGAATCACGATGGTCAAATTGTAAATATAATTTATAAAAACGAGAAACTGAATAGAGAATAAATTTTGTCATAAATTCTGATTCAGAAAGAAGGGTATATAATGTAACAAATTTCTTGTTTTTATCATATCCAATATGGAAAACTCTTTTCTGTTTCTTGTCTTGAATTATTCTTTTATTTTTTTTAAAAGAAAATGTTTTGAATTTTTCTACTTTATACCTAAACATGAATTTATCATGGGATATTCCAAAAGTGCCTGGAATAAAGGGTAATTCATTTGGGACATATATGTGGCAAAAGAAGAGCATAGATCCCCGTTTCCAGCAATTATCAACCACTTCAATAGTACCCGAGCACCCTTCAAGCGCAACTTGTAATAATGATTGATAAAAAACAAAATCATCCATTTCATGTTTCCAAGGCTTGATATAAGGCGGCAAAATTTGTAAATTTTCTAAACTTTTTTCTTTATGTCCAATTTGTATATTTTTTTTCAAATTATTTGATTTTTTAGAAAGATGATCATAATCATCATTATTAAACCTTTTACTTGTTTTGTTGCCCTTGCCATTTCCCTTACCCGTGCCCTTATTCTTTCTCTTGCTATTCCCCTCACTCTTTCTCTGATTCCTATTTACCCTATTCCTATTCCCCTTTTTGTTGCTGCTCTTTTTACTTGTTTGGATTTGTGATAAAAATCTTTTTGGTGATTCAAGTATTGAATATAAATTATAAACGAGCACCCTTCTTTGCTGTGGCGAAGAGCATTGTATGAATATTCTATCCCAATTTAACTTCTTGATGAAAGTAAATCTTCTTGATCGATCGTTATCAATTAACAATGTTAAATTACTGTTCAATTCACTTTTGAAAACAACCCCTACATCGTCAATAGAGACTTCAATATATGTTTTTTTGATGAAAATCTTTCCAAATCGAAATAAATCGTTACCAGTTGGATCGACATATACTTTATGGAAACATTCACCAACTTTTTGCCATTTAATACTATCATTAAAAGCTCGTTTATGCCGTCGTAATAATTTTTCTACCACTTTAGGTACCTTCTTGATCCCCTTCCCCTTCCCGTCCCATATTTCTTTCTGTACACCGTTTCCTTTTCCGTTTCCTTTTCCGTTTCCGTTTCCTTTTCCTTTTCCTTTTCCTTTTCCTTTTCCTTTCCCGTTATTTCGTTCTTTTTTTTGAAAAGATTTTTTTTTTTTTTTTTCAATTAATACATATGGCGTTAACTTTCCTTGGGTGTTAATAATATTCGTAAAGAAATACGATTCCAGTTGTTTATTGCTTTTTTCTTTAATAAGATTGGTTGGGATTTTAACAATTGCTTTTTTAAGGCTGCGATCTTGGATTTTTGGTGGTGGGAAGATCCTTTCGGAATTGGCTTCTAGTAATGTTTCAAAAAAGACTGTTTTTGCTTTTTTTTCTGTTACAATTTCTGGAACATTTTCATTTTCGCTTTCACTATCACTATCATTTTCACTTCGGATTCTACTTCGACTATCACTTTCACTTTCGCTATATGATCTTTTACTTTCATTTTCATTTTCACTTTCTCTTTCTCTTTTGCTTTTACTTTCACTTTGACTATCACTTTCACTTCGGCTTCCACTTCTACTGTCACTTTCACTTTCCCTATTTGTTCTTTTACTCTCATTTTCTTTTTCACTTTCGCTTTTACTTTCGCTTTTCCTTTCACTTTCACTATGAATTTCAAGTGCTTTAAATTCTTCACTTAGGCTTATTTCAAATGAGTCTTTGTTTTTGCGAGAACTTTCTTCAATACTTTTTTTATATTTTCTCCTATTCTTATTCCTTTTCCTTTTCTTTTTCGTTTTCGTTAATGATATTGGAACATTTACTTTTTCTTGGCTTAAGATAAAAGACTTGATTGGTTTTCCTTTTTCTGCTTTCTTGATTTGCTTTTTTAATATTTGTTCATTTTTTTTTAAATGATTTAATTTCGACTCCTTTTCTTCTCTTATCGATTTTAACGTTTCAATCATATCGATAATATTTTGTTCTTCTTTTGTAAATTCAATACAATCCTCTAGATCCTTTTGAATTTCGAAATCGCTCGTAATATCAAAATCAGATTCATTTCCAGTTTCAATTTCATAGTAAACCTCGTTTGTGCTTTCTTGATCATAATTTTCGTCCTCACTGTTTTTCTCACTGGCAATCGAATATTCAAAGATTTTTTGGCTCTTTTCTGTGCGTTCGAACTGATCATCAAGAATTTGAGATTTTCCTTTTATTAACTCATCACTTCCAAGTTCAATTTCACTTTCACTTTCACTTTGACTTTGAATTTCGCTTCGGCTTCTACTTCGGTAATCACTATCACTTTTGCTTTCGTAATTTGATCTTTTACTTTCATTTTCTTTTTCACCTTCACTTTCACTTTGACTTTGAATTTCGCTTCGGCTTCTACTTCGGTAATCACTATCACTACCACTACCACTACCACTACCACTTCTTCTTTGGCTTTTTTCAAAATAAATCTTTTTTTTTGTTTGTTTTTTTGTTTCTTGGAACATTTCATTTTTAATAAAGACAACAATGGATTTTCTATTCATGCCAATTTGGGCTTCTTTCTTTTTTAATAATTCTTGAGAAAAGTTCGTTGTTAAATCAAGATCTTCAGACAAGACAACAAATTTACGAAAAGTTTTTGTGGTGCAAGGAAAGGATCCATTTTTTTGGTAGAATTGCATTATTTTGATTATGCATGGAATTAAAATTTTTTTAATTTTTTTTTTAATTTTTTTCTTTTTCTTTTCATCCTCCATGGTGTCTATTTTATTCAAATTTAATAACGAAAGTAGCTCAGCACAACGGTACCCAACATCGTCACGTAAAGTTTCATAGAGTTCTTTTAAATTTTCCCTTCTTTGCACTTCCAAAAAGTCTACTAATTCAAACATGATCTTTTCTGTTGGACATACAAAATTCATCAGCTGAAGAAGAAATAAATAATTGTTCCCATACAATTCTTCAACAGTTAATTCTGGGAAAGTAAATACTTCTCGAACCCAGGTTATAATTTCATTTTCATTTTTCATTAATTGCTCATAAGACTTATTTTTGAGTTTTTTTCGTAAAGATATTCTATTGACATCTTTGATTGGTTGGATAGCCCTTGACATTTTTTATCTTCTTTTGAGTTTTGCTTGGCTATTGTCTTGTATTATTTTGTAGTTGTTTGGACTATTTGTTAAAAATTGAAAAAAGAATAAAAAATGAATCAAAATAAGTAGAAAATCTCTTCAAAATATCCCAAACCTTTTTCAATCATGCAAAACACTCCCTAACTTTCCTTAATGGTGAAAAAGTTCTAATTATTTTTTAAAAGCCTCAATGCTTTGAAAAAGTGTAATTTTGATAATAATTTGTCAATTTTTCTTTTATAAAAACAGTTAATAAAATGCTTTAATAGCTGAAACTAAAACAACTTCCAAGAAACAAAAAGGAAAACCTTTAGCAACAATTTTACAAACTTTAATTGTTCTCTTATTTCAGGGATATATGATAAAAGCTTAGAGTCATCCACTTCTTCAATTATAAAAGATAAATTTTAGAAATTAGATTATTTCATTAGAAAAAAAGATCACATGATTTTAAAGATGTAAACGATTAAGTGTCCAAAGGAATTCTTAAATGTGCAAAACAAAAACTCATTATTGGTGTTCTCACTTTTGGGATAATATATTAGAAGTTTGCAATAAATTTTTTCATAAATTGGAATTTTTTCGATTTTTGTCATTTTGAAATTTCCAATGAATAAACGTATTTTAACCAAGACACTAATGCGTTGTAGTGAAATTATTGACTTCCTTCCATTAATTAAAAACAAAATATTAAAAGCTGTTACTAAAATAACACTTGAATTATTATTTAATCACTAGTTGCCAAATTAGAACCTTTTTTCTCAAAGGTTTCACATTAAAATGATCAAAGAAACTGATATTAAACACATAAGCCATTCTGATATTTGTTACTTAGTGTTCTGTTATTAAAAAAGGAAATTCTAAAAATTTAATGATCAAAGAGGTAAAATTTAAAAAGAAAATTTTGCAAAAAGAAAAAAACAAAAAAAAAATTTTGCGAAAATTTTGAAACAAACTCAATTCAAAGTTCAAAATTTACTTAAGGGCTATGTTCCCACACTTGAGGGTTGAGTAATGTGTTAGTTCACTTTCACTTATCAAAAAAAAATTTCACACGTAGGAAATTTGAATAAAAAAGAAAAAAATCAATTAATTGTCTCATCAAAATAGAATTAAAAAAACCTCATAGAGCTTTTCCAGAATTGAAAAGAATTGAATAAAATAATTGATTTTACTCTATTCTTTTAAATTCTGGAAAGCCTAAAGACAGTTTTTTTTAATTTTAGAAACAAATAGAAAAACAATAGATTTTCGTTTTATTTTTTAAAATGAAATAAAAAATTAATATAACTTTTCAAGAACAGAACTTTTTGTTTAAAAAAACTTAATTTTCTAATCAAAACTTTGATTTCCGAAAATTTAATACCGTTTTTTATTTATTTCAAAAATATTAAGCAAAATCAATGATTTTACTCTATTCTTCTGAATTATGGAAGGCCTAAAGACAAACATGTGTGCTTTTGGTACTGATTTTTAATGAAAAAAATAAAATAAAATGAATAATTATAAAATTATTATTATTATTTACTTTTATTTAGACGAAGTATTTCACGGGTTTTAATTTTTGGTAAACTAAACAATATGTAATATGAAGTATTTTTAAATCCGAATTAATGAAAACTCTTTTCAGAAATTCTGATTTTAAGTGTTTAGAAATACTTGTTTTGGAGTTTACAAAGGCATATCAAAAAATTTGAAAATGTAGTGAAATAATAATAAAAAATCATTTTCAAAGTGAAATGGAAATAACCATGTTTTTAAAATATTTTTTGTTTCAGATTGTGTGTATTCTTAAAAATATATGTCTCAAAATATATAAATAAAAAGAATTAAATAAAATAGATTAAAAAAAAGAATTGGGTCATTTCTTGAAATATTTTTAATCCCCCCCGTTTTGTATGGACATTACTTGAAAATTGCATAATGGGCATGTTCTTTTTTGCTGAAACCATTGATTTAAACAGTTTGTGTGATGCTATAGTTTTATTTGGATTTTTTTAAAAAAATAAAATAAATAAGAAATATCAAATAAAAAATGATTATATTTTAGCTTTTCACAACGGAAAGAGAAATATTAATAAGAATAATAATTTGGATATCCATGATATATAATCTTACACAATGACCACATGGCAATTTTTTTGAATCATTGAGATGCATTTCTGTTCGACAAAAGATACATATATTTTCTCGATCTAAATCCTCTTGTGTAACATTTGCAAAATCATTTTGAAGATATTTTGTTGCCTTTCTATACTCATACAAATTTTTAACCGATAATATAATCGCTTTGATCGTTAAATAGAATTGATAAATAAAATGGGTTGGTATCCCGTATGAAGTCCATATCAAGATGGGTATGATCAAACTAACCAGTAATTTAAGAAACTCCTTAAATGGGTTTGTGTATAATAATATTACATTGATTTTTTCTTTCATATAGAGCGTTAAAAAATAACGGAAATATAAATCCAGATCTTCAATTAATAATAAAATCAACTATTTAATAATTTATTGTTAAAAGAGATTAAGAAGGTAAAATAAGGCAAATGGAAAGAGAAAAAGAAATGGAAAGAAAGGAAGAAATAGAAAGAAAAAAATAAATAATTTATAAGGTAAAAAAAAATAAATAAAGAATTTGAAAAGTGAATTTTTCATAAGATAATTTTAATTGGAATTTTAATTTTTTAATCTTTTTTAATTTGAATGTATTTTTTTAAGATTATTTGAAATTATCCTTAATAAAAAAACTAATTCTATCAAAATTATATTTACTACATAAAAACAATTGAAAAGATGTTGAAGAAGGAATGTCATATTGTAATTTTATGTTAAAGCCTTAATACAATACTAACATATATAACATCAATGGAAATGTGTTAAAATAAAGTTTAACAAAAATTTAAAATTCGACTAAAGTTAACTCGCCCACATCTAGGTTTTAAATAGCTTAATATATCGGACTTAATTTGATACAATATTATTAAATATTTTTTGAACTTTTTTGAAAAAATTTAAAAATAATTCAGATTAAATATAAAGGTTTATTTTTGAAAGTTGTAATTTACGAGATATGAATTGTCCAAAAAATGTGCTTTTTACTTATTTTTGCCACACATGACACAATCAAAAATAAATAATTTGATTTTTATAACAATTCTTCTTGAAATATCTTGATGAAATTGAAATTAAGAGAGTATAAGTTAGAGACCGTTGCTTCTAAAAATCTTTTAGTCCTCATTTGAATTCTTACTGGTATTTGAATAATAAACGGTACAAAATTTTCACTGATTTCCTCTTTTACTTTACTAAATAAATTTCAAAGAAATAGGTTTGAATTTGGATGTTTGTTTATTGTTTTATGATATATTTTGAAGTTGGTAATTGTGTGAAATAAAAATCCAAATTGAAACAAATTGTGAAGAATTAAAAAAAAAAGATAACCAGATGAAAATATTTCCGAAATTTCAAATACCAGTATTAACTTTTAAAAACTATGGTGATTTTTAGTCAGTTAAACTCATGCCCACAGTTAAATTTTACAAATTTAAAAATAATCTAACACTTTTTTTCGGTTTCTCACTTTTTTTTTTTTACAGGTATGTTAAAACAATAAAATAGAACAAACATTGAATCGACCTCGATTTTTTTTGTCAATTCTTTAATAATGAACTAATTTTGATAAAATTCTATATTTGATTTTGTTATCACAAATACTGCTCGAATTATAAGAAGAAAAATGCAAGATCTATCAGTTCTTCTTAATAATAAATAAAGGGGTTTTATTTTGAAAATAATCACATTCTACAATCTAAAAAAATATCGAATAATAAATATTCTTAAATATCTGAAATAATTCTTTTTTATATACTAATCCAATTTTATCTTGGTAGAATTCATTTTGAGTATTTTATCTAACTAAAATTCAATTTTTAAATTTATTTGTAAAATTAAAAACTTTTTAAAAATCAAAGTAATTTTTGACAAATAAAAAAATCAAAAGAAACGAAATTTTCAAAGAGAGACAATACAGATGATCTCCAAAACTCACACCCAACAACAGCTATAACAGCACACCTCTTTAAATATTGCTTTAGTTTTGAAATAGTTCTAAGATAAGAGGATATATTACCTAATGAAGAAACACAAAAAATTCAAAATGAGAGAATAACTACATTTTGGGATTAAAAAAAAGAAAACTTTCCATACTTTAATGATCAGAACTTTAAATAGAAGAAACTTACCCAAACATTCTTCTCTTTATAAAAATAACAAATTAATTCCAAATAGAGGAAAAATAAACGACAAATTTTTAATCGAGGTCGATTCATTTATTCCTTTTTTTTTTTTGTTTTAGTAAAGCTAAATAATCTCTTTTTTACTTTTGTTATAATTGTTTATCAGAATTTTAGTGGAACCAAATCAAATATTATGATTTTAATTGACAAGTAATGAAATGAATTTTATTTATTATTATTATTATAAAAGAGACTTTCCAGTATTACTATTAAATTCCAAATAAGTTAGTGAATGTTTTTTTGCTTCGTTTCATTTATAAAATCTTTCAGGGAACGATTTAATCAACAACCCAATTGAAAAAACTTTGTGGATCTAGGGATTAGTGATCATAATTATTGGTTGGACAAGTTAAAAAAAAAAGTGTTAAAAATGTTTTCATAAATTATAAATAAAAAGAAAAGAAAAAAAAAGAAGAGAAGAATGGAAATCAAGAATACCTTTGTGATGAGAAAAATATAAATTGAGGGAAACGTTGAAATTAATGGTATTAATAGCATTGAAAATAAAAAGAAATCGACCCAGAAAAGAAAGGTGTTTGCGGAAAATAATTTGATTTTATTCATCAAGGATATTTGTGGTACTTGGGATGCCTAAAATTTGAGGGATTGTTGTTTTTTCGTTTTTTGAATTAAGGACAAGGAATAATAAGTCAAAGAGAAAAATAATGAACAAGAAATACTCAAAACAAAACAACAATTAAAAAGAATAAAGACAAAAGAATAATAATAAAAAAAAAAACAAACAAAGATAATCTTTTCTTTTAAAAGTGTGTGCATTGT
This sequence comes from Anaeramoeba flamelloides, assembly GCA_027625915.1. Lineage (NCBI taxonomy): Eukaryota > Anaeramoebidae > Anaeramoeba > Anaeramoeba flamelloides. The sequence continues at coordinate 4,006,997 of JANTQA010000072.1, forward strand.
AATTAGCCAAATTATTGTAGGAACAAGTAAAAAAATTGGTAATGAAACTTGCCTTGAAAACATCAGTATCCCAAACAAAAGATCAAAACAAGATTGTATAAATTTTTCAAAGCATATTTCTGATTCCGATTGGGTTAGTTTGCCAAAGAAAATGTTTTTTATTGCGATCCATAAATAACCAAGCAAAATTAAAATTTGATTTGCACATACAAAGCGAGTTAAAGTGTGTTTGGAAATATGAACAAAGGATTGCCAAAATTCATTGTCATTCTTTTGGAAATGTTGATAACAAAGGATAAAACAAAAAGATGAACAAAAAATACTGTACAATTGAAACCCACGTATCATTTTTTCAAGATTGAAAAAAAGACAATTGAAAAGGTTGAAGATTTTACAAAAAATGATTTATTCATGGGTAAAAATTAAACATCTTGTTTAAATTTCTAAAACATGTATTTTGAAATTTGAAATATAGGAACTTTCAATTCAAAGTGGCTATTGTTTATTTTTTTAAGAGATATCAAAATGATTCTCAATTTATTTCAAATTGATAAAAAAAAAAAAAAATGGTTTTCGATCTCATTTTTGGTTCATGAGAATCACTTTTCTTTTTGGCTAGAAAGAAATTTGTTGAATTCTATAATTAATACAACAAATATCCAAACAAGAAAGAAGTTTGTTCTTATTCAATTTTATTTTGTTATTTGATTTTATAAATGGATAAAATTTTCACTTCATTTTTCAAATAGAGATCAAAAAGTATTGTATATTACTTTGAGAACTCACTTTTTTCAAGAAAAATCTCAAAAAGGAACTCAAAATTTACTCCTTTTTTAATTCAAATACCAATAATTTATTCTTCTTACTTGAGAACCGTAATAATCTTCTTTATTTATTCAGTGTTTGAATATCAGTGAAAATATCTTCTTAAGATAGACTCTTAAAAACTTTTAAATAAGATTTTGATCTTGGTTGTAATAAATAAAATTTGGTCACATTTCAAAAAAAACAAAAGTGTTATGAATTCAAAAAAGTGACTATAATTTTGGCCCTCTTCTTGTCCGAGCCTGAAAACAAAAACCTCATTTTTTACTTCTTTTACTTACTGAGATTTTTCACAAAAAATCTCATCTTGCAACAAAATTTCAAATTGCTATTAGTAACATTACGTAATAATTTTTAAATATTCCACAAAGCAGAAAAATATGAAAATAAGAACTAAGCACACGTTTGTTCCTTGGATTGGTAGGAGTGAGTGGTTAAAAGTTTATCAAGGATTTTATCAAGAAAAAGATGAAAGCAAACTGGAAGAAATATTTTCAATCATCTCGTGCTGGGACTCACGAAGAGGGACTCCGCATTATGTCTCAACAACAAGCTTAATCCACAAGTGCTTAGCGCAGGAAAAGACAAACGGTGATCTCCAAAGGCTGGAATTGTCGATGGCCTTAACAAGATTTATTAATGGGGTTGTTGATTCATACCAAACCGGTTCCAAGGTGATCCCGATTCGTAAGCTTGCAAAGCGTTTACAGATCCCTTCTTATTTAGTCCAAATTCGTCATGACGCAACGCATGGGAAATTGCCTTCTTTAGATTTTTTGAAAATATCTTCAGACTATTGCTTGGAGTGGCTACAGAAGAGGTACTGGGCGCCCATTGCAGCAAAAATGGCAAAAGATCCGATCAAAGCAATTGAAAAAATTTTGGATGGTTACTTCAAAAGCAATCTAACCCTCTTGCAATACCAAAATAGCAAGAACAATGAGAATTCGAATTCCAGTGTTCCAAAGAAAAGGAACAACAAAGGTGAGTACAAGAATAAAAACCAAATCGCAAATGTTGTGAAAAAAATTGAATCTGCAGCTGGCATCTCCAAAATTAGCGACTTGGTTTCCAAAGCCTTACTAAAACCAGGGTTAATCCTTTGGAACAAAACCCCGAACATCAAAAAAACAAACGATCAGCAACAAATTGATCAACAGCTCCAAATATGGTATTTCCTCATTGAAGAATTTGCCTTTCGGTGGAAACCATTCACCGAAAAATTTATTTTGCAATGCGGGGAGCAATTAAGAAACCTTGTTCAAAAAAGCGTATTACTCAATTCCCGTAAGAAATCTAAACGCGAACGCACAATTCTGCTGCTGTTAATAATAACATTAATCGATACAATTAGCACCACGCCAAAGAAAATTAAAAAGGGGTTATCAAAAGAACAAAGATCGAGAATTCAGGCTTCAAAATCTTTTAATAGAAGCAGAGTCAATTCGTTGTTTAATAAATTATTATACATTGTGAACAATGCATTGGAGCAAAATGAAATTGATAAATTGGTTCAAGTTTTTTTTCAATTTAAATCTTTAAATCAAATTCAAAAAAAAAATCTTCTCAATCTCTTGAAAACACAAAACCAAAAGAGTGTTACGAAGAAGAACCAAATTAAAGAAATTGATCAATATGATTTGAAATTTTTTGAAAAGTTTTTAAATATAAACCAGAATCCAAATGTAAACAATGGCATGCAAATCGAAAATAATAATCTCAATATTGACTTAGAGAAGAATAATGATGATGAAGATGACGAAAATATCGGCGTCCTTAAAATGAATAATAATTGGAAAGTATGTCATGACTGGGAAAATTTTTGCCCCATCGGATGCCTACAGGGAGACATAATTCCTAATTTAGAGATTGATTATCAATATCAACCAATAGAATGTTCAAAGGATGAAGTAGATTTAATGTTTCCAAATACAGAAAACAATTTGATTGGCTTTGAAGAGAACGATATGCAGTTAGATATCATTGATGATTCCCAGATGGAAAATAATTTCCCAATTAACCAGTTCTCAGAAAAAATTATTTTTCTCTAATTTTGGTTATTTTTTTTTTTTTTTTATTTTTGTTCTTGTTAATTTTATTTAAAAAAGAAATTTATAAAAAGTTGTTGTATAAAACTTTGACAAAAAATCATTTTCGATGGTTTGTGAAAATAATTGTATTGAAATTTGTTGACTGTTTTATCTCCTCTGAAGTTAATTACAAAATAATTCAATATATTGAGAATCGTTAATAAATACACAATGTATGGAAAATTAATTATTGAAATCCCTTTAAAATAAATATCTATCTTTATTGTTTTGATTGTGAAAGAATCTCCTTGTTACGATCTGAGTTTGGTTTTGAAGAACGATAAAAAAAATGAGATTTTTCAAAGTGAGATAAGATAATGTTGTGGAGTTCCAAGAAGGAGGATTAATATCATCTTTGTTCTAGAACAATAGCATTATTTAGAGTCTATAAGTGAGAACCAAAACGAAAAATTATAACAGGTGATTTTTGAACTCATGAATACAATTTGATTTGCTCAGTATTTTTTGGAAGTCGAGATCTTGCTAGGCACAACAAAAAAAAAATAACAATAAACACAAACCAAGCCAAAACAACTATTTTGTTATTGTTATAATGACACTTTAAAGAACTATAGTTTCCAAGAATGGATTTTATCTCATAGCTGAAGTATTCAAAATATAAAAGATAAATTGGTTTTATGGGTGATAAAATTTAGTTAAATTTTAAAAGAGACAAATTAGATCGTCCAACTTATCATGAGTCTCTATTTCAATTTTTATTTTATGGGTGTTAAGAAACATACAAAAAGTCAATCGAATATAAATGTATGTGTCTATTATGTATTCTGAACAGTGAATGATTTTGAAACCCCTCTAAAATTCACTTAACTTGGCATATAAAAAATTAATGATTTTTATTTTTATTTTTTTAAAAAATTTATAATTTATTTTTAATCAACTTTTAAAATCTTCTATAAATAGCTGTATTTTCTCTTTTCTGGAAACAAAAAGAAACCAAACGTTAGTTTTTATTGTTTAAAAAAGATATTGCTTTTTTTTCTTTTAATGAAAAAAAGCAATCTTTGTATATAGACCATGTTTTTAATAAAAATATATAGAATTAATCTCCATTTTCAAACCATTTCAAAAAAATGAAGAAATTTTTTCTTAGCCTTTTTATCGAACAAATAATTTGGTTCATTAGGCAAAATAATTATTTAGATGGTTTAAAATTTATATATTCACTAATATCACTGTTATCAATCAAATATCTTTAAAAAAAATGTAGTAATAGTATTCTAAAATAACTTGAAATAACCATTTTAAAGACAAATTTATTCGTAAAATTCTACATATTTTACTTTGTTAGGATTTGAAATCAGAAGTTTAGAAATTTTAGACTTTGTAGAATAACTCGATTATCCAACAAAAATCTTTTTAAAGCATTTAAAATACGATTTTAAACTTTAAAAAGGGTTAATCCCTATCTTATCAGTCATTTTGGAAATTATTTTACTTAAATTTTAACAAATAACAAATTTATATTTCAAAAGTTTGGTTTAGTTGTAAAAAATAAATAGTTATTTAAAAATTTATTAGGCTTTAAGCCAAATGAAATAATAATTTCATATAAAAAATTTAATTTTTAATTAAATTAAAATTTATTTCTTTTTATAATTTAGATTAAAAAATAAGTAAACCTTTTATACATTCAGTTCAACTTTTAAGGCACAAACTTTCAACAAAATTTAAGGTATAAAAAAATCTCAAATTCAGAAAATTAATTTAAAATTTTTTTTTTCACAAATTAATATATATAAAAATTTAAATTTTGTGACTTTAACAGGAAATTTTTTTGGTATAATTTCCTTGAAAAGCTGTGTCTTAAAATTGGAAAAGACTACTATAATTTGTTAAAAATGATTTTTAATGAAAGAAAATGCGAAATGAGTGTAAATAAAATAGGTTATAAGGAGTCTCCTTGAAGTACTTGATACTTATCTTTGTTAATATCATAATAAAAAAATTCAATAATTTTCTTTAAAATATCCTTTTTGTATTTTATTTCTCAAATGTTTAAAATGAATTGAATCAAAACCTGGGATATACCATCCATTAAAATAAATTTTTTATGATTTTTCATTTTAATATTGGATTTTATCTGATTATAAAGATTTAAGGAATTTAATACAGCAATACCAGCATCATATTTTTTTCCGAAAAAAAACTGTGTTTTATGAAATTAAAAACTCCCAACACCTTTAATAGGTTTCTATAGTATTTTAGATGAAATAAACTTGGTATACTTTTATTAATAGAAATTATTCTATATTGAAAATGCAACTCTTTATTTTTATTTTGAATATATTAAAATAATTGTTTCTTTTGGTATATTCAACATAATTCTTAATTGTGGAAAATAACCTAGTACTAAATATATTCAGAATTGTAATAAAATATTCTTATAACAGCTTATAACATGTTAAAAATTTTATAACACATTTTATAAAAAAAATTTATGTTATAAAAGTTTTTATTATAAAATTTTAAACGTTTATAACACCTTTACAACTGGTTTATAAAATGTTATAAATAATTTTTTTTATGAGGGTTTACTGATAAATTCTAATAAATTTATTAAAATTTTTTCTTCAATTTCCATTTTTGTAATCTATAACCTCAACTTTTAAAATAAAATAAGGAGAAAGAGTCTTTTCAAGTCAAACCTATTTAGCATAGTTTCTTCACATTTAAAATAATAAAATTCTTTATTCAAAGCTAAGGCAAGAAAAATTTCCAAAATTGACATGGAAGTAAAAATTTTCAGATAATTATTTTAATTTATCAATATCCTATTTAAAATGAAAAAGAGGATCGGAAAAAATCAGCTATTTGAGAAAATTTCGCTTTAGAACAATTGTTAAAACTATGGCACCTAGTATAGATTTTTTTAAGGTTTTTTGATATTCTTAGAAAGTCAATTAAGAGGGTTTTATAATTTGTTTCGAAGTGTCTAAATGTATGAAATTTGTATTCTAAATTGACTAATCATTTGTTATTTCCTACAAAGATATATTTTGAGAAGAAAACACTGGATTGGCTTTGGTATTGGTACAATACCTAATTCATCAAAAATCACGATCTCTTGAAAAGATCATTTTTTTTTCTTTCAATCAACAAAGTTTTTTTAATTTACAAAAACTTACTAATTTCTGAAAATATTATTTTCATTTAGATCCTTGAATGCAAAATTACACCAAACCTCACCCACTCAACCTCAACTCAATTTTCGTTGACTAACAAATTAGGTTTTTGAGAGAAAGAAACAAACAAAAAAAAATATCCCATGAAAATAAAAAAAAAGATGTTTTGTGTGTTTGAAAGGATCCTTTCTGTTCAAAAATAAAATCGATAAGATCTACTCTCTCTCAAAAGAGTTGTTGACAACTTTCATTTTTGAAAAAACAAAACGAATCAAAACCAAAAAAATTAAGACAAAACCACAACTCTTTTGTTCGAATGAATCTGGTTTATTGAGACACAGTAGAACAATCCAAATACATCAATGGTTAAAAATTCTAGAAAATGTGAACTTTTAAAGTTGTTTATTGAAGAATGCTTGAAATGATCTTCATTTTTTCAAGCTCGAAAATCTTGGTTATTTTTCTTTTTCATTTTTACGTTTCTTAGCAAGGGTGTTCGAGTTTACCTTTCTCAAAATTTTTTGTTCGTCGTTCATTAAAAAAAAAAAGAGAAAAAATACAATTTTCGATCCAAATTGGAGAATATTTGAAGATTCTCTTGACATTTTAAATAAGAGGGATCGTAGTTGTATTGAAACCATTTTGTGGACTTTAGAAAGACTTTATTATTTGAATAAAAACAGAGAAGAAAAAAAGAAAAAATAATTTGCCATCCTTTCTTTTGGAAAATTCAAAAGTCGTGAAAATTTACAAGATAGTTTGGTGGATTTTAAAAATTATATCTTTGTTTGCCTTCTTTTTAAAAAAAAAAAAAAAAAATATTCTGAATTAGATTTGAACTAATGTCTTTAATAATATCCCTCAAGTCGAATTTTTTAAAAATTATTAATGGAAAAAACCATTTTTAATTCTTTTCAACATATGCTAAATCATTTTAACGATTTTTCAAAAACCATCAAACAGGCAACGACAGAATTATTAATGCTTTACTTAAGCTATCAGAATTACTTTATAAAACTTAATAATAACAATTTGAAAATTTCTACATCTCCAAAAAACAATCCAAAATTACGCTTGATGGACATGTTTTTTTTCACAATACAAAAAAACTTTAGATTGCTTTTTTTTTATTTAAGGACAACGTTTTGTAATTTACTAACCTGTCTCAACCTAATATGTACCAACCTTATTTAATATTTAACTCTATGATCTTTAAAATATTCTAAAATTTGGATCAACAAATCACTTTCTCTCATTTTTTAAATGGAAAATTCACAAGAAATTTTGATATTCCTGAACTCAAATACCTTGTTCAGGAACGTGAAAATGAAATTAAAAAAAAATAATCACCATTTTTTAACAAAAAAAATACTTCTAAAGTAACAAAACTTTAAATTTAAATTAGCGTATTGTCAATGATCAAAAATTAATGAGTAACTTTGAACTGTTACATTTTCTCAACAAACCATTGGCTCGTTCCAGCCATAAGTGAAAATTTATAAGACATAGAAATTGGTTGTCTATTCGGTATATGTGTTTCTTAAAATATCAAATTCAATTTCTATCTTAAGATCAAAATTACATTCTCTCTTACTTCATTTGAGTAATTTTTTTTTCAAAAGAAACAAAAACACAAATAAAATTTTCTCAAGAAAAGAAATCACAGAAATCTCAAGAAATCATAGAAACCCTGGAAACTTGAAACTGTTTTTAGATCTTTGTTTTTACAATTGTAAAAAACTGAGATTTTAACAATTTTCAAAAAATGAAGATCCACATCAATGTAAGTATTTCAAAGAATTTTTTTGTTAATTTCCAAAACCAAAGGAACCAAAAGAATCAAAAAATGGATAACTTATTTTAAATCTTCTAGTATAAATTTTAGGCTTTACCATAAGCTTTAATAACCCTTTTTACTGTTTTTTGTACAAAATAAAATTTCAGAATAGAAACTCAATTCCAGGGTCTTATAAATTTTCACTGTGGGGCTGGAACATGTGTTTTAATTATTACAAAGGGTCTGTGATTTTGCATTTTTTTCTTTTTGTTTTTTTGGCTTTATTATTATTATTTTTAGTTGAATTGAATTCCGCCCCTACCCTAATAAAAAAAAACTTTTTTATAACATCTATATAACATTTTGATATCAAAATTTCCTTTTATATGATGATTTTTTCAATATTTTTTGAAAAAATATTCTTATAACATATTTCTAACAGGATACAATTTTTATAACACATTTTATAAAAAAAATTTATGTTATAAAAGTTTTTATTATAAAATTTTATAACATTTTAAACGTTTATAACACCTTTACAACTGGTTTATAACATGTTATAAATAATTTTTTTTATTAGGGTATGAATAAGAGGAAAGTGTCTCCTCGAATTGTTTTTGTAACAATATGATATATCCCAAACGCACTTCACATTTTTAAAGCTTTCATGATAAAAATTTTTTTTTTGGATCGTTTCTCTCAAAAACCAATTTTTTATTTCAATATTAATTTGGCTGAGGTTATGTGGGAAAGGTTTAAAGAATTTTTCATTAAAATATCTGTATGAAATAATATTTACAAAAATTCATCAGTTTTTTTTATTAAAGGGTCTAGTCTTATACCATGGATTTGTCCCATGCTTAACGGGTGACTTGAAACCAAAAAGGGTATTGTGAGTTTGATCTTCTTTTGATCGACAAAATTCCAATAACAAAAATAAATCTCTTGAGAGAGGATCTCATTTTCAAAATATTCAATTAAAAAAAATAGTTTTAATGATCATTCTCAATTGACAAAAAATCCAAATTATAAAATAAAAGTTTTTGAAATTCTAAATTTCCAAAAGATCCTAATTTTAAAAAAAAAATTACTTATTTCGTTTTTTATCTTTCCAAAGGGTTAAATTTATTCAATTTGCAATGAATTGTTTTCTAAAAGTACACAATCAATTTAATTAAATTTAATCTAATTTTTGGCTAGATTGTAACTTTCTATATTTTTAAATTTTACACTTTTACGAACATGTTAAATAGATACTCATATGTCTTGAAAAATAAATCGGAAGATGAAACTTTTAAAAAGAAGGGAAATCGCAAAATAATATGATTATTGTACCCAATATTATGAAAATTAAAATCACTATATTTGGTATTGTGAAAGATATAAAATAATTAGAATCAAATTAAAAAAGAAATTCACAAAATTTTAGATAAAAACTTCTATACAAATGTTATCCTTAGGAAAAATACTCAAAAACTCTTCAACATGACTAATCAAAATTATGAATTTTATTGTTCTTGTCAGAATTTTTAATCAAAGCTCAGATGGTTAGACAATTTAAAGTAATAAAGAAAAAAATGAAAATAAAAAATTCCTAAAATAGTAAAAAAAAATAATAAATTCGTGTACATAGTGTCACACTCTTCGGAGGTAGTATCTCGGTTTTTTTTTTAATTCTAAAGAATTGAGCAAAATCAAAGATTTTACTCTATCCTTTTAAATTAGAAAAAAACCTAATAACAATGGAATGATAATTTATTAATCACAGTTTGTGAAATTTCTATATATTATTGATAATAATTCTATTGGGATTGTACTCCTCCTGTTTCAGGACATGTATAATTTTTAATTTTAGTTATGTAAATTATATTATAATTTTGTACTTAATATTTAAATTATTTTTCTTCTTCACTTTCTTATTTACTAATTTTTTTTTTTTGATTACTCCTTTCTCTCAATAGATAAATAAACATTCTATATTTTTTATAAAAAAAAAAAATCTTATTTCTTATTTTCTATTTTGAAATTTTAAAATTTCTTCAATTTATAAGAACTTGTTTTCATAAGTACCTAATCAATTTAATTTGATTTAATCTACTTTGTATGTATTCAGGTAACTCTCAGTATTTGGAAAAAGTTAGGATTTTGTACCATTCTTGAGATAAAATAAACTAATTTAAGTTGATAAAAAAAAAGAATAATAAATCTTTGAGATCTTAAAAAGTAGCAAAAAGAGTGAAACCTCAAAATAAACACAGATGTTTTGAAAATGATAAACCAAAACCATTCCTAATTGGAAATGGAGTGTCTCTCTTTGGAATTGTTTTCTAAAAATATACTCTTTTTTGATTGTTGATTTTTTGAGATAGATCCTACTTCATAGTTTGGTTATTTTTTGATTGATATTATGAACTGATAATAATTACAAAATTTATTTAATGACCATTTTAGAAAATTATTTTTAACCATAATAACTTGAACATTAAAAAAAAAAAATATTGTATCCGTTTACAAAAAAATGATAATTTAATTTTGGGAAATGAAGATTTTAGTTGATACAAGACAACTCCAAACAAATTATCATGTTTATTATTCAAAAATTTCTTTATTTTAAAATAAAAAAGACTTTTTCATTAAAATTTTTTATTTTTCACCTAATTAATTTTTAATTTACATTTTTAAAACCTTCTCGTCTTAAATCAGCAATCCAAAAAAAAAAAAAAAAAAAAAAAAAAAGAAAATGTCCAACAACATGTAAGGGTTAAAAAATTTCATGGAAAGTCATTTTTTCAATAAGTTGATTTTTGTCAACCTTCTTTGTCGTTTCGAGATAAGAGGCTGGGAAATTCATTTTTTACTTATTAGATCTCCCTGAATAAAAAATTGTGAGATTTATTAACCACTAAAACTTGATAAAAACGCATAATTCTTTGAATTTTGATTGCAAATGTAGTTATTAAGAACTTTATTTGATTAAAAATAATTACAAAATTACTCAAGAATATAATTCAATTTTTATGTTTTTTTTCTTATTTTTCATAATTTATTGAGCAAAAATCGAACAAAAAAAACAATTTTTAATGTTATAAAATAAAATTTGAGATTGTTGTTGTTTTTTCTAGAATAAAGTAACTATGTCATCGTATTTTTTAAGGGTAATCATAACAAAGAAATGCAGAGTGTACCAAAAAACCTGCAAAAAAAAAAATAAAAGAATTACTTATTTTTCTTCATGATCAAATATAATACCAAAGTCAGTAATAAATTCAAAAATCTCAGGCCAAATCAATTTTGAAGGTGAATTTTTCGTATTTAAAGTAAATTTTATATTAGATATGGAATTTGTTCAAAATATTTCATTATTTTTTTCAATTTATTTTTTTTTTAATAATTGGAAAACGATATGGTCTCACCAAGAAAAATTATTATTTAAAGTCAAATAAAAAATGTAAAAAAAAAAAGGAAATTGAAACAAATAAAATTATGAGATTTTTTCGAATCTACAAACAAGTATAAAAACAATTATACAGAACAATCATGTAAAATTAAAAAAAAAAAACAATTATACATTTGTTAATTTTTACCCTCTCCAATAACTCCAATTATAATAAATACTATATATTAATAAAATATCTTTGATCAAAGAAATATTTTTCAAGATATAATACAAATTAAGTTGAAAATCCAATTTTCTAGGTTCTATTAAGATTTTTTTCAAATTTAATAGTAAAAAATTAACATAATATTTTCTTCAGAGTTTAGAGATTATAATTATATATTTTAAAAGTATTGGGAAATTTAATAAATATACCTCAAATAGATAAACAATTATTGTGGCTATTAAAGAATTATTTATTAATACAAATTAGAAAAAATATTTTTTTTTGATTTTTCCGTTTCGGTTTCCAGAATTCAAAAGAATTGAGTAAAATCATAGATTTTTCTCGATTCTTTTGAATCCTGGAAAAGCTAGCCACCCTACGGACACTTTTCGTTAAGTTTTCCATAATTCACCAGAATTGAGTAAAAGCTAAGGTTTTTCTCCATTCTTTTGAATTCCGGAAAAGCTAGCCACTCTACGGACACTTTCTTTAGGTTTTTCAGAATTCAAAAGAATTGATTAAAATCATAGATTTTTCTCTATTCTGTCAAATCCTGGAAAACCACCATTAGGTTTTAGAGAGTTTTCTGTTTATTTCTAGAATCTATTGTTTTTCATTAGGTTTTTTTGATTTTTCTATTTATTTGTGAAGTGTTCTAGGTTTTTTTTACTTTTTGAAATAAACTGAAAATTTTAATAAATTTTCGTTAGGTTCACTTGTGGTTTTATGTTTTATTTGTGAAGTGTTCTAGGTTTTTTTTTGAGGTTTTCTATTTTATGTATTAAGTGTTCTAGGTTTTTTTTTTTTTTTTTTACCTTTTGAAATAAAGTTTCGGTTTATTTCGAAAAGTCAAAAAAACCTAACGAAAATCAATAGAGTTTCCTAATAAAATAGAAAACTTCAAAAAAAAAACTAGATCAATTAAAATATAAAAAAGAAAACCTCAAGAAAAGCTAAGCACTTGAAATTTATTTGACCGGAACCATTGTTAGATTTTTTTTTAACTTTTGTTTTAATTATAAAATCAATATATTTTCGAGACAATTACAAAAAGTAAAAACAAAAAAACACCTTTAGCTATTTCAGAAATGAAAAGAATTGATGAAAATGTTTGATTTTTCTCCATTCTTTTGAATTCTGTTAAAGCTAGGCACTCTACGTCACTTGCTGACACGACTTTTTATTGCTATTGTTATTTTACCTAATAATTTCAAAATATTTCAACCTTACCACCCATTAACAATTTATTATTAAGTTTTCTCTTAATTATTGAAGATTAAAATCTAAATAATTTTAAGTTGTATTTATTTCCCAATTATTATTTTCATAATCTTTTTTTGAAAACTTGTAATTTTTCTGATTTATTTCCAAAAACCTAGAATTTCTATTTTCTTTTTAAGTTTGTATCTTCTTTTAGGGGTTGAAATTTTGACTTGGTCAATTTTTGCTTCAGTTTTATAGATCATCCTTTGAGGATGTGGGTTAATTTTTAAAAATTGTGTTACTTTGCTATTTATCCAAACATAATTTTTTTTTTAAATTGAAATTTACTTTAAGGATAATTCTTATATTGTATCTTTTTGTTATCTCAATTTCAAGTTCTGAAAGCATATTTGGATTACAGGACGAGTATTTTTTCATTTTTACCATGATCTTTATATGACAATAAAATTTCCATTTACTTTTCAGAAATTAATGGTATAAAAGTTTTTTTTTTTAATTTTTTCGATGAATTTTATAATTTTAATCTTAATATGGAAAAAATATACAGCACTATTGACAAAGTTAGTAAATTAAAAAATCAAACGAAGAGAAATTCTGAAAAAAGCAAACCATTTCCTTTATATAACACATTGTAATAAACATGTGGAAAACTATTTTTTTTCTGAAATAATAAGTATTCTTAAATAGATAGTCCCATTGTAAAAAGAAAAGGAAAAAGAAAAGTATCCCTAAAAGTATTATTTTTTTTTTTTTTTATTTGTTTCTTCTTTGGCGATTTTTTAAAAAAAAGGTTTAGATGATTTACTAAAAATACTAATTGGAAAATAAAGATTATTATACTATTAATAATGGTAAAGAAAGGTTTTTTTTGAATTTGGTTTTTTGGTTTGAAATTTTGAAAGAATTTTTTGGCCAGGGGAAGTAAATAAACAAGAAAATAAACAAATCTAAAGCTAATAAATATTGTTAAAAAACTATTATTAAAAAATTTTGATATTCTTTGTTTGTCGAGCAATGCAAAAAGTTTGGATAAAAAACGAAAGGTTCTTGGTAAATCTAAAAGATATAAAATCTTTAATGCAATAAAAGGTTGTTCTTCTAGTATGCAAATAACCATTAAAAGCAATTGTAAAAAATGTTGGATCAAGTATAAAAATTTTTCTGATTTTTTTTCAATAAATAGAATAAATGGAATTTCTATTAAATGAAAACAAATTTGATAAACCAATACATACTTTGTTAAAAGTGTAAATCCTGCTAGATTTGTTTTGGGAGACTATAATTATTTTATTAAAAAAAAAAGGAATTGATATATAAAAAAAAAAAAAAAAAAAAAAGTAAAGTAAATGAATAATTCGTTTAGTAATGTTTGGGAGACAGCAATTATTATAATGGATTCATAAAAAAATTTAATAATTTAATTTTTTCGAATTATTTCGATTAAATTTAATCAGTTTGAAAGGGGGGGTATTTGATAGTCAGATCATTAGAATTATTTTTGAAAAGTAGGGGTATAATCATATCATTTTTAAAGTTTATTTTAGGTTTACATGATTAGATCAGTATTTTTTTTTTTTTTTTATTTTTTTTTCTCTTTTAAACTATTTTTCAGTCAAAGTGGCCCGGTTGTAATAGGTGAAATATATATTTTTAAAGGCTTTGCATGAGTATTAGATGAAAATTTATTTTGAAAATTTTCAAAAATTGAAATCATTTTTTCGCATTTTTGTTTTTTTTTTTCGATTTTTTTTTAACTAAATTTAGTTGCAAAAATTTTTTTTATTGCAAGATCAATAGTCACTTGGTAAAAAGGTGTTATTCTAAGGTTATTGAAACCATGGAAATGATTGTTAAGAAATCATATTGATTTCTATTGCAATTCTATTAGATCTTTGATCTTGATATTTGATTAATAAATGTGAAAAATTTTCACTTCATTTTCATTTTTCCTTTTTCAAATAGAGACCACAAATACCAACATACTTCGTTTGGGAACTTGATTTCTAAAAGAAAAGTATGGAAAATGAAGTGAAAATTGTTTTCTATTTATTATTCAGATACCAGTAGAAGATCAAAACGAATATTCTTGTTTTTCTCAATGAAGACCTAAGAATTTGAGTTTTTCAATTTTTAAGAAAATATATTGATTTATTAGTTTTCTTTCAGACGGATACCAACAATTATTTGATGTCTGTTATTCTGATTATTTCTTATTTTTTCTTCAAAGGTCAATTATATAAAAAAATAATTGATATTTGAAAAAAATGTTTTTTTTTGGATACCCCTTTGACTGAAACAAAGTTTACTTTCCTAGATGTAATCATTAGGGAAATTTCTCAATAAATTTTTTGAGTAATAAAAGGAGATTATCACTGAATTTTAAGATTTTTTCACACTTTAAGGGACTAGTAAACTAAGTCATTTCCCAGTCAAATGTGCTTCGCTACCGCTAGTGGGTTAAATATGATTAAAGGGTTTGAATGGACATTAGAAGAAAATTTATTTTGGAAATTTTCAAAATTGAAATCATTTTTTCTCATTTTTCTTTTTTTTCGATTTCTTTTGAAACGTAATTCATTTACAAATATTTTTTTTATTGCCAGATTGATATTCACTAGGTAAAAAGCCTGTTATTCTAATGTTATTGAGAGCGGTCAAAATGATTGTAGAAAAATCATATTGATTTCTATTGGAATTTTATTTGATCTTCAATCGAAGATCAAAATGAACATTGTTGGTTTTTTTCAATGATAAACCTAAAATAATTTTAGTTTTTCTAATTTTTAAGAAAATCTATTTGATTGGTTATTTTTATTACAGGTGGATATCAACTATTCTTTGATTTTTATTATTCTACTTTTTTTTTGTTTTGTTCTTCAAGAGCCAATTATAAAAAAATTATTGGTCTTTTAAAAAAATGTTGGGCCGCTTTAACTGAAATAAATTTTAAAAAAAAAAAATTTCGTAAATTTAATTCCCAATTTCAAAAATAAAAATTAACCACATCTCGAAATTGAAAAACTAAGGTAAAAATTTGATTAATACAAAACCTAACTTACTTTAAATGTTATTTTCAGAAATGAATTATTGTTTTTAAAAGTTTGATTTATTTTTCTCAATTTTATAAAAGTTCAAAATCCAACATATTTCTGAATTATTTAAAAAAAAAAATTATTTTCTTTGAAAAAAGATTGAAATCTTATTATTTTTTGTGGGAAATGTACAAAAGTACACTTTAAAAATTAAACCACTGAGTTTTTGAATAACTATGTAGAAAAAAAAAAAAGACTTTTTTTCAAAAAAATTACAATATTGGTTTTTGAAATTTAAATGGGATAAAATTTCACTTGATTTCCTTTTTTCCATTATTCAATATTCCTTTCATTTAATATTATTAATTTACTTAATAAATAGCATAACCTGTAAAACAAACAAATAAATAGAAATCATAAATTTCCGTCTGTTTCAACAAACTCTATTTGTTAAAAGCAATAAGGAAATGAAGTGTAAATTTTTTCCCATTTAAATTTCAAAATACAATAAAGCAATTATTATAAACTTTAAAAAAAATATAATTTATTGACTCAAAGCGCAGATTTCAATTTTTTAATTTTATTGAACAAAAAAAATGTGAGAAAAAGAATCAAACAATTGAATTAAAAATTCTTCCAAAATACTTTTTTTAAAAGCTATAAAATTCAACTTATAACCAAAAGAAATACTTTTTAATTTGATTATTTTTAAATAGATAATTAATAATCACAATCTTTATTCTTTCAGTCAGTTGGTAATAAATCCAAAGATTAAATGTATCAATAGATTTTAATATTATTTCTCATATTTTTTTAAATATTTTCAAAGAAATAAAATTAATTTTAATAAATAATTCTAAAAAGAAAAAAGAAAAAAAATATTATCAAGCAACTTATTTTAATAATAATATTCTGTGATTTCTACTATGTATATTTGAAAGGGTATATTGTCTAATCTTTTAAATTTCAAGAAATTCCTCACAAAAAATATTAAATTTATTAAAAATTGAAATTTATTATTCATTCATAAATCTGGAGATGAAGGGATAACACTTTCTTACAGGCCAATTTCAATTAATCAAAGTCTTCAAAGATTTTTTCAAAAATTTTTATGTGCAAGAATCCAAGATTCTTGGGATTTAGTTCCAAAAAACCAATTTGTATTTAAAAAAAAATTAGATACCAGAATTGCAGTTTTAAACTTATTGAATGAATATCGAAAAATAAAAAATAAATTCAAAAACTTAAGACAGTAAGACATCACTTTTTGCACATGTGATAATATAACAGCTATTTTAAAAAGGTGTGTCCTCAATATTCTATAAAGCGTTATTTACATCTGTTTAAAAGAGTGAACCAAACAGTTCAAGCAACGATTTTATAAAACTTTGAGTACTTCCTTGTTTAAAACAGCTGTACCAAAAACGATATTTTTTGAAAGACGTAACAATTTTCTATGTTAGTAACCTAAACCAGTCAAGAGGCACTAAGTTGGCTCCCTAAAAAGAAACTAGCACTCAGACCCAAGATCTTGGAAAAAAAATAATCACGTAAATGCCTTGCGTGAGCTCAAAAAAAAAGAAAGGTGTTGGTTTTTCATTTTTTGTTGTCCATTTTGAATTTTGGGAAAAAAGTTGTTACATTTGATATGGCAAAAGAAAGTAGAATTATGGAAACTGGATAGTGTGCGATTAAAAAGCAAATCTCGTGAATAATCCTTTTTTGATTTTTTGGGATTGTTTTTATTTTGATAATCTGTGTTGAAAAGATCCGTACAAATAATCTCATAAGAATGTTTGCATACAAAAGTGCAATAAGTGGGGCGCTGTCGTCTAGTCCAAATCCATATAAACCATTTTTGTTTGGGTTGCTCACAAAAAGTTTTGTAAGCAAAGAAAGTTTGGAGCTCATTGAATCAGAAAAACAATTATTCAAAAATTTGAAAAAATGATCGTTATGAATTAAGAAATTGAAAATTTGAAATAAAAATACCATTCACTGTTTTATTTGTGAAAAGAACCTCATCTTAACCAGAGTAGTATCATTTAATATTTCACTTTTTTGGAACATTTTTTTTTTCATAAAATTTTGGTTTGATTGAATTAAGTGTAGGATCTATAAATGTGTTGATTGGGTACTTGTGAAATTAATCAAAAAATCAACCAAAACAAATAGACATGGGAAGATGTGTTTTTGAGACAAATCTTTTCTTTTTGAATACCAAACAAGAAAAATCACCTTTCTTCATAAACTTGTTGAAATCAATGAATGAAAAAACAAAATTTTATCAAAATAAATCTATAAAGATTATATGTGTTTTCTTTATCTTCTTCATTTGGATTCATCTCATAAATTCGTTACCTTGAATCTCTCACCAATTAGTATATATTATTATTTTACAAAACATTTTTTGAAATTTTGTTTTCTAAATCCTAATTATCAAATATTTTTATCAAAATAATCCAAAACAAAGAATAATATTTCAAAAATTAAAGTAAAGGGGTTGAATTCTCAAATTCAAAAGAAAACAGTTATAAAGTATTCGCCCTAAATAAAATAATAATTTAGAAATGATTTCAATCCGAATTCCGAATTATTTTGAGTTTCCAATTTAATCAAAAATATTTAATTATAAAATCAAACAAATTCGATCCAATAAACTCTTTATTTCTGAATAATAATTCAAAAAAATATCCTTTCTTCTGGGCACCGTCAAGACAAGAATTAAATGAAAATAGGAAGTAAAAAAAAACACAAATTTCGAATTCTTTGACATAAAAAGGAATTTTTTAATCAAAAATTTATCAATAAAAAGTATTTCCATTCAGAATTAAAAAATAAAAACAAGTGAATAAGAAGTAATTGTATCAAATTTTAAACACAAGATCAAGAAATAAATGAAATTTATTTATTTTTTCTTGATCAATTTTTTCATTTTTTTGATTGAGAGTTTTTTTAATTTGTACGTAAATAATTTATTTTTCAAACAAAATGTAACACCTCTCAAATCATCAATACCATTGAATTTAAATGTTAATAAGATAATTAAATATTGGTGATTTTCATTTTAATTATTCATTTTTTTATTTTTTCAGTATTTTATTTATTGATATGAACAGCGGGAAAGCGAAAAAAAAATAAAATAAGAGTAAAACAATTTGGAAATAATATACCAGTATAAAAGTGAAAATCGTTTAATTTTGATTTTAAATGGGGGCAGATATATGAATCCAAGAAAAACCATTTTTGGGTTTATGTATGTAACAAAAAAAAAAAATGAAAATGAAGAAGAAAAAAACAATTCCAACAAAATACCCATATGAGTTGGGGCTTTATAATAAATATGTGACTTTAAAGAACAAAAGTTTGATTTGTAAAGATATATCAATAAAATATAAAAGAGATTTTTCTCAATTATCCCTTTTCAACAGTTTTATTGACTTTATAATTTTTTTTCCCCATCCAATTTAAAGATGAGATTTCTCATTTCGAATAAAAGAACACATCAATTTTTAAAATATTTAATTTTAATTTTTTATTATTTTATTTTAATTAGTTTGAATCATTCATTTAAGTATTTTTTATGTTTTAATGGGTTTTCGATATTTAAGAATGATACTACTTCTAATTTAATTCAATAATTACTAATTCTTGAAATTTTTGTATCCTTTTATTTGAAAAAGAGTTGATATATTATACACGTATAAACTAAATTTTAAAATAAAGGGCCCATGTTACATTTAAATTCTGAATTTTTTTTTGTATCGTTTGGAAGTTTTTCCACTCACAATGAAAAGTTTGGAAATAAAACCTTTTTTCTCTTTTTTATTTTTACCACGATGTTTTGTTAAAATGGAAAATGAAAATGAAAAATTGGAAAGAAGTAACAGATGAATTAATGAAAAAATTGGTTTTGAATATGAAAAAGAGATTGGATTTAGTTATTCAAATGGAACGAGAATCGATAAATGTGTTTTACTAATTTTTGAAATTTTCTATTTTTTATTTAATGCTTCTTTCAAAATAAATTTCCCAATTTTTTTTAAAAAGTTTTTTTTATTTTTTTTTTTTTTATTTTTAGACAAAAAAGAAATATCTCTAGAGTATAGAACTGATATTAAAATCCAAATCTTTATATTATAAAAGATAACTTCAATTATTAAAAATATTTTTCTTTAAAATTTGATTTTTTATGAGCCTATGATTTTTAAAGGGAGTTTATATTCAACTCTCAGATTTGTAAAAATGCCAATGTATTTGACTAAAGAAATGTCTGTTAAATTCAGGTTTCACATAAAGAGTGGTACTCAAATTTTGTAAAATGTACTTACCCCCTTAAACAATCAAATTGTCTCTCAAATTAAAATATCATTATCTTTCTCACAAATTATTTCGGTTTAGCATTCATTTTTCAAATTTTCTTTTTGAGAGTAAAACTTTCAGAAACCAATATCATATTTACAGATTGTTTGTCGTCAGTTTCTTTCTTTGACTAATATTTTTTGTACTTTTATAAAAAAGAAGCACGGCTTTTTATTTTGAAACCAAGGCTGCACTGGTTATTTTTACAATGGGGTTAGTATTCACAGTTCTATTTTTGTCATCGAAAATCATCATGAATGAATTTTGATTCTAACTCACTTTTTTTACTCTTTAAAGTCAAAGTTCTTATTATCCTTCAAAACTTGATTTTTCAATTGGCTTATTTTTTTTTTTAAATCTCTTGAAGGTTTGTTGGCTTCTACTTTTCATAACTCAACTTGAAACACACTTAAAAATCAAAGTTCCATCTATTTTGTCAATAGTGATCAAATGTGAAGTTTGTAAAAAAAGCATATTCCTTTCAAAAAGTCAATCCCTTCTTTATTGAAAAAAAAAATTCTTCAACTAAAATTTTGAAAGTTAAGTTGGATAATTCTTTAATTTCCCTCTCTGTTTTTCTTAAAAACTGTTCCAAATCTTCCCTTTTGTTTCTCCTACAATCACTCAATAGCAAATTTTTTTGTTTTTTTCTTTTTTTAAACGATAAACCCTTTTTATTTTTAACGAATAACTTTCAAATATTTTTGAAAACACACCACAAAACAGTCATTTCAAGATCTCAAAATGACCCCCAAAGCCAAACTTTAATTTTATTTTCCAAAAAAGAAAAGAACTTTTTAAGTCAAAAAATTATTTGACGAACAGTTAATACAAGCCCCGTTTGGAAACATTGAAACAATTACGTTATTTTAGTAAGAAATAATTTTTTGGGTTTTTTGTAAAGCCAAAAATCGGTTAGCAAAGTGTTTAGTAAAGCAAATTGTTCTCATTTAAATAGTTTTGTCAACAAACTGTAAAAAATTAATCATTTTTTTGTTTTTCTTGTTTTCGAACAAATCACTTTTCTTTTGATTTTTCAACACTTTTTTTTTTCTTCATTTTCAAAAAAACAACAAAGAACAAATTTTTCTTTTTATTTTTCTTTTCATTTCCAAATTCTCCAGAAATTTCCTTATCAATGATGTCTCAAACTAAAAATGTTTTCATGTCTTTCACAAGTTTTGAAAATCTTGAAAATAGGCTATCTCAACTTCGCGAAAAGATAAAAAAAAAACAAAGCAGTTTGCAGCAAGATGAAATTTTTTTAAGAGGTATGCTCTCACTTTCTAAAAACAATTCTTTTCCCACTAACGATGATGATCAATCCCTTTTTATTACACAAACTCAAAGTAGTTTCAAAAACGGAGGACAAATAACGGATGATTATAAAAAAATGGATGACAACAAGGAACCCACTAATTCCTTTGACTTAACTTTGGAAGATCGGCTCAGTGATTCCTTATCTGAAACCGATCAGTTGTTAGAAGAATCTGATTTTGAAATTACAACCACTAATTTAGAAGACAATGACGTTGAAAATAACAAAGAAAACTCAAACCTTCAATTTGGATCTCAATTCGACTTATGTCCTACGCTTGTAGAAACAAATACGTCCCAGCAAGAACAAGAAAATAACCAAATGATTGATTTTGAAACAAAGCATAAATGCTACCAATTTCAATCTTTTGAAAACGAATCTCAATTCTCTTCATTTGAATTTGATAATGATTTAAATTTTGAACAGAATCATCAAAAGAATTCTCATACACAAAAACAAGATCCAAACCAATACCATGATTTTGTTCAAGAACAAGAACAAGAACAAGAACAAGAGCAAGAACAAGAACAAGAACAAGAACAATACTATTTTCTTGAATTTAATGAAACAGTATCTTCCTCTAGACAAACAAACTCGTCCGATGGAATGAACCAAGAATTTGAAAACTTTGGTAAACAAGAAAAAATTGATAATATTTTTCTTGAATTTGAGCCAACAGAAATGTTTGGTTATAATAATCTAGAAATGGACTAAATATATTCAATTCTTTTTTATTATTAAATTTTTTTTTTTTTTTTCATTTCATTTCGTTTCATTTCAACAAAGCAACAAAAATACAAATTAGTCTTTTGTCAAATATAATTTTAAACAAAACTAGATTTCATATATATTTCCAAGAAAAAGGTTTTTTTAAAAATGAGGTGAAAAAAAAAAAGGATAATTTAAATATATTTCTGAACCAGTAATTCTCTCTTTCTATGTTTCTTGTCTTTCTTTTTGAAATTTATATTCTTTTCTTGTTTTTTATTTTTTTTTTAATATACACTCTTTTTTTTTTTTTTTTTATTTATTTCTTTTTTTCAATTTTAAAAAATTTAAGCTGAAACTTACAAGTTCGAGGGGATTGCTTTTTTTTGAAAAAAAAATATTATTAAATATTAAGATTATTTGTTGGACAAATTTCTTTCTATTTTTTATTTATATAAAAATTAAAAATAATTTAAAAAATTTTTATTTCTTTTGTCTCTTTTTTTTTTTAATAATCTTTTCTTTTTATATAGTAATCTGAAAATTAATAATCAAATATTCAAAGTTAAATTGATCAGATTGAAGAGAATATCGCTAGATTTTGAAGATTTTTTCCTTTTTTTTTTTTTTTTCCAAAGAACTTTTGAGTTTTTTCATTAGGTGATAAAATTTTTCCTTTTACAAAACAAATTAGAAAATAAAAAAAGATCTAATCAGATCCTTAAAGGGAATAGTCTCTATTAATTTTTTTTTTTTGACCAATAACTAAATAAGGAATCCTGATCTAGAAACACGTTTAGAATTGAAAATAAAAAACATGTTTTTTCAATGTTAGAACTTTTAGTTCTTGTTTTTTTTAAAAAAATTTTACAATTTAGTCAAAAAAGTGAATTTTACATTTTTTTTTTAAAAAAAATATCTTTAACTGATGAGAAATTTTTGATTAATTTTGGATTTAATGATTGTTTCAAAAGTAATATTTATTCTCATTTGGAAAAACGAAAAAATAATTGAAAACTAGTGAATATTATCTCTTTCACTTCTGTTCATCCAACTTGACTCTATAAAGCACCCAATTTGTTTTATCAATAATTACTTTTACAAAAAATAGTTCTTATTCTTTTCTTTGATTTTTTTTTGACTCTGGCAAAAACTTTTAGAATGGTAATTTGGGACAACTTTTTAAAAAAACTTCAAATTCAACAAAAACAAAAGAGTGTAAACTCGAAAAGTGGTTTCATGAAAAAAAAGAATGGTAGAAGAAAAGAAAGAAAATCTTTTATCAAGAGTAAAGTATATATTGCATATTTTTTTCGAATGAAAGTGTTTTTTCATGCAGATCCAAAAAAAAAAGCTTTTCAGGTTTATTTTTCAAACTATTTTTTGTAGGTCTTACACAAACACAGCAAGGTTTTACTTTCTTGCTTATATATTTTTTTTAATTTTTGGTATTTTTGTGACAATTTGAAAATAAGCAACTTTAAAAAAAGCGAAAAAAATGAAAAATTTTTTATCTCTATCAAAAAAATAACTAAATTTAATGAATGCTATTTATTAAGATTTCATTACTATTCTAAGAAATTTTTCACTTTGATTTCAAATCTAAGTAATTGGCAAAAAAAAATTCTAAATTTCTATTAAATTTACCTAAAAAAATAATAGAGACTAGTCCCTTAAGCAAACTTATGATCAATAATTGTATTTAAATTAACTCTGTTTCAGTCAAAGGAGCCCAACATTTTTTTCAAATATCAATTATTTTATATAATTGACTATTGAAGAAAAAAGAAGAAATAAGTAGAATAATACACATTAAATAATTTTTGATATATGTCTAAAAGAAAAATAATCAATCAATATATTTTCTTAAAAATTGAAAAACTCAAATTCTTAGATAACCATTGAGAAAAACAACAATGTTCATTTTGAACTTCTACTAGTATCTGAATAATAAATAGGAAACAATTTTCACTTCATTTTCCATATTTTTTTTTTAGAAATAAAGTCCCCAAACGAAGTATGTTGGGATTTGTGGTCTCTATTTGAAAAAGTGAATGAAAATGAAGTGAAAATTTTTCACATTTATTAATCAAATATCAAGATCAAAGATCTAATAGAATTCCAATAAAAATCAATATGATTTCTTAACAATCATTTCCATGGTTTCAATAACCTTGTAATAACACATTTTTACCAAGTTACTCTTGATCTTGCAATAAAAAAAAATTTTTTTTCTGCAACTGAATTAGGTTTTAAAAAAAATTGAAATAAAAAAACAAAAATGTGAAAAAATGATTTCAATTTTGAAAATTTCCAAAATAAAATTTTTCTATTAATATCTATGCAAAGCCTTTAAATACATGTAACACACCCATTAAAACTGTACACCTTTAACCGAAAAATAGTTTCGTTTAAAATTATAGATGAAAATTTTCAAACACTTTTTTAAAATTAATTTATTTTCTTTTTTATTGATCTTTTCTATATTCTTACTAGTCATTTATTAAATATTGAAAAATTACAAAATTATTAAAATGGGGTTTATTTCTTTAACTAGAATTATTTTTTTTTTATTTTTTTCATTTTTTAGTGAAAAATTTCCAATTCTTTATTTGAACATTAAACGGTTATTGTAATGTTGATCAAGAAACTTTTAAAAAATAATAATAATTAAGTTAAAAATTAATTTTATTTTAATTTATATTGTCAAAACATAATTAAAAAAATAGTAATTTATATATTAATTAAGATTAAATATATCAATTTGAAATTAATTTTTTTAAAGAAATTGTGGTGATTTTATTTTTTGATGTTGTTATAGTTATCTAAAATTGATTTCCACACACACACACACACACACACACACACACACATATATATATATATATATATATATATTTAGTTTTTGAAACTATACATTTAACAAGACCAATGAAGATAATTATAAATATATAGAAAAATATCTTACAATTCCAAATTGTACAAATTAAAAAATATTCTGCTTAAAATTAAATTGGAAAATACTATAAAAGAGTATATATTTGGAGAAGAAATTTTCTTTAAAAAAATAAAATTTTAAAAGACATTCTTAATTCATCACCCATTTTCATAAATTTGAGAAAATTTTACGAATTATTTATATCAAACTGAAGCTTTAAAAAATAAAAAATAAACTTTAAAAAGTAAAAAAAATCGAATTTGGGTATTTGGTATTAGTTAGATTTTATAATTTTTTTAATCTAAAAAAAGAGAGAGAGAGAGAGAGAAATTCAATTTCTCAACTTAAGAAAGAATATTTAAATCTTCATTTTCATTTTATAATTCCTTTATTTCAGTGGGTGCATCATACTATGTATAGAATTATAAATATATATATATATAAACTCAATTTCAAAATCATTGTCCAATTAAAAATCAAATTTTAAAGAAAAATATTTTCAATAATAAAATTATCAATTTTAATTTAAACTTTTAGATTTAAATAAACAGTTCTATACTCAAGAGATATTTATTTTTCCTCTAAAAATAAAATAAAAAAAAAGTAAAAAAAAACAGTTAAAAAAATTTCGGATATTTATTTTGAAATGAGTATTAGATAAAAATAGAAAATTTAAAAAATTAATAAAGACCATTTCTCGATTCTCCTTCGATTTTAATAACCAAATATAATCGATTTTCCATTACGAAACCAATAATTTCATTAATTTATCTGTTAATTATTTCGAAATTTTCATTTCCATTTTCCATTTTAACAAAATACTATGAAAAAAATGAAAAAGAGAAAAAATGATTTGTTAAAATGGAAAATGAATATGAAAAATTTGAAAGAAGTAACAGATGAATTAATGAAAAATTTGGTTTTGAATATGAAAAAGAGATTGAATTTAGTTATTCAAATGGAAGGAGAATCGATAAATGGGTTTTACTCATTTATGAAATTTCAATTTTTTATGTAATGCTTCTTTCAAAATAAATGGCACAATTTTTTTTAACAGTTTTTTTTATTTTTCTTTTTTTTATTTTTAGACAAAAAAGAAATATCTCTTGAGTATAGTATTGAATATTAAAATCTAAATTTTTATATTATAATAGATAACTTCAATTATTAAAAATATTTTTCTTTAAAATTTGATTTTTAATGGGCCAATTATTATGAAAGATAGTTTATATCATTTTTTTCCAATAAAGAATTACAATTACATTTCTTGTACAACATTGTTTAAAAATTAATTTTCTTATTTATCTCTAATTTTCAAGAAAAAATAGCCAACCCCCCCCCCATTACAGCCGTTGGATTATTTTCATTTTTGAAACTCAAAGATAAAGAAACCAAAAAATTCTTTACTTCTTTCAATTTTTAGCTACAAATTCTGAAAATTAATTGAACTCAAAATTTCAAATCAAATGATTTGCTCAACTATATTTAAATGAAATTTAGACCTTTATGTGTATTTAAACAAAAAATTCAAAAAAAATATACATAATCCATGTATTTTAAGACAGATAAGAGATATATATTGAATACTATTTTTTTTTTTTATTAATGAGGAATAATTTCTGTATAAACTTCTCGATTCTTGAATATTGTGAATTTTTTCAGGTTAGTTTATTGGATATATATAACAGTTACTTTGTTCTATTTACACTCAGATTATTATTATTTTTTTTTAATAGAAAATTAATGGAAAAATAAAAATTGAATACTCTGCATTACAAATATCAGCTATTTTGCATTATATTTAAAAATACCTTATAATAAATGAAATTGAAGTATCTGGCTTTAGTAAGATAATATTTAACAGTTTGAAGTGGATTGTGAAAAAAATATGGTATAATAATGCTAAGAATCTACAAAGTCTAAATATTACGATAACCCCCCCCCCCCCACCTTGAATAATAATATCTTGGGTTTATTAATTTTTAAAATATTTTTCTAAAACTTTGTTATCTTGATTTCTTGATTTTTCCCATCGGTCCGGGAATTTCTTAGGTTTTCCTGAATTCAATGGAATTTTAGAGTTAATATTTCTCTTATTTTGACTTTAAAAAACTATTCTTTAGAATAAAAATAATTTGAAAATCCGAGGATACAGTAGTTTTAAAAATGAGTTGTACATTTTTTAAAACTTTTTATCAAGTTTTCTTTTTGAAAAAAATAGTCCACACTTTATTAAAACAGAAAACTTTCAAAAAGTTTTAATTCTGACAATCTCATATTAAAAAAAAAAGTAATCACCTTTTTTAAAATGGCTATATTGTTAAATTCTCAAGATAATCACCAAAAGAATGGAAAAAAGAAAAAAAAAAAAAAAATGATTTTATTTTTTGTGATGATAAATAGTGATCGTAAATAATATATTTTATTAAAAGACAATCATTCATAAAAAATAAAAAGATAAATTTTGGTAAATGTAATTTTATTATTTAAAAATTATGCTGTCATCAATCATATTATTGAAATTTATATTTTGTTATCTAATTATTTTTAATTAATAATTTAATAAATATAAAGAAAAAAAAAACAAAACAATAACCCAAATTTATTTTTTTTTCCATTGAAAAACACAACGATCTTGTCCACCTGCAGAAATTAAGTGAGTGGATGACATTAATTTAACATTTTTCACTTGAGATCCATGGCCTTTCATATAAATAGGCTTATTCTTATTATCTGGTGGGAAGGGGGAAACTTTTATATAAGGTTTATTTGTAGAAAAGGTTGCTAAAAGATTATTTCTAATATCCGAGGAGGTAAAATTAGGGATTTTAAGGGTGAGTAAGCCGGTATTTGATTCCCACTGTGCTTTATTTTCATGTATGGGCTTAAATTCATGAACGTTCCAGCATTTACGCTCAGAAGAGGAAAAGACTCTAATACTCTGTGAATCCGTTGACCAATCAAGAGCAACGGGATTGTTTATTTTAAATCTTGATATTCTTCGAAATTGTACGCTGCTATCATAAATGCCAACTGTGCCATTTGAATAGCAAATACCAATCAATCTGGAATTTGGTGAAAATTTTAATAAATTAATTGGACAAGTGGTATCTTTTTTATTTGTTTTCACTTTTAATCCAACTCTTGTTGCCACAATAAATTCACCATCCCTTAAGCCAATCGCTACCAATTCGCCATCATTAGAATACGTGCCTATTCTTGGTTGACCGTTGACTGTAAGTTTACCAACCGATTTCTTCATTTTGGTGTCCCATAGCCTTACGCTTCGATCATCACTCATTGAAAGAAATTGTCCCGATTGCTGGTGACATGCTAAACCATGAACTTCTTCAGAATGACTATTTAAAATTTTCGAAAAAATTAAATATTACATGACCAATTTATTATTAGTATAATTTTGAAGAAAAAAGGAATGTTTTATAAAAAGATTATAAAGGAAATCCATCAATATACTTTTTTATTAAAAAAAAATGAGAATATCTTGTGTTTGGTTGATTATCTCACATTTGCATTTTTTTTTTTTTTTTTCAGTAATTAAAAGTGTTTTAATAAATTTAAATAATTATTTCTGAAAAAGCTTTTGTCAACTAAAAAAAATAAAATTTAATTTTTTTTTTTTTTACTTTATTTTTTTTTGATGAACTTTAATAATAAAGAAGCGATTATTCCTTCAATTTTTTTATTATTATTTAATATTTATTGAACTTATAATACATTTTTTTTAAAGTTTAATTAAGTCTAAAATTTGAATCAATTTCTTTACAACTTGCTTTTTTTTGATTATAGGTATTTTGAAGATTTTCTAAATTTGAAGATTATCATGATTTTTTAATATTTTGAGAAATTTTTAATAATATCTAAAAAAAACAAAAAAATTGTGATAATCTACATAGATCGTGAAAATACAATTAATCCATTAATTTCTGGATTTGTTATTTAAATTCACATCTTGGTATTTATTCCGAATATTTTTTTATTCATTTTTTGAAAAGAACAAAATATTTTTGATTTAGTCACCTTATTACATTTGATAGATAAGTAATTTGATTTTTATAATAAAAAAAAAAAAAAAAAAAAAAAAAACATACGAAAAAATTTCACAGGAAGATTTGTTTGTTTGTATATCAGTTAACCAAATTTGATTTTTTTGAGAACCTGTAACAAGAGTATTTTCAATGAGATCAAGAGCTCGAATAGGACCTGAAACAATTGATTTAATAAAGTATTTTTTACTATAAGTTGATCCATCAAAGATGTTGACCTTCCCATCTTTCCCGCCAGATAAGATATCACCATTTCTGGCAATATTTAAAGCATAGCAAGGGCCGACATGTGCCTTAACTGTTTGTGTGATATTAAATGAATGTGTAGACCAAACAATGATATGGCCTGATCTGGATCCTGTCAATACTGTTGATTCGTTAGGGATTGCCAGAGATAATAGCATCCCATCAACATTTTTATCAAAAATTCCGGGTGTTACCTTTAAGGAATAGTTCTGGGAGATGCTCCAAAATTGGATATGGTTAATACCGGTAACTACAAATAAATCATTCCTATTCCCCACAAATTGGAGATTTAAAGACTTTGTCCCAGCACCCACTGCAGAAGAAAGTAGCCTTTCTTGGTTCCAATCCCAGAGGGATACGGTATGGTTACTATCAAGACCAACGGTGACGATTAGTGTACTTTTTTTTGCAAACGATATTGAAGCGATCCCGTCTTGGTTTTGTACTGGCAAGCATGCCAATTGGGTACAGGTTTTTGTATCCCAGATCAAAATCATTGGCGTGGGGCCTGCCTGCGCCGTGGCGACAACCTTTCGATTTGGGTGCACTGCCAGACATGTAATGGATTGCGAGTGGCCCAAGAAAAATTTTTGTTTTTTCGTTTCCAAATTATAAACAATACCAATCGCTGCCGCATAAAAGATCACTTCTTTATTTTTCGTGCAATAAATATTGTTCCTATCATCTCCATTATATCCATAAACAAATTCTAATTCAAAAGAATAGCTGTTATTATTATTTTGATGATTTTTTGTTTGCGTTATATTTTTTTTTTGGATTTGATTCTCATTCTTCATTTTAGGAGTTCTATTAATCACATTGTAATTACTGCTGCCAAGATTTGAACTATATTTTTGTTGTGAAATTCTTTGTTCCGACCGTAATGATGAACTTAAATCCTTTCTTTTAGGCTTTGGAGAATTAAGTGACGAAAAGTTTAAGTCTTTTAAGAGATCATCAATTGATTTTTCAGTTGAATTTGTTTGTGATCCAATTTGTGTATTGTTATTTATTTGCATTTGGTTTTGATTATTATAAACATTATTATTGTTTTGGTTTCTTGTATTTAAATTTTTTTTTTTTAGTTGATTGGTTTGATTACTGCTTGAAGATTGTGATTGATTTTCACTCACTGAAGAATCAGAAATTTGACTTGAATCAAGATCTGTTGTAAATTCATCAGAATCTCCATAACTTGATCTACTCTTGGAAGATGTTTGAGCTTTGAAATTGTTTGTTGTATTCTTCAGGTTTTTAGTATTGTTATTTGATTTATATGGAAATAATTCAGGCAATTGATTTAATTTGATTTGGAATTCCATTTCCTTATTGTTATTATTGTTTATTTATTTGTTTATTTATTTGTTTATTTATTTGTTTATTTTTTTATTTGTTTATTTGTTTTAAACAATATTAATTAATTTGTTCTTAAAAAAAGAAAAATTTATTCAGAATTTTTTGAAAAAGAATTCTATCTTTTTTTAAATTGTTTTTACTGGAAATCGGAAATTGATTTTTTTCAATAATATATTGAATAGCTGATAGATCTTCAAAATGTTTTGTACTAATTATGTGAATTATTTACCTTCAATTCCGCTATTTGGGATCACTCACTTTCAATAATAAAAAATATTTTTAAAATAGCTGCTTTAAAAAGGCGGAGACAAAAAGTTTTAAAAATGTGTTACTTGAACTGCTTGATTCACTGTTTTATGCATTATGAGCAAACACTTTTTAAAAACTTTTGTTTCTTACTTTTTTCAAATAGCTTTATTCAAAAAAAAAGACCAAATTAATTTACAAAAAACTAGAAAAATAAGTTGTAAAATGAGTTACTTGAACTGCTTAATTCGCTCGTTTAAGCATTATGAGCAAACACTTTTTAAAAATTTTTCTTTCTTACTTTTTTAAAATGGCTTTATATTCATGAAATTTTCCGAATTTTGGATTTATTATTTAAAAATAATCTTATTTTTTTTTTTTTTAATTTTAAATACAAATCATAACTTTAATTTGTTAGAAAAATAAAATTACTAAAGAAAAAAAATAAAATGTGCACAAAACTTTAAAATGAAGTTCAAAACAGATCCTTTTTATTTCAAGAGATATTTGCATTCATAATTTTTCATTTTTGTTATTTATTTTTGGATATCTGAGTCCAGTTTTCATATTTTACACTTTTAAAAAATTAAGAATAAAGTGTAGTCTGGGATATTAGGTATAAATTATTTATTAGAATTCAAGGTTAGCTATAATTTTCAATCAGAAAAAAAATTAGCGTTTTAAAGGTTACGCACAAGAAATGAATTTGTAAGATCACTGGAAAACCAAAAATTTTAAACAACAATATAGAAATTACAAATACTGATTCTTAATTGTTCATATTAATTAAACCTGATCTCTTTAAGAGTATCAATTTAAGAAAAAATCAATAAAAAGCAATTTTCAAGAGGAAGAGTAATGGAAGGTGAGAATTTATCCAGTATCGATTAAAAAGTTCAAGAGTCCGTCCACCTATTATTCATCAATTTTCTAGTTATTTTCCCTTATTTTATAAGTCACGAAAATCAAATAAGTGTAATTATAAATCTGACGAGAAAATCGGAATTATTGTTTCTGAAAAGTAACTAATTTTCATAGACACCACCTTAGCGAAATAATTTTGTTTTAAACTTTTCAAAAATTGAACCTGAATAAGAATTGGAACAAAATACCTTTAGGCTAATGAAGTGTATACAATTCTTGATCGAAATTCCAGATTTTGGTATCTAATCAAGCAATATCTCCAATTTAAAGTGGGTGATTAGGGTGTATAAGACTGTTTTATTGTTGAAATATTTAAGGAAATATATATGCATACATATAATTAACTTTTTCAATTGTTAATGATTGGAATATTTTCAGATAACTGCAATTAAATTTACTGTAAAAGTATTTTGATTTTCAATTTCAATTTTTAGTTATCTATCTTTCTGTAAAAATAGGATGATTAAAAAAAAAAAAAAAAAAAAATTCGTGCACAACTTTATTTTGCTGTGTTTCAGTTTAAGTTGACTATTACTTTTAAACAAATATAATTTATGGATTATAAGTTGAGTATAATGGATTACTTTAAATTTTCTTGATTCTATAAAAGAATTATACTCTTTAAAATTAAATGTTATATTTATATGAACAATTAAGAATGACTCTTTGTAATTTCTATGTTATTTTCGAAAATTTTTGTCTTTCTGGTAATGTTCCAAATTCGTCACATTGTTATTATATCCATGGTATAATTATATAAAGGTTATTTTTATTTCTTTGTTGATAAGTATTTTTACAATTGTTTTCAAAATTTTGATTATCAGAAACTATTTTCTTCCATTATTAATATTATTATTATTATTTTTTTTTAATTATTCCAAAATGAAAATTAATAGATTTTTCAAATAAAAATAAAGAAAAGTAAATATTTATTTTCATACGATTGAAGAGAAATATGGAATAATTTTACAAATCTTAAGCTGTGTTAAATTTTTTTTTTAAAAAATAATTTACAAAAAGTTTCAAAAATGAATCTCCATTGGATTGAAAAAGAAGAATAATTAAAAAAAAAAAATAAAGGAATCGTGTTTGCATTTTGAAAAACATTAGAATGGTTTTTTCTTTTGAAAGAAATTATTAATACATAGTATTGCTGAAAATTTATAATTTGTATTTAAGATTTCTCAAAAATGATAAAAATTATCAATTAGTATTTATGTGTTTAAAAAAACAAAAAAAAAAAATTTAAAATGCTTACTTTTTTCGAGTATTCTTTTTCAGTTGTAACAATTGTTATTTTGGCTTCAATTTTTGCACCATACTATATTTAAAGATGGCAATTAAAATTAGAAATAAATTTTTTTAATTAATTATCGTTATTATTCAATTGAACGTTAAAATCACTATTCTATTCCTTTCTATTGTTCAATAAAAATAATCATAATTTAAAGTGATAAAAAATGAATAATTTTTTATAGCATTTAATTACAATTGGGTTATGTGATAACCATCAGATCGTAGTTATGGATTTTGAGATTTTTGTTTTATTTGTTTTGAATTAAATATATTTTGAATTTTATTCTCTTTTTAGCGATTTGATTTTTTCTGATATTGAAAGAATCGAAAAAAAAATTTTATTTTTTAAAGTAATAAAATAGTGACTTAAATTTCATTCGTTCCGTTAATTTAGCGTTAGTTAATATAAAAAAAAGAAAATTGTTTTACTTCTGTATCAAACCATTTTTTAATTTCATTAACTTTGTCAAGTGTTGAAATATCTATTAGAACTGAATCGGATTCTTGGTTGCTATTTTATATTTAAAATAAAAATCAAAAAAAGAATTGATTGAAAAATTTTTCATTTAAAGGGAATTATAATAAATGCGGAAAAATTACAATGAGGTCGAACTGTTATAAATTTTAACAGTGATTGGCTTAAATTCGATTAACCCAAATAAAAAAGTCTATTAATTTAATATAGATATATGTTTAACAAGAGAAAGGGTGTTATATATTAATAATATTGAGAGGATATTTTTGTTTTCCGTGATATGCTTTGAAGCCAAAAGATTATTATGACAAGAATGGTAAAGAGAAAATAATTACTTGGTTCCAGTTTGGATTTGGTTTATGTTTGTTAACCTTCGATTTATATTTTTGATTTCCAAATGACATAATCTCACAAAATAGTGATAGTTCTAATTAAATTTAATAATTTTGGTTTTTTATTATTAGAAAAAATAGATAAAAATAAAGAATTAATTTTAAAATTAAGAAAGCAATGAGCTAAAATTTCTTTAATTTTTCTTTGAAACTTTTAATTTTGTTTTTAATGGGGGGTTTTATTAGCAAAAAAAATTTAAAAACAGAAAGAAAAAATTAACCGCTTTTTTATAATAAGAGAAATTAATTTGAAAATTCCTTCATATTTTAATAAATTACTAATTTGTATTTTTTTCTGTTTTTCTTACTGACTGGATTTTCTTTATATTGGGAAGAAGAGTTATAAAGGAAAAGGGCCATGTTAATAATGTAATACTGAAACACGGTAGTATGAGCAACTTGAAAATAAAAAAGAAAAATTTAAAGGGGTAAAAATGACAAAAGGTACAAACCAAATAAGATCAAAAAGAAAAAAGAAATTTCAACAAAATAACCAACACTCCCAAATGAACATTCATAATTACCTATCAAATTATTATATCAACCAAAAGTATCATGACTGTGATTTTTGTTGTTCTTAATTCAAGATAGTATTTTTTTTTTTGATTTATTTTTTTTACCAATTGCTTCTTGTAAACCCTTTTTAAATTTTTTTTTCTTTTTCTTTTTTCCTTTTTTCTTTTCAAATTTTGCTTTTGTTTTTAAAACATAAAAAAATTTGGGTATGTCTTTCCCTTGAACAATCGTTAAATCTATGATTTTACGCTAAAATTGTCTGAAAGGAAAATTGAAGTCAAAGAACATTTATAGTGTAATTTACACTTTTTCATCAATAATAATAATAAAATACTAATTTTTTATTGTAATTGGATCACTATCTAATTAAAGTTTTTTTTGATCATGTAAAAATTTTTTGTGAAAAACTGAATAATAAAAATCAAAGAAAGTTTTTTGATCTTGTTTCGATAAAAAAAAAAAAAAAAAAATATTTTTCACCTCACTTTAATATAAAATACTTTAAAATTCAAATTTAGAAAATTTAAATTATATCTCAACAGTTCAAAAAAGAAGAGCTAAATTTAAATTCTAAAAATGTTTATTTTCAATTAGAGTAGTGAAAAAAATACCTGACAAGATTTTTAATTGCGAATATTAGGAAAATTGTTTTGTATTTTCTAATATTTAAAATCAAATCCTTTATTTTAAGAATAAAACTTTTAAAATTATACGTTATCCACTTAATAGAATGATGATTAAAGAAATCGCACTTGTTCAAAACACCTTTCAATCAAACAAAAAACCCAGAATAAAAATTAATCATTTTCCAAACTCGGGCAAACCTGTATAAAGCTCGATTGTTTTTCCAAAAAAGTTGATCTACTTGGGCTATCAAACAATTACTTGAGTATTCTATAGACACCTTACTTTAATGAACTTTAGGTAGGTTTATTACTAGGTTCATAAGAAATTTGGTTATTTATAAAAAGGATTTGATTGAAAATTTTAGAAAATACACAAAATTTTCCTAATATTCACAATTAAAAATCTTGTCAGGTATTTTTTTCATGTCAGGTATTTTTTTCGTGTACTTTACTTTTAAATTTACTTGATTATTTTTTAAGTGAATAGTTCACAAAAGAAAAAGTTAAAATGATTTTTTAAAATTTTGTAATATCAGTTTTTAGTACTTGAATTCGAATTTTTCTCTTTAACCTCATTCGTACAAAATAATTGACATTCGACAATATCTTTAAAAACAATGTTTGTTTTAGATCTATTGTTTTCTAAGAGTCATTTTAAAAAATTGTGTCAATTTATTTTTCCAAAAGTATCTCAGAAACAGTTGACAAACTTCAATGGGACTATTTTTAGGGCTATATTAAAAAATCTTTTTAGTAACAGTTTTTTAAAATGACTTTACTAAATTATGAATTTAACTTTGATAATTTTTTTTCTTTTTATGTAATTTATAACCATCATAAAATCGCAATGTATTAATTATTCTAGAGATTTTTTTCATTTAATATGGTTGATTTAACTTTCAATAATTTATCATATGTCTTTATTACATGAAAAATATTTTTCATCTCATTCTAATATTCTGCTTTACAATTTAGAATTTGAATCACTTTTTTGTTTTTTCACTCACTAACCATATATATTAAAAGAAATCAATTTAACTTTAGTTAGTTCATATTAATACCATGAACTTATTAAGCATAGTGTTTAATATAAATCCATTTTCTCTTTTGTTTCTTTGGTTGGGTTTTAACTGTACAGCCATAAATGAATAAAAACTAAGGTAGAAGAAGAAGAAGAAGATTAGACGCAATTCCCATTAATCTCAAAATACCAGTAATAGAGCTTGAAAATGTTTTTTTTTAAAAAACTCTGATAATCGGTTTAATTTCCTTTTTTCTCCTATCATCTGAGTAAAAGTCAAATTTGAATTCGTAAGTAATTTGTGCATTAAGTAATGCTAATTAATTTCATATTTCCCTTTTGTGTATGCCAAGTATGCTCTTTGGAAAGTTAACTCTTTTTTTCTCAAACTTTAACAAATCTTGCAAAAAAAGATATTTTAGGTGGTAGAGTCATTAATGTTAAAAATAATTTTCTGAAATGGAGAAAATATTTTTAGTAATTTTTATCAGTGCCTAAGACCAATTAAAAACAAATCAGTATGTGAAGCGCTATAGATTTCAAAAAATCAACAATGAAAAATCAGCATATTTTTAGAGAAAATTCCAAAAGAGAGACTCAATTTCCAATTTGAATGGTTTTGGATTCTATAATTTTGAATCCAATTGTTGTGTTAGTTTTGGAGTGTCATTCTTTGGCGCTTTTTGAGATCTCGAAAGTTTTTTTTTCATTCATTTCTCATTTTTCAAAAGACTTTATTTTCTCTCAAAAGATTGATAAAAAATCATTACTTTGCCAAATATAAATGATTATAAAACAACTACAAGCTGGACTAAATTGAATTAAACCGATTGTGTACTAAAAGAAAATAATTTGTTTCAAATTGAAGAAATTAAACCATTTGGAAATCTAAAATGAGAAAGGAGAGATTTTTTTTTAAATTTTGATTTTTTTATTATTGAGAATTCTTTTTAAATTATTTTTTTTAAATTGAATTTTTTTCAATGAGATTCTCTTAAACACTTTTTTTGAGAATTGAATTTTTTGCTAATGATATCCTTTTAAATTTTTTTTTTGTTAATTGAATTTTTTCTGATTAAGAGCCACTGAATTTATTTTTTGTTGTCTATATTTTTGAAAATTTGGTGAAACTTTTTTTTTTTGGATTGTTTTTTGAATTTTTTTATTTAAATCCTATTTTTTTTTTTTTTTGTTATGTGAATTTTTTCTGATTAAGATCATTTGAATTTATTTTTTGTTGTCTCTATTTTTGAAAATTCAATGAAACTTTTTTTTTTTTTGTTTTTTGAATTTTATGTGATTGAGAATTTGTATTTTTTTTTTTTTGTTAATTGAATTTTTTCTGGTTAAGATCCTTGAAATCACACAGTACCCAAACATTTTTCGTGACAGTCCACTTCTTGAGTATGAAGCCAATTTATGATAAGCCGATAGACCTTGAAATCGAAATTCTATTTTTTCATAGTTCCCTTTTGATTATGTTTAGCTAACTCTTTGGAAAATGAACTCTTTCTTCTCAAACTTGAACAAATCTTACAAAAAAAGATCCTTTAACTCGAACTTTGTAAATTTTAAAATACATTGAAGAGGATTGTGACAAAAAATAACATACTGCCTTATCGAGAAAGTTCTACTTTGTTTGACAAAAATTTTTAAAAGGAAGGAAAATTTGCTTTGAATTTTCAAACACTAATTTTGTCTCAAAATAAATTTCGATTTAAAGGATCTTTTTTTATAGGATTTGTTCAAGTTTGAGAAGAAAGAGTTAATTTTCCAAAGAATACACTTGGCACAAACAAAAGAAAAATCTGAAATTAATGAATATCCTTCATTTTTCAAAAATGAAAAAAAAAAAATATTTTTTTTCCACCATTTTTTCTTTCCCAATTGTGGTTAAAAAAAATGAATGAGGAGGGTAGTTTTTGTTGTGTTGTACATTGCGTTTTTAATGAAGTAAAGCTTTACAAAATAAATGTTAAATAAATTTAGATTTTGTAAAATGAAAGAAAAATCAGCAAGTGATGAAAAAATAGCTTGAGCCAAAAAAAGATTTTTGCAAAAGTAAAAGTAGAAAGTTTTTGCATACAAAAAGGAAAAAAAAAAATTTTTGCAAGCCCAATTCAATCAAAATTGAAACGAATAAAACACAGGAACGATTTTCGAGTTATTGATTTTTGAAAGAAGATTTTAAAATTTAAGAAAATTCAACAAAAAAAAATAAAAACAAACAAATAAAAATAAAAAAAAAAAAAAAAACGAAAGTTTACTTGGAAAATCTTTGCCTTGAATCAAAGTAAAGCTGATCCATTTCTTAAATTTATTCATTTTTGGGCGATTTTGCAGTCTTGTAAGTTGGGATGGTGAAGAATTAATTCTTTTCGCTCTTGAAAATTTTTTGTTTTTTTTCATTTTTTTTTGTAACTTTCGATCTTCTTTTTCTCTTTCCTTGAGTCTTTTTTTTTTCATTTTTTCTTTCTTTTTTTTTCTTTTCATATTTTCTTTGATAATCTTCTTTCGCTTTTTCTCTCGTTGTTTTTGTGTAGACATTTTCCTCTTGTAGAATTTAATAAGAATGTAAAAAAATGTTTTATGTTTTGGTCAAAAAAAACTTGTCAGAGCTGTCGGTATTTGGAGTTTCTTTTTGTTATTACTCTATCCAATATTGAACTCTTTTTCTTTTTAGGTATTTTTGCAAATAATTATTTTTTTCCATTAAAATCGCTATAATTACTTTTTTGTTACACTTTATTTAAGAAAAGTTCTGAATAACCAGAACAAGTTTGTTTTTGTTTCATATAAAATCACAGTTGAATTCTAATTCAAGTCAAAAAAATAATCCAAAGAATTTGCTAATTTTGGTACTTTTTCCACTTTTAACAACAACTCACTCAAAGTTAAAAAAAAGCTTAATTTAATCGAAACATCTTTGGGTGAGAATAGTGAATAATTAAGTTCAAAAAAGAGTGTTGATTGACTTTTGAGAAATTAGTCTCATATTTTTCTTTCTTAAGGGGTTTAAGTTTAATCTGCAGACCACTGTGGGTTTTGTTATTGTGGTTGTTATTTATTTTAAGAGTATGTAATCATTAAAAAATCTTCTTTAATATTGGTTAATGGTATTTAATATATAAGGGATTTGTTTTCGGCTAGATTTTTCTATAATTAAAGCATGTTGTAATTGAAATTTAATCACATTAGTGATCTATGGTTCCAATGCAATAAAGGGACTAGTCTCTATTATTTTTTTTTGATCAATTTCTAAATAAGGATTCTTAATCCCGAAATAAGTTTAATCTTGAAAATAAACAGGGATATGAAATCTAAGTAATTTGCAAAAAAATTTCTTAATCTCTATGAAATTTAGGTAATAAAATTTAATAAAGCCTAGCCCATAAAAAAATCCATTAGGGATAATACTGGTATTTAAATAAAAAATGGGAATCATTTTCACTTTATTTTCAATTTCCGATTTCAAAAATGAGATAGAGGACAGAAATTACAACTTTGTTCTTTGGGAACTCAATTTAGATAAAAGAAAAAAATGATAAAGGAAGTAAAAAATCTTCCCATTTAGATTCAATTACCATTATTAAATAAAAAAGTCTTTGGATTTTTAACTTATTATCACAATAAAAAACATTCATTTGGGAAAATTATCTTTTACCGTTGTGGAAAAAAAGTGAAACTTGGAAAAAAAGTGAAACCAGATTTTTAATTGGGAACATTACTGAAAATGAAAAGTAAGATCAATGAAAAAAAGAATAAATAAATAAATAAATAAAGACAAAATGAAGTATTCGCCACAATAATAAGTTTTTTAAATACTATCTTTTGGTATTTGTTTTTCTTTGATTGATCAATTATTAAAAATTTGTCCAAAAAATTGACTATTTTTGAGATCTCCAAAACCACACCAACAATTTCGATATATCAAGTAGATTTAAATTGTATTTGTTGAGCTGATTAAAAATAATATAATGGGTTATTATTTGAAGTTAATTGGAATCTTCCTATTATTGATTTTACTTTTCATTTTCAGTAACGTTCCCAATTAAAAACGGCGTTTCACCTTTTTTCCATGTTTCACTTTTTTTTTCCACAAAAGTTAATTACTTTTCCGAATATCTAAAAATAAAAACCCAAAATAAAAAGTATTCTTAGTATTTAATAATTAATATTTATAACTTCTAAAAGTAACTAATGTTATAATTTTTTTTATTTCTAGGATATACCCAATAAATAATTATTTAACAGAAGGTCTAATGAATAAATAGGTTTCCATGTTATTTGCTAGTTGTATTCTCAATGTATTTCCAACATGTAAAAATAATATTACTAGTAATAATTTATTAGTTAATTATTTAATTTTTGAGCAACTAATCGACATTTCCAAGTCTAAGTTAAGAAAGTGATTTTTTTATAACTTTGAAGTCTCGGGACTGATGATTTAACTTTTTAAATTTGTTGAGAAATGTATCCCCCCCCCCCCCAAATTGTTCGGTTTTTTTACTAATATTTAGATCATTTTTTCTTGATGAGATCTACTTTTAGAACTATTTTAATAGTTGAATTTCAAAAGATCAATGAAACGATGTGGGTATTATATTATTTATCTACAATATTGTTATATGTTTTTACTAACCAATTTATATATTTTTTTGGAAAACAATATTACTTCTTCAAACCAAGATTACTTTATTTTTAAAAAAAAAACAAGAAAAAAGAAAAACAAAAGTATATATTGGAAAAAAATCGAAAAAAAAAACGAATGAATTTATTGTTAAATTCATTCTTGAAAGCATTAAATATATATAATTAAATTAATTTGACAATCTTAAAATGAATTTAAATTCATTCAAGAATAACCTATTGAAGATTTTTTTTTGAAAAATAATTTTCTATCAAGCTAAAACTGTTTAAATTATAATAAATATCTTTCAAATACTCTCATATTAAAATATTTGTATTTTTACTCACATGTTATTATTATTTTGATTCAATATTTGGTTACAGTCTATTTTAATAATTCGGATTTTAATTTGAAAAGGTTGTTAAGGAGCATGTTTCAAAAGGTATTTTTTGAACAATATAAATAATGTTCCTTAAAAAAGTTTATTTTAAAAGTTAAAGTGTCCATAACATAGGATTTTTGATTGTTGAACATGGTTATAAGTAATTATTTTTTGAAAAAAAAACTTTGTTTTCAAAGTACAGTATTTGTTTTCAAAAACACATTTTAATTTATATAAATTTGATTCTTTGACAAAATTTCAAAAAAATGTTTTGGAAAGCTCTAGAAAATGTATACAAGTGCTATCAAGTGCCCCATTTCCCCTAAATATAAAAGAATAGAGAAAAATCTATTGATTGTATACAATCTTTTAAACCCGGGGAAATCTAATTGTTTTTTTTTTTTTTTTTAATTTGAGCAATAAAAAGACAATAATGGAAATATTATTCATTCTTGGTAATTATCGATTAACTAAGGTAAAGTGCTGTAGAGTACCTAGATTTTCCAGAATTCAAATTTATGTGGAAAAATCAAAGATTTCACTTATTTCTTTTAAATTCTGGAAAACTAAGTACGTTTTTTTTTTTTTTAATTATAGAAATAAAAAGAAAATTAAAGTATTTTTTTTGGGTTTAAGAAATAAGTAGAATATTAAATAAATCTTTGGTTTATTTCTGAAATTAAAAAAGACCTAACAGCACACATAATACAAGTATTTTTTTTTTCATCAATAATAAATAAATAAATTTTTAGAATAAATAATGGTGAATATATCCATTAATAATGAAAATATAAAACAAACGTTGCACCATTAGAGACCATTTTTTTATACATTTAATATTTTAAAAGGTATATTATTGTTGAAACAGAAGTTTAACAATATAAAAATAAAGAGAAAAATCATGAATTTTTGATCTTCTTCAATACACACTAAAAATAATAACTGATAAATTTAGCAAATTAAAATAATTATTTTATAATATTCTTGAAAAAGAACTTTTAATAATTTGATTCAATTAATTTAATATTTAAATATGTCAATGTAAATTGAATTTATTATCTTGAGATAACATTATATAATAATAAAAAATGAGTTTAAAAATATGTGAAAAAATATAAAATGCAAAAAACTGCAAAGTTTTTTAGAATATTATTTTACCCCTTCTGTGTAAATGAAAATGATATCTTAAGGGTCTGTAGAATTAATTACAAATTGTAAAAAAAAATGTTATTGGTATTGAATATGTTAATTCTTTTTACACAAAATGAGTAAAATAATATTCATAAAAAATTTCAAAATTTTGCATTTTACTTTTTTTCGCATATTATGTTTACATCCAATAAAATATAAGAAAAGTTGTGAGATTATCAGAAATAAAGAAATAAATCAATGAAAGAAAAAAATTCAAGTTAAATTGAATACAAAAGGAAAATCATTTTGGATAAAAAAACTTTTTTTTATTAAAATTTTTGATATTATCAGAGAATGGTTTCAAAGAATTGTTAGTATTTATGAATATAAATTAATGTATTTAATCTTTTTTCGATTCATTATTGTTAATTTGGTTTTCAAAATCAAAATCTTCTAGTAGAAATTCATCATTTTGCTCTTCATCAAAAAGCTGGTTACTTCTATTTAAGTTTTGTAATTCTTCCAGTGTTGCCCTTCCTAATTTGTTTCCACCTTGGTTACTATTTTTATCAACAAATGGAATTTTATCTGAAACGCTATCTATGGAAGAATGGATTCCTTCTGGTAAAAATGATTTTAAAGAAAATTCGGCCGAATGATCGCCTCTTGTTCCATCAATTTCATGCTTTTGAAAATGTCTA
Source organism: Anaeramoeba flamelloides (assembly GCA_027625915.1). Classification (NCBI taxonomy): domain Eukaryota; family Anaeramoebidae; genus Anaeramoeba; species Anaeramoeba flamelloides. The sequence goes on from JANTQA010000072.1 coordinate 4,050,022, forward strand.
AGATAGATCCAAGCAATTAATACACCGAAAAAGGAATACACAAACCCACTCATGTTATCTATAAGCCCAAATAGTAAGCTTATTAATAGGTAAACAGCAGGTAAATTTTTTGCTCGAAGCTTTCCACAAATTAAACTAACTTCTTTTTCGGGTAATATTTGTTTAAATGCAACAAGAAATCCTCCAATTACGCAAGAAAAGCCTGAAAATACTGCAAGACTGATAATTTTAAATTTTGTTTTTTTTTTTATTTTGTTTTTTTTTTATAAATTTAATGAAAATAAATTATGAAAAATTACCATTAAAATATTAGATTCTAGGCTACATTTTTATAAAACAATTATTGAAATAAGTTCTTATTTATAATTCAAGATAACTCAACAATTAAGAAAACAAAAAAAAAAAAGCAATTACTGGGTTGGCTTATAGAATATTTAATATAATATAAATAACCAAATCGGAAATTACAGTTATGGTGCGTGAAAAAGTGAACCATAATTGTTAATTGGAAACCTTCCTATAAAAAAAAAAGTAAAATCGATTAATAATAGAAAAAATGGAGAATTAAAGATAAAATAAACCCTTTAACCACAATAATAATGTTCACACTACTGCTCTGTATTCCTGTCAATATTTTACTTTGATCAATTATTTATTTTTATTTTTTGAAAAATTTAACTCTTTTTGTAGTTAAAAAAAGTACAAATTAGATCCCAATATAAAGTACAAATAAAAAACCTTATCAATAAAACCAGGATCTCAACATATAAGGAGATGTATATTATTTTTGATGATTTGTTTTGATAATAAAATAATGGATTATTCTTTAATCTATTTTTTATTTCTTAAATTAAAAAAAAAAAACATAGGCACTTCACCATTAGGTTTTCTTGGGTTTTCTGTTTATTTGTAAAATCCATAGATTTTCGTTAGGTTTTTTTGAGGTTTTCTGTTTTATCTGTAAATTCTATGAATTTCTTTATGTTTTTTTGAGTTTTCTATTTATTTGTGAAGTGTTCTAGGTTTTTTTTTTACTTTTTGAAATAAACCGAAAATTTATTAAAATTTTCTGTTTATTAAATAGAAAACCCAAAAAAACGTAACGAAAATCTATTGATTGTCCAAATAAAATATAAAACCTCAAAAAAACCTAGAACACTTCACAAATAAATAGAAAACTCAAAAAAACATAAAGAAATTCATAGAATTTACAGATAAAACAGAAAACCTTAAGAAAATCGTCATTATCTTTTCCAAAAAATAAAAAAATTGAGTAAAACCTTGATTTTACTCTTTTCTTTTAAATTCTAAAAAAAATGCACTCTACGACACCCAACTACACTCCCCAAATTTCTAAATTTTTGTTTATGAATTTTAATAAAGAATCATAATTTCGATTTTTCAACTAATTACAAGATAAATAACGAGTATTTATTCCAAATAATATCAAGGATATTATTTTTGGAATTTTTGTTAATTTGTATTAATTCCTTTATCCAAAATTTTCAATTTTCTTGATAGATTGGGTAATCCCATAAAAAATAATCGATATCTTCATCAATTTCTAATTTGAAATATTTTTTTGCACTAAATTGCTAGATTTTGTAATTATTTTATTCTTATCATATACATAAGAATATCTTTTTGGGTAATTTTATGAAATTTCTGGGTTTTAAGATGGAAGTAGAACCCTTCCCTTTTAAACTATTTTTTGTCGTTAGGTTTTTTTAAATTTTCTTTTTATTCCTCAAATCAAAAAAAAAAACCTCGTTAGCTTTTTTGGAATTTAAAAGAATTGAGTAAAATCTTTTGATTTTCCTCTACTCTTTTGAATTCTGGAAAACTGCCGTTAGCTTTTCTTGAGTTTTCTATTTATTTGTGAAGTTTTCTAGGTTTTTTTGAGGTTTTCTATTTCATTTTGAAAATCTATTGATTTTCGTTAGGTTTTTTTTACTTTTCGAATTAAAACCTAACGAAAATTTATTAAAATTTTCTGTTTATTTCAAAAAGTAAAAAAAACCTAGAACACTTCACAAATAAATAGAAAACTCAAAAAAACCTAAAGAAAATTAATAGAATTTACAGATAAAACAGAAAACCTAAGAAAACCTAGGTACTCGACGGCACTTGATGACACAACTGTTAATTGATATTATTATTATACCTGATAATTTCTAAATATTCTTTACATTTCCAACCCGAGCTTTTGATTATTAGATTTTCTCTAAATTGATTTAGATAGATATTTAGTTATTTTAATTTGACTATTTTCTAATTAATAATTTCATAATCTTTTTTTGAAAAGTATAAATTTTTCTGATTTCTGTTCAAAAACCAAGAATTTCTAATTTTTTTTTAAGTTTATATCTTCTTTTGTAGATTGAAATTCTGACTTGGTCTATTTTTGCTTCATTTTTATAGATTATTCTTGCAGGATGTCGATTTATTTTTAAAAATATTGTTACTTTATTATTTATCCAAACAGTTATTAGTTGAAGTCTTTTTTGATTAAATTAAGGATGGATAATTCATGAAATAATTAGATAACGCATATTGAATTAAGCATTTGTAATTTTACTTCATTAGCTGATTTTTGTTGGCTAAAAATCATTTTGATTATTTTTAAAATTATCTTTGACTTTTTTGAAGTTTTTTTATAAATGTATATCTTTTTCAAGCCAAATTCCAAAATATTTTATATTTCTGACAACTGGTTTGATTTTAAAGTTTTATCAAGATTTGGATTTCTGACAAATTCTTGGATAAAAATTTCAAAATATTTGTTCAAAATACTGTTATTTTTTAATTAATATCTGATATTTTTTAAACCAACCCCCAAATATTTTCCTCAAATTAGTTGGAAAAATTCACAAATACCTTCACAAATTATTTGTGAGCCGAAAAAACCAAAAAATCTTTACAAAACGAATTAGAAGTGATCATTCTAGTGGTTTAATTAAGCTCTTCCTTATAGAACTTTGAGATAAAATTTTAAATCGATCAATTTGATTTTGGTAGTGGGGTAAACTCTTTCACAACAACACAAAAAGTACCTAACTAAAACTATTTGTTAATTTTTTTTTTGAGTACCAGACTTTTTCTGATTTGGTTACACTTTTTACAAAGAGAATTTCTCAAAAATTATTTCGAATTTTCGCTTTTTTGAAATCTGCCAACGAAATCTTTCTTTGGGTGTTTTCAGAAATGAACGAAAAAAACTCATATCAATAAAAAAAAGATCGAATGTTCCATATATTCCTTAGTTTACTGAACACTCCAAAAACGAACAAAGGAATGTTTTTTCTTTTTTTTTGTAATATAACAATCAAATTTATGAAAATAAGAACAAATATAAAATATTCGATCAATGTCGAATTAATGAACCATCGGTCTCGTTTCAGGTAAAGACAAGGATGGAAGAAAAGAAAGAAAGAAAAAAAGAAGGAATATTTTTACACAAGAGAAGATGACCGAAGAAAGAAACTCAAAATCCAAACAAACAAGAATGTTGAGAACGAAGTGCCAATTGAAACAATTATAATAAAACGAATTAGTTCACGTGGTGACCAACTTTGTTCAAATGTCTTTGAGAGGAATAGCAGAGCAAGAACAGAAAAAATCGCACCAATAATTGATGGTTCATAAAAAGGAGCGGTGAAGATCGTCCAGATGTAATAATTGGGTGATAAAAAAGTTTTCAACGAAAAGGAAAGATAATTCTGCATATTTTCGTTTGACATTGTGACGATTGGTAGCCCAACCAAAATAAGAGCTAGTACACGAATTGGTTGAGAAGTTGTTATTCGAGAACTTAGTGATGGTTGGTTTTGCATTTTAAATTGGTAATTGTTGATTTCTTATGTTAAGAATTAAGAATTGGGGAAAAAAATGAACTTTATCAGGCTTAATTTTTTTTATTCTTCTTCGATGTATTTTGACTTTCTCTTTTTAGTAAATCCATGTAACTTCATTTAGGAAACATTTTAAAGAATTGTGGTCGTCTTTGTAAGAACCACTTTGAAGAGAAGTCAATAAGTAACTAACCTTGATATTAGATTAAAAATGGTTATCTAAATCAAAATAAAATAATAATCATTGAGTTATAAGTGGTACAATCACATATCAGGGAGAAGTCCAAAATTAAATAATGTTACTTTAGAATGTAAATCCTATTAGAACACAAGAATTCCAATGTTTCGTAAAATTCTATTTATAAAATAGTACAATCAAGTCGATTTTATCAATTAAAAATTTATCTTGTATTTGTAAATAAATTAGGCAATTTCAGAAAAAAACCCATCATTTTGAGAGAGACTAAATGGTTGAGTTATCTCTAAAGATTCAAAGATGAAAAATATCGGTTGTTATCTTTTGGTGTTCATTAAAAAATCAAAATATAAACAAGATTTTTGTTTTTTAAGATACTATATTTTTTATTTAATTATAAATTATTTTTTTATGAAATTTTAAGTAAATAATTAATTATAACTACATAAAGCAAAGAGACTAACACTCTTAAAAATTTAAGATAGTATTGTAGTTGCTTTGGAAAGATTTTGAGAATTCCTTGTATTATCAGACAAAATTAGAAAATTTTCTGATCTGCTAATTTCCAATTCGAACAAAGTAAAATACGAAGTATTTGATTAATAAAAATTATCAATAATTGTGACATTTCAAGTTTTTTAACAGCATTTTTAAAAAAAATATGTAACTTTGTTTAATTGATAACAGTCAGTTTAGTGAATTTCTCAATTTCAGACCAATAGATACACATATTTTGGCCCAAGAAAACAAAATACTTGATTAATAAAAACTAAAAAAAAAGTGCTTGATCATTTGGGGAATGTTTGGAAAAAGAATAAATTCCATTTCTTTATTGAAAACAATCCAGAAATACAAACATTTTTTTTTCTCATTTAAAAAAAAAAATTAATATCATTTTTTTTTTTAAATAAAAAATGGTTGTTCTCTTGTTT